>CALNVZ010000649.1:27861997-27949860 GCA_940671915.1 Paracentrotus lividus
CTTAATATCACTGTAAAGTGCAACTCATTAACCATTCTAATAATAACTCTCATCACCCACATAATATCATGCTTCGAGCGACCCATTGTTCTGAAAAAGTCTTGTAAAAAGTTGTGCGTGTTCACTTCACTGCACTCGAGCTGGTTTGTGGAATGTGCTGAAGGAACCAACTTGATCAACAATTTCAAACGATATTTCAAGTGGTGATAAGTAAGTTTATATCATGGAAATCTAAAACTCATACCATCTAATGATACCTCCTCAGATTTACTAAACACTGCGCTATACTTACCTTATCTCTTCAAATTGCTATTCGTGTGCCCAAAGTAGAATAGCCACCGGCAAACAAAACGAACTCGAAAAGAGTCTAACTGCCTGAAAGCAGACGGGAAACCCGTCACTGCGCAGGGGACTATTATTAACGCCTCTCCACCACACGTTACTTCCTCTTTCGTTGCGCGCTTCAAAGTAAAGAATATTGAAATCGGCCTAAAGATATTAAAGACAAACCTTACACCCCAAAATATCGCCAAGATTTGCGGGACCAAAAGAGAGTGAGTTCGCGTCTAATGGCCAGAGAATCTACTCGCCTCCCTCTAGAGGCAGTCGAGGAACTAAACCCCAAAACGTCATCAACGGTGCCCACGGATAAGGGTTGGTAGGGCAAAAAATGAAACGCCCGAATATTACCCTTGACGAAGCAAACCAGGCACGTGAGGACTGAACCGGCGAAATTGCCGGTGGGGAACCCATCACCGACCCTCACCTCCATCGATGTCGGTATCGGGATCGGTAAGTCCCCGAGAGGGCAGTGTCAACTCTCAACCTCACAAAAAAGAGTGTCCAACAGGATGCGAGTGTGACCTCGAAAACGTCGAAGACCCACCAATTTACTACGCTCCCTGACCCAGCTCAGCGGCGACCTGGATTATCCCAAGCCCTTCGGCTATACCTCTCCAATACCCAACCCCCATTCTACCCACCCCGACCCAGATCCCTTGTCTCGTCCCAACTATCAGTCAACAAAAGACTTAGGAATATTATTCATCTCACCATGGGCCAGGGAGGCGGCAGTAACTCGAAGGCTGTATGCGCCCGGGGACGAGAGTCGCCTCACCCAGAGGACGGTGCATTTCAATAGTTGGGGATTCAGACTCCAGAGTTACAGGCTATCAAACCCCCCAGTACGTAACCAACCGTAACTTCCGGCGGCGAGAAATTGGAGAGACTTCTCCTCATCTTGCAGTTTCCAGTAGAAAACACACTCCTTACAGGCGCACAGACGTGCCGTAGTCGCCCATGATTGGCCAAGCCAGCGGATTCCTTACGGACCAATCGCCAAAAAGCTTACCGCTTCAGTGGACAGCCTGCGAGATGCGCCACCTTCGGGATTTCATGCATTACTGCCATACGACCGACAAGTCTCGGCAGCGAGAATTCTCTCTAAATATTGCCCACAACTGCGGCCGCGGACGAGAAGGTATGATCACGAGACTGACGTATTTAAGCAGCAGTTCTATATTTTAACTGAAATCATCACTCGGAGATTCGAGAAGATTCTCTGCCGGGAATAAAGCAATGACGGAGCCCGTATAAGTCTCTGCTGTCCACCAATCTAGTAATCGCCGCTCTGGATTAAAACCGGCGAGTAGAGACCCGTGACAAGGATTACAGGTCGCGTCTCAGGACTTTGATAATATCTGTGCTCCCCACGGTCCCACGCGTTAGCCTTTCGCAGTTGGGCGATGCAATGGGCGAAGAAATCCAGGATACAACACCCTGCGCAGCCGCATTTTATCGGGAGCACGACAGGATTCGTCGGCGATCGACATCTCTGCCCGCGATGGTATGCGCGTCGCAATTTATCAGGGCTGCCTGATACGGCCCTGAGGAGCAGAGGCGCCTAGGATTGACTTTCAACGATAGAGAAGATCGGTGCTTATCTCTTTCTAATATGTTTGGACTTTGGCAGGGGGTGAATGAACAGGCAACAAGATCAAGCCCTACTTACGACGAGGCTAGAAGGCAAGTGTTGCTGCTCTTAACATCGAGCGGAAGCTGCAAAATGTTTGGTAGACTAACCATGTGAAGGTAAAGATTTATTTAATGGTAATTCAGGATGGCTCGATAAACATTTCTGAAAGTAACACGGCGGACAAAATTCTTATAGCTAAGTTCCGGCAATAGATCTAGCTCTCAGGCTATAAGTATAGATCTAAGTCCACTCAGTCTCAGGCACAAACGAGTCTTTTTTTGTCCTCAGGACCAGCCCCAGTCCTTCGAGATTCAGAGGGCCCCTCTTCCCTAGCTTCTCGCGTCCCTCTAATGACTCTAACGCTAGGCGTGGAGGAGGGACAACCGCAGAAGGTACCCAAGCTATCGCGGCTCCCGTAGTGGGGGCGTGGACGTCAGCCCAGTTCAGTCCAAGGCACTGTTTTCAAGGGGCTGGCGACGATCAGCGTATTTGACAATCAATACACTAGTTCTAACCCCCTCCCATCATGTCCCAGTCGGGGGAGGCTAACTTTTGACCTCGGCTACTTCTTCGCCATTTTTTACCCGATTTCGATTCCGTTTGCCTTATGTGATAGCACTAATCGTGATATAATGGGAATTTTACATTATCGACGGGGACATATATTGCACATCGCGTAATTTACTAATCCACTTGTTTAATTTAATTTTATCTTGTATAAGGCGACTTACCTAAAGATAAAGCCGCGGCCTTCTGCGTGAACACCGCAGCTTTATGACGTTTTAAACCAGATGTATTAATCCCCTCTAATTAATCCAATGGAAGAATAATAGAGGAACGGTATATCCGGCATAAAATCCTGCTGTGCGGCATTCACGCAGGGGGCCGCGGCTTTATCTTTTGGTAAGGCGCCTAAATGCAATGCCATGGTCATGACTGGTTGTGCATGTCCACAGCTTGCTTCAAGATTCTTACGATTCTGTCCCTGTGTGTTTAACCTGTCTGTAGTGAGAGTTCAGACACTCCTAGCATCCAACACATGCAGGGTGTTTTTTTTGTTGTTTTTATGCCTCCGCGACGAAGTCTCGCCGGAGGCATTATGTTTTCGGGTTGTCCGTCCGTACGTACGTCCGTACGTCCGTCCATTTCGTTCTCACGATAACTTAAGAACCGTTTGACGGATGATCTTCATTCTTGGTACATGTGTGCATACTGAGGTGACAATGATCTGATTAGATTTTGGGTCACGAGGTCAAAGGTCAAAGGTCACGAGAGGTCAATAAATGGGTGAAAATAGCTCGTTCTCACAATAACTCAGGAATTGTTTCACTTATATCTTCATTCTTGGTACATGTGTGCATACTGAGGTGACAATGATTGATTAGATTTTGGGGTCACAAGGTCAAGTAAAGGTCACAGAGGTCAATAAATGGTGAAAATAGCTTGTTTCATTATAACTCAAGAACCGTTGACGGATTATCCTCATTCTTGGTTCATGTGTGCATACTGAGGTGACAATGATCTGATTAGATTTTGGGGTCACAAGGTCAAAGGTCAAAGGCCACAGAGGTCAATAAATATGTGAAAATAGCTAATTCTCACAATAACTCAACCGTTTTACTAATCATTTTATTATTAGTACCTGTGTGCATACTGGGGTGCAATGATCAAAGAAGATTTTGGGTTCACAAGGTAGGTCAGAGGTCAAATAGGTTTTTAAAAAGCTTGTTCTTTTAATAACTCAACAACCATTTGACAGATCATCTTCATACTTGGTACATGTGTGCGTACTAGGGTGACAATTATCTGATTAGATTTTGTGGTTACAAGGTCAAAGGTCAAGGTCAAAGGTGTCTGTGTATAAATGAAAGTGAATAGATGAATGTGTCATATATTTCTGATCTGGCAATGGCGGAGGCATATATTTCGACCGTGCGCGGTCGAGGATTCATCTAGTTTCAAAATAGGATGCAGACTACATGTAGAGTGGAGCACAAGCAGTTGTGACTAGGGCATCTTGTGTTTTTACAGTGAAATTAGTGTTTTGGACATGAGATTGAAATTTGGAAGACACTGTCTAAAAGTGATAAGGAAAGGTTGATAACAGTTCACCTAAGAATTATCTTTAGCTGTGAGGGGGTTTTGGAATCACCAAAATGATAAGAAATTAACCAAATTCAGCTTTGAGTCACATGCACTTACACAGACATTCATGTAAGGGGCAACACAAAATGTTTGGGACCTAAACATATCAGCTGTCTGGTATATGTTTGGTCTTATTATGACCATAAGGGCAATTGAAGAACAATATTTTATTGTGGAGCTTTTTATTCCGATATTCTTCCCAAATAGTCTTTCCCACACCTTCCCACTACACTACATTCTCTTTAAAGGGATCTGGTAACTTTCAAAAACAAGAGCAATCAGATCAAGATTAATAAAATTATATTGTTCCAACAGTAAAAACAAACTACTGAAAGTTTCAGATCAAATGGAAGTCATTTACTACCTTAAAACAGTGTAACAAACAATGCCAAGCATACAGCCGAACACCAGTACCCTCTGCTGCTAGCTCACCAGGCCGCTAGAGACGGGTACTATACAACAGGAAATAGGTGTATTTTGTGCTATATGCCTGTGTTGGTTTATAAAATTTGAGTATGAAATCATTGATATCTCGAAGGTAAAGCAAGCAGTTAGCCTGCAATTTTGAAGAGATACCAGACTGACCTAAGTGTTTATAATTATGTTGGCAAAATACGCTAAATTGAATAAAATGGATTTGAATATCATTCAATGTTACTGCATCCCTGTAATGAGTAGAATCATCCTGTATCAAGGGATGTGTGAATGTTCCTGTGGCACATCTGTACTCACTTGCTGATCAGATCCTTAAATATCCCCCTGGTGATGAAATATTAATGGAATGTCAGAACTCTACAATTAAAGCCTTACCTGTATGCTTCTTCTAATAAACCATTACAGCAAGGGGAGAGGTGTTTAGAAGGGGAAACAGAAAGATAGAGAGAGAGTGAAAATGAGGAGAGAAAGAGAGGAGAGAGAGAGAAGGAGAGATATATAATATTCCCCCTGCAGGTGATGAAATATTAATGGAATGTCAGCCTCTTTAATTACAGCCTTACCTGTATGCTTCTTCTAATAAACCATGACAGCAAGGGAAGAGGCGTTAAGAAGGGGAAACAGAAAGAGAGAGAGAGAGGGAAGGGAAGAAAGACAGAGGGGGTGGGGAGGCAGGGTGTATGAGAGAGAAAGAAAGAGAAACATGTAGAGAAGGGGAAAGAGACAGTTGGGTAGTTGTTCTTTAGAAGCGAAGAGAGAGGGAAAATGGCAAGTTATACTGTAGATGAAGATGAAAAATAAGAAAGAAAGAAAAAGAATGGAAACAAGAGAGAAAGAAATATAAAGAGAGCAAGAGTAAAAGGGGATAGTGAGACACCCATGTGATTATTTCCTTTCATAATTATGCAAATGCAATTTATGAATATATCCCCAAAGAAAAAAATGTTATTCAACTTCAGCATTCAGTATTTTATTCAGGTCAGGTACAATCAGGCTTAGCCTTAATCTTGTTCATGCATTCCTATGCATCGTAAATTAAAGATTAAATAAATTTGATTCAGTGATGTATACCTGTAATATATTGCTATGAATAAAATATCATATATTCATAATATGATTACAATTTGATTTGATGACCATTTGAATAGCTGGAATATATTTGTTTGCTTTCTTTCAGATAATTAACTGTATAACATGATTTTAAATAATTCTCATCTCTGATCATTGGCATATTTTTATTTTTCGTAAATTGAAGATAAAATAAATTTGATTTAGTCCTGTATAACGGTAATAAAACATTGTATCTTTATATTCATTACAATTTGATTTGATGACCAGTTAAATGGCTTGGAATATAATTTATGGTGTTATTTTATTTCAGATAATTTACTGTATAACATGATTTGAAATGATTCTCATCTCTAATGATTGTCATATTTTTCTTTTTTTTTTCAGAGTATTTTATGTATCACACGATTCACAAGACCTAAAGATCTTCAGTTATATAGCCAGGGATGGCCAAACTAATGTATTCAAGTGCAATGTATTCAAATCACATAGAAAGGTAAGAATTATTACTCATTTCAACCCACTGTTGTTTTTTCTTAGTAATTGTTGTCTTGATATTTGTGCAATGTATATTAAAATCACATATAAAGGTAAGAAATATTTCTCATTTTAATCCATTGTTTGTTTTTCTAAATTGTTCTCCTCATACAAATATTTCTGCTTTTGTTTGTTTTGCCCCTATCTTAAACCATTCCTTTGTCCTATTTAAATGCCTTTTCATCTGAATATACATGTATAGGACCCAGAAATTGTAAGACCAAAGCCTAGGTGACAAAATGAGTTACAATTGATTTGCAAATTCAAAACAACCATTCTGATTGGTCCAGAGCAAGACTTCTATACAAGAAGGATGTACAACAAAGACCCTGATTGGTTAATATGGATTTGCAATTGATCTTTATGTTACATGGCCAATTCTGAAATTATGTATCGGGTACGTGTATCAATGTAAGCCTCAATATTTGACTGAGTAGAAATAAGATGAAGTGGAGGATTTTTCACATAAAAGCTCATAATTAATTATCACTACTGTATAAGCCAATATTTTCGCATCCAGGTATTTTTGAGATTTTGGACTAGTTGGGGAAATTCGCAAGAGCAAAATTTCGCGATTTTGGTGATGACTTCATTACTATAAATAGCCTTGTACTGAAGAGGAAATTTTCGCGATGACTGACTCGCGAAATTCGCGAAAATTAAGTCACCGCGAAAATAACCACTTATACAGTATCTGATTATAAACAACACAGAAAATGTTAGACCAATTATAAGATCATCTAATTTTTCAAAATTAACAGCCCTGATATCCCTCAAATATGTAGAAATAAGATGTTTAAAATGTAAGCTTTTTTTAATATAGGCTCTACATCGAATATCAATCGAAACAGTATCTGATTATAAACAACACAGGAAATCTAACACCAATTTTTAGATCATCTTACAAAATTACCATCTTTGATCTAAATATAAAGACTTGGTATCTCTTTGTGACTATGTAGAAATAAGATAAAGATAATGTTTAAAATGTAGGCTTCTTGACATACATGTAAACACTCTAAATTGAATATCAATAGAAACAGGATCTGAATACAAATAACACAGAAAATGTAAGAGTAATTATAAGATCATCTTACTAAATTACCAATATTGTTACCCACGCCGATGAAAATCGGCAGGGTATTGTAAAGGGTTCCATATGTTTGTTTGTTTGTTTGTTTGTTTGTTTGTTTGTTTGTTTGTGTACAAGATAACCAGAGAACGGGTGAACGGATTTGCACCAAATTTTCAGGGATCGTTTGGATAGTGAAAGGAAAGAATCGATTAGATTTAGGTGATGATTGGTTGATCCCTGCAGATTCTTTGTAGATTTCAGTTTTGACCCCATAGTATAGTATTACAACTACTCTCCCATGAGCCATTTCACCTCCCTGCGAAAGTTTGTCATGCACAGAACTCGCATGCACGGAAGCATCACGCGGTGAGGATCGACAAGATTTTGCCGTGGCCCAAGCCTGCACTCGCAATCTATGTATGTCGTGTGCTAGAAACCATCCATACGACGAATGCAAGGTAATGAATCTGTGTACATCGATGCTCTTTGTGTACATATCGAACTTGCAATCACACGTGCATTCAGGTAAAATCGAAATCATCACCACACGCGCCTAAAAGGGACTTTATAACTACGATAGACATGCAAAAACCATTGCAAAGTCATGTTCAACAACTATCTATGCAAAAAGAGTCATCGGGTATCAATATTCGTGTTTAATCATGAAAAAAGGTAAAAATGTACGTAAATTCGGCTTTCCTACATAGAGTCTACATAATGCATTGTGAAATGGGTGAGCGAATTACTGCATCAGCTCAGCTGAGTGCGAGCCGAGCGACGCTACATCATTACCCACACGCCGATGAAATCGGCAGGGTATTGTAAAGGGTTCCGTATGTTTGTTTGTTTGTGTAAAAGATAACTAGAGAACGGGTGAACGGATTTGCACCAAATTTTCAGGGATTGTTTGGATAGTGAAAGGAAAGAATCGATTAGATTTAGGTGATGATTGGTTGATCCCTGCAGATTCTTTGTAGATTTCAGTTTTGACCCCATAGTATAGTATTACAACTACTCTGTAGCGCCACCAAGGCGTGGGTCTGCCGCCTTTGACGGCCCCTCTAGTTTTCAATATAAGCCTCAAAATCACTTGGTTTTTCCGAAGGAACAAGACTGTATTTGAACATCTAGGATTATAACTCTTGAAATATAGACAGCTTCTTAGTATTTAAAAAAAAAAAAAAATTTAGACCAAATTATCATCTTTTTCTTCAGGGTAGTCCTGTCCTTCAGACTTGAAGATTAGTACAGCCAATAAATAAATTATATGATATCATGTATCAAAACAAACTAATCATGTTTGATTTTGATATAATCCACGAGCAACCTACATACAAACGAGACTGTAGTAGCACATGTAGTCTCCTTCGCATGAAAGCCCTTATTGAATTTGAAGCCTGAATTACGAGATCTCAACAAATAGGCGGAGAACAAGATTTGTTAGTACAGATGGGTGAGCATTCCAGCTCTGTACGTCCACATTCACGCTTTCTAGCGGAAGAGTGAGGTTGGTGGTTTAAACCAAAACAGTACAGGTTGAATCATGTTTCGTTTCTCAAATTTGCATTAGTAGGCGCTGCTGCACTAGCTCGAGCTATTTTAAATAGCGCGCTATTTGTGATCTGATGAACTAGCCCGATCAAAGGTGAGCTGGCTTTGCGGTCAAATAGCTCGCTAATTTGGCTGAAATCCTAGCGCGAGTCATCCTAGGTTTTTTCAAAAAAACTCGAGCTGGTTTGCGGTTTGGGTACGAAATAGCGCGCTATTTTGCGCGGTCCTGCACTAGCTCGAGATAAATACAAAATTGTGCACCTGTGTGTGTAGAAGCTAGCGGTAGTTACCAGTTGCGCAATACACATCGGGCTTGTTTGTTCAAGGTCAGGTCAGATCGTTAATGCGAAATTTTAAAATAGCTTGAGCTAATGCAGGACCGGTTTCTTTTTTTCGATTTTTTTTCCCGATCTACCAATTAGTGCGCTATTTTTTAGCTCGAGCTAGTGCAGCAGCGCCTAGTTAGAATCTTTTATTTCGGCATCCTCACACAAATGATTAACATCATATTAAATGGCAATTTATTGATGAAAAATACAAGGCACATTGAAAAAATTGCAGATTCGAGCTTGAAAATAGGGACTACGTTTTTCCTTTCTCGTAATGCCAATTTAGAGATTTTAAACTTTATTTTCTTCAAATTTGTTCATTTAACCATATCAAATTGTGAATGCGGTTATTTTTAGATTGTGTCTTCTCTTGTAGTATTAAGTTAAAGACTGCCTTATTTACATTCAATAAATAATATATTTATCGTGTGTGAACAAGGCTATTTCTAAATCTGTTTCTCTGTCTCTTATAGTGATTAAGATTTAAGACTGCTTTAGTACCCATGCAGGCACATCAAATCAGTTCATAATGTGAACAAGGCAATTTCTAGTTCCCCATCTCTCGTATTGATTAAGTTTGAGACAGCTCTATGCAGTGTCATTCACTGAATTAGTTAATATTCATGTGTGAATGAGGCTCCTTCACCATCCCATTCTCTCTTATGATATTGAATCATTTCATAGTGCGAAAAAGGCTATTTCTAGATTTGTTTCTTCTCGCTAGTATGAATTGACGTTTGAACCCCGGCCCCCCACTCAAGGTGGTCAACCATACACGTATACGTGTTCCTGATTTCTCCGGAAAGGCCGGGGTATATTTTAGGGGCTCAGGTCCATTGAAATAGGGGTCTATTAGCATTTTCCCCTGACTTATTCTTTAATTAGGGGTAGTTTTCAATTCTTTGAAGACAAATCCTGAAATAAGGTCCCGAATATGGTCCAAAAACCTGGGAAAGGGGGTAATTTTATTGGCTACCCCTCCAAAAGCCTGTAATAGGTGGGAAATTTTGATGCAACTTCCCCTCCAAAAGCCTGTAATAGGGGGTAATTTTGACCCGGCTTCCCCGACTGATATGGGTATCTCTAAGAATCTGGAACGAGCATACATGTATGGTTGACTCCCTGAGTGGGGGGTGGGGTTTAGACTGCTTCAGAACCCATGCAGGCACATTCACTAAATCAATTAATATTTACATGTGAACAAGGCTATATTTAGATCTGTTATTCCACCTCTGGTATTGATTAAGTTTGAGATTGGTTCAGTGCCCATGCAAGCACATTAAATCAGTTCTCAATGTGAACAAGGCTGTTTCTTGATCTGTTTCTCCTTCTCTCGTATTGATTAAGTTTGAGACAGCTTCAGTACCCATGCGATGACAATTGAATCACGTCATCATATGAACAAGGCTATTTCTAGATCTGTTTTCCTATCCTATTGATAATAAAAATAATGATAGTTGCGATTTATATAGCACCTAATGTGAGACAATTTATATGCTTTACAATTATTATTTGCCCCGGTCATTGGATGTTTGTAATTCTTTTTGACACCATCCAATTCCAAATGGATCATTATTTAAGATTTAATATTGCTTCAGTACCCATGCAAAGACATTCTTATTTCTCATTTGTAAACAAAACTGTTACTTAATCTGTGTCTTCTCATCTTGTATTAAGGTTTAAGACTGCTTTAGTATCCATGCAGGCACATTGAATAAGTTCTCAATGTGAACAAGGCTGTTTCTAGTTCTCCTTCTCTGGTATTGATTAAGTTTGTGCCAGCTTCAGTGCCCATGCGTTGACATTCATTAAACCAGTTAATATTTATATGTGAACAAGGCTGTTTCTAGATCTGTTTCTTCTCCTCTAGTATTGATTTAGTTTGAGACAGCTTCAGTACCCATGCGTTGACACTCATTTAATCAGTTACAGGTATTAAAACCTCCTCTAGAGGGACAGGAGGATGCGAACGGGTCTGCCTTAAATCCAATAACTTAGTTTCCAACATGCTCGCAAAGATGGGATTGAATAAGAAAATGGGTCAATAGATGGATTAGATATTTGATAGATGGATTGGATGAAATAAATGAGAATGATGTAGAAGTGATTTGTTGAAGATCATTTTATTAAATTTCCTTCAGCTAGAAATTCATCCACGATGTGCTGCACTCGACCCAGGTGAGGTGAATGGGTACCGGTAAGAAGCAATTCCTTGAATGCTGTGAGCACCATTTGGGGTAGCCTAGCTCAGCCTGGTAATAATTAGATAAGCGTTTAGAAACACCAAGGCGGATATATGTTTTAAACGCTATAAACATGTAACTGTTATTATTATTAAATTTAGGGTTAGGGTTGGATGCATAGAAATGTGGTATCTGTATGATAATTAGTGTGTGAAGTTAAAACTATGATCAATGAAGTAATGGATTGAAAGATAAATGAATACTGTATTTAAAAGTGGTTATTTTCGCGGTGGTATTATTTTCCTGAGTCCATCTTCTGGAAAACTCCCACTTCAACATTCAGAGTAATGAAAACATTAAAAAAATCATGATATTATCAAATTGTGTGAATTTCCCAAACTAGCCCAAAATCTCCCCCCCCCCCAAAAAAAAAAAAATATATGTGTAAGTGAAAATATTGGCTTAAACAATAATCAACTGTGAAAGATTTGTCCCCCTCCCCTATTGCTGGTATTCATTTAACTTTTCTGGGTCCATACATGTAGATGAATGCCAAACCCTAAACCTTATAATAAATGGATGTATCTACTAGACCTCATCTGTCAAAGAAGCAATGATCAATGCTTGAATGAGATTAATAAAAGAAATGATGAATAGATTGGATTAATATCTACATGGAGAATATAATGATTCAGAAAAATAAATTCATGGACAGAACAATGGACAAAAGACTTAATTTTTTTTCATCCAAAAATGATTGCATTAATTTGATCAAGGTTATGTAGGAACATGAACCAGAGGCGTTGGAAGGCTTTGAGGAGACAAAGGATTGGAGGGGCAAGTCATTGTTAATACACAATTGCTTGTCCCTCCAATATTTTGTCTCCACAGAGCTATCCGACTCCTCTGACATACATGAATAAATGCTCAACTTGGTTTGACACAGGATCGACAGAAGAATCAGTCAATACATAATGAATTAATATTATGTTGGGTGAATGTATTAATTTGTGATTCAATCAATGAAATGCTAGGTTCACAAATAATAATGAATAAATGAATAAAGCTGGATAAACAAATGAGATCTATTGTGTGATTAGTGAATTTTTAAACACAAAGCCTTGAAGCAAAAATTAGCCTCAGGCGAGTATCAAATTATAATTATTTCATACAGGTCTAAAGTCACTCATGTCATCCAGCATCAAGCTCAAAGTCGGGGGTTCCATATTCTCTATAAAAGAATTATTCATAACCCAGAGGAATAATAATCCAATATCCAATCCCCTGGAGACAAAGCTTTTGCCTTTTCTGTAATAATTCACATCACGCCCAGTTGAGGCCCTATCAAAAGCAATCTTCACACATTAAACCTGGAGTTGAACACCAAACTGATCTTATCATGTGGGTCTAATAGTCACAAAAAAGGAAAGAAAAATACTTGATATGGCACGATACGTCTGGACCATAAATAGTCACCGGGTAATAAGGTATGAAAATTGCACTTACAAGTTTATCGCCGTGGCAACCCGATCAATTCATTAGATTTAGCCGTGCTCTGAATTGGGAACGTACAGGGAAATTAGGCGTACAGTGATAGGGAGAAAGTCAGGTGTATATGCAACCCTCGGAATTCCAGAGCAAATATTAAATTTGGTTTGCCTAAATCGATTCAAAATTGGATAGAATGCTCACCTTAACTAGTCTGTTCTCCAGACTTGAATAATTTCACAGTCATCTTCATGATTGACCGATAGGTGTTTTTTCCAAGCAGACTGCTCTTCAAAAGCAAGTAAACATATTTTCTTGTAGGAATTCTGACACCACATCTTTTAAAGGCGCTCGCGACTCGCAGATCGTGGGGAATGCGCGTTTTTCCAGAGCTCCATTGACTCGTACACAATCGACAGTGGCTTACGCATGGGTCGGACTACTGGGGATTAACTTTCGGACAGCACGAACATAACGAAGTTGACCGAATTCAGTCAGTAAATAGGGTCATTAGCTTCGGATTCTAGAGTCCTCAACAATTTTTAGTTTACAGACTTTCAACGGGTCTCTTCGTATAAATTCAAAGTGAGGACTTGTATAATGCTCCATTTCAAAAACCGAAACATAGGCTAGATTTTCTTTGGAATTCTGGTTAGTTAGTCTAGCCATGAAGGATTAACCGGATAAACTCCAGATGCGTTGTCGCTGAAGATTACGCAACACGCCTCAGGCTCTGATTGGAATGTTATCTTTTCATCCGAGATAAGGTGCTTTCCCCATGTTTTATCAATTATACGTCCCTTTAAACTCTATGCCTACAATAACAATAGTAACACTGGTCTGTTTTATTCTGGAGGGGAAGGGGGGGGGACTATTAAAAAAGTGAAGCATATTGGGATATAAAAAATATGGGTTCCATATGCAGTAATATTTTTGGTGTTAAATTTTGTATATCTTGTATATCTACCAATATGCAGAAATCAATGATGAGCCTGAATCAGTGTGCAACCATGGATATACAGTCTGTGTCAAATAAAATGGTACAAGTGGAAAACATTTTTTTATAGCATGAAGATAAATCACCACCTGGTATTGTTTAGTACTTTCATAAAGCAGGGTAATTAGACTTCCATCTGCATTTTTTTCATCACATTTGGTGCAGTATTTTTTGAGATATGACTAGTTTTCTACAATCAAGAAAAATCAATTTTTCGCACGCTGTCCCATGCCTTTGTGAATGATTTCGCATAATGACCGTGAATTCAGCGCTCCAAAACAATAGAAGTGCGTAATTTTGATTTGTTCATTGTCGCACAAAACCTAGCATAACTTTTGTTCTACGAAAGCAAATTATACAGGACAAAGCTCATCAACAAGAAAAATCTTTTGGCTTTAATTTGGCACCACAAACAGACATAATATGAAAAGATTTCACACCTAAATTATTTTTCCCCCGACTGTACCATTTTTTTTTACACAGACTGTATAAGAGAGAATCCATGGTGCAACCTACCCTACACCATTCTCTTGCCATGTCCAATCTTATCGACTTAAAAAACGCACAGCAATGTGAACAACCCTGTATAGTGGAGAAAATTTTATACAGCACTTCTCTTTTCGACACAACATGATTAGGGGCTTCGCACAACGCGAAGAGCAAGCTTGCATCATGAAATAACCACTGATGTGGTGTATATAACTCTCAGTCTGAATGTGCTGGATGATGTTTACAAAGCCGTTGAAGGGGAGGAAAGCTAGAAGATGGATAAATATTGACCTTTTTAGGCATCTAACTAGACAGTCTATTTGTTTGGTGAAGTACAACATGAACAGCGCACCATCTTTTGATCGTTGGTTGCCGTGGGTTTTTGGTGAATCTTGTTGACCTTAGAAAGTGCAGGAATTTTAATTTGACCCAAATTAATATTGAAAACCCTTTAGTTGCCATGGGTGCCTTTTATTAGCAAATAATGTGATGCATCACATCGAATGAATCACAAGTCGCTGAGCAAACTCCATACAGTGTCTAGGAAATCGGCAAAATTAAAAACTGTCTTATTTAGGGGAAGATATTTTTTAATTTTATGCCATTTAGTGTTTCATGTATAATCTTGACAAAGAAATTGAGTAGAAACGATACAGGGAATGTATTTAAAAATGGATTATTTTGCTGACATCTTTGACTCTTTTCTGGTGGCCTGTGTCTCATGTTGCAGATGATGAAGTCACATATGTTGGCATGCCACATGTGTTTCAGTCATGTGAAAGGGCCTACATTTATCAGTGGCAGTGGGAATATAGGCTGATCATTTGAAATTGGTTGACAATATCAAACTTCGAGATTGAGATCTTTGTCAACATCCATAATGGAAAGATAAAATTTAGTCATGTGCAAGGGTGCCTATTAACACATACATGTACAGAGCGTCCCAAAAAGAACTATACACTTTTGAAATGGCTGCCAAATAAAAAGTATATGATTTTAGGTAATGAAAATTTACATGCTATGGAAACAGCTCATTATCCCAAATTTCATATGACATCAAAGTCTGAATAAGTCATGCATGAATGAGCAGCGTTCACTTTTGTAAAGGGTATGGAAATTAGGGTGCGCAGAATTGCCCTACCAATTTGTATGAGGAAAGTCATTTGGAGCCTATGAATTGAGATGATATGCAGAATTACTGATCAATTATGTTGAGTTGGGGTTTGCTAAGTGAAATTTGTTGAATTGGGGATTACATTTTCATGCATGAGGTGAACAGGAATATGTATTTCCTTATACACATTGTACCCAGGTTTATTCAGTGGTGTGTTAGTGGTAGTCAGATGGGGTGCAGAAACAGTGAGACGCAGGGTAAGAATTTTGATCAGTTTTGATGATCGTTTTTCATGATTCTTTGGATGTTCTGAATGTCTAACATCAGTGACGTTCTTTTTTCCGACAAAACATTTTTTAGAGTATTTCAATTTACATAATCCCATCTGGATATTAAACCTGGTGTATAGTTTTGGTAACAAAAAAAATCGGCATTAAAAACCGATTAAATATAGTCTCATGTGTTCACATTGCGCTAAAAGACATGTGTGAGAGATTTTGTGATATTCCTTTCACGATTTCCGGTGAATTTCAGTGAAATGTTTGAATCCAAACACAATTTTGTAACGGTTTTGAGACCTTTTGCTTGGCAAGTTGGTCCTGTCCCCCGAACTTCCGCATGAATGGACCGTAGCGATCTGTGTGTATCACCCACACAAGAGAAGCCCCATTGGTTTTCCATGTGAACGGCCTAGTGCACACAAAGCTGAGTCGGGTCCCCGTCTTATCTTTTTTATACTATAATATCGTGAAATAAAGACCTTAAAACGGAGATTCCATGTAATATAACTTTTCTTTGTTACGGTTATAGGATTTCAGGCTTTCATATTATCTAACTGTGAATCCAAATTAATTTTTCCTTCTCCCAACACTATACACCAGCTTTAAGTAATTCAATTAGAAATTTAGATAATCTAGAAATGTGGGCAGGCATATTATGATTCTTACTATCCATTGAAGGATTATTCAAAGTCACTGATGTTTAAACCCCCCCCCCCCCAAAAAAAAAAAAAAAAAAAAAAAAAAGAAAAGAAAGAAGAAAAAAGGAAAAATAAAAAGAAAGAAAGAAAGAAAGATAACAGCACTTTAGCATCGAATTAGCACATTACAAAATAAAGAATTAGAGAATTAGAGTAAAGACTAACATGTTATGTTAATTTCACAAATTTGTGTTACACTGTCATATTCCTTTACAAAAGTCCAAATTGCGAAAATGACTGGTATAGTTGGTTGGTTGATCAATGAGTTGAATTGATTATTGGATAACAGTAAGACATTGTGATTGAAATAACTGTATGAAGATGTGTATATGCTTGATTGATTAGTTGAAACATTTGGAGACTGGTACACTGTTGATTAATGATTGCTAGCTGGGTGTTGTCTAATTTGTGTGACTGATATTGATAGATTAATAGATTGTCATCAACCATCCCAATTGAAAGAAAAAAAGAAAGAGGGAGGGAGAGAAAAGGAAGAGAGAGAGAGAGAGAGATTAAACACACCACTGAAGGACCTCATACCTTGGAAAGTTACAATTCAACAATAGGAAATACATATTCCTGTTCACTCATGCATGAAAATGTAATCCCCAATTCAACAAATTTCACTTAGCAAACCCAACTCATCATAATTGATCAGTAATTCTGCATATCATCCTCAATTCCATAAGCTCCAAATGACTTTCCTCATACAAATTGGTAGGGCAATTCCTGCGCACCCTAATTTCCATACCCATTACAAAAGTGAAAGCTGCTCATTCATGCATGACTTATTTTCGGACTTTGTGATGTCATATGAAATTTGGGATAATGAGCTTTCCATACCTGTAAATGTCATTACCTAAAATCATATATTTTTTATTTGGCAGCCATTTCAAAAGTGTATAGTTCTTTTTGGGACGCACTGTATGTTGACATGCCACATGTGCCATTCAGCACATACAATAGGCACATATTAGAATTCAGATTATTTTTTTGTTTTCCAGACATGAGAAAGGGGCTTTATATGAGTGGCAGTGGGAATTGGCTGATCATTTGAAACTGGTTGACAATATCAAACTTCGAGATTGAGATCTTTGTCAACATCCATAATGGAAAGATAAAATGTAGCCACTGAATGAGGAATGACCAAGCAATTTCTACATCGTTTGCGAGCAATTCAATCATTGCGGTTAAGTACGATGTGAATTATTCTCCGCATTGCTGGAGGAATACTAAACTTTCACCAACGCGATCATGAAATTTTCATGAGGACAGATTACTTTCATGTAGGGAAGATAGCATAGCTTGTAACATTTGAAAGAATTTGCACAGCCATGCATCATTCATGTAACCTAGCAAGTAGCAATTCTAGATGTAGAATTCATGCTGTGCTCTTCAATCTTTTATCATGGAAACTCGCAATTGTGAAAACAAACCAGCACAAGAATATTTCAAGTGTGCTTGTGAATTTTTCTGGGGCCCAAGTACTGGTCTCTGTCTTTTGATCAATCTTCTGTACTTTGAAATTTAACCCGTTGAATACTGTGAAAATTTAACGAAGCTGATTGAATCACAGTTGTCAAGCACGACTGCAACAAATTATTTTCATTTAATGGTGAAACAAAGACACTTGTTCATGTATCAATGTCTTATAACTTGAATGAAACAAGGTTTTTATTTGTTCATGCAATAATGGGTGAAATAAACCATCAACAAGAGGAATGTTCTATATTTACCCAGCCCGCATATGGCGGGCTTAGTACACAACGGGTTAAATTATGTGTGAGATTGAAAGAATGCAGGCTTTTACTTTGGAAGTTTCATCTGTATTCAGTTCGTAGTGGTATTGTGGTTTAGTGCAATGGACATTTCACCACACTGTCCATCACAAGGTTCTAGATTCAAATCCTACCTCTTCACTAACATCCTTTGGCAAGGCATTAATCTACATTTGCCACCCTCAATCCAGGAGATGTAATGGATACAAATGTGTTGTATTCTAGTGGCTTAGTCCCCAAACTTTCCATCACATGGTACAGGGTCCAAATGTCACTAATTCACCAACATCATCATTGATCTACATTTGCCTCATCCCACCCAGGTGTAGGGAGTGGGTATCCGAGACAAGATGACACAACATTTGCGCTTCTTTATTCCGTCGTGAGATTTAGTGTTAGGTTGTGATAGGGTTTTATGTTTAGGGCTAGGTATAGTGTAAAATCCAGGGCTCAAGTTAGTCATTTGATTAGAAGAAGTGTCATAGTCTAGTGGTCGTATCACATGCCTGGGGATGCAAAGGTGTTGGTTCATTCCCAGACATGGCACTTATGTCTTGAGCAAGGCATTCTATCTACATTTGCTTCACTCCACCCAGGTTTAAATGGTAATCAGATATATGCTACATGTCCATACTTGGCCACATAGCAAGGGACTTGGGGGGGGGGGTAATAATGTGGAAAATGTGAGCATCATGCTTGATGGACCTGTGTGCTATGTTATGCGGCGGTCACAACTTGCCGTACTTTCGGCGTGCAACTCCCTAAGATGGATTTCGTAGAAAATTCGTGCAGCGTTTGTGCCATGCAGGTACGTTGCCTGTACGACGTCCAGGAAGTTTTTCTCATACCCTTACTACAGAAACGCAGGAATCGCAGAAGTTGACCCATGACATGTGCGTGCATTGTACATACAACGCAGGCTATGTTGATGGCACGTGCCCCGTAGCCTACGACGAGTTGTGACCGCCGCATTAGGAGCCGTTATTGCTAGAACAAATGTCATAGAATCGGGTACAATTATATCTTGAACTCTCATGACACTTTGAGTGTGTTCAATGTCCAGTTTCAAATTTATACGCCAACATGAATCATGATACAAAACGCAATTACAAAACATTGATATAAAGAGAAACAAAGTGTGTGTTCATTGTCCCCCATCCCCGGTCGTAAAAGTAAACATGTTTCAAATCTCGATTCGGAGGAAAATTTAAACGCCAAAAAAAAAAGCGTTTTGAAACACAATCAGCTTCAATCTTACGACCTTGAGCATCGTGATCGCAACGAAATGCGACACTGAACAGGATTGAGTTTTCAAACGTGTTTAAATGTGCTCTCGCAGTGGAAGCTTCCGGTGCAAGTGAACAAAGGAGAAGATGCTTGTTTTTTGAGAGCAGGGAATTTAAAGACGATGGAAATATAATCAGCTTTAAATTTTTTGACACTGAACGGTGCACCGCTCATTGCGTTTGTGGTTGTGTTTTGTAATTGCGTTTTGTATCATGATTCATGTTGGCTTATGAATTTGAAACTTGACATTGAACACACCCTTAGAAGAACCACTTTCCTTTATTCTATGCTAAACCTGAAATTGGTTTCACAGAGGATGAACGTTTAGTACGTGATATACCTCGTGATGAAGCAATAACTGGATTGATGCAGTTTATTGCATCAACCTGATGGTATATGAGAGGAACTTTGAATTGATGGAAGTGCAGGAAGGGAAGAGAGAGAGAGAGAGAGAGGGAGAGAGAGAGAGAGAGAGAGATGGGGATATATAAGGATAAGGGATTTAAAAGTAGTTATAGAAACAAATATTTAGTGAGAGAGAAAAAGAAATATAGAGAGAAAGACAATTTAGAAATGAGCATTTCAGTCCACAAGAATTTGAAGGGACTAAGCCATACTTGCCAACTGTCCCTATTTAGTAGGGACAGTCCCTATTTTGGGGGAAAAGAAGGAGCAATTATCACCATTTACAACCCTTTGTCCCTATTTTTTGAAAAATCTGTGCACAGTAATCTATAGGAAATACAGAAATGTCCCTATTTTTAAAATTTGTATTCCCACTTTGTCCCTATATTAGGATTCACAATGTTGGCAGGTATGCTAAGCCATTTCATCGAGCCATAATTATTGAATGTAACTGAGTGATCAGTGCCCTATCATCAAATTGGCACCAGGAATTAAACCAGGTTCCAATACATCCTCTGTTCGCCAAAGAAGTATATCCCTAGCAATTTCAACCAAAATGATTTAAACGGTTAGAAAATGAATTCAGGAGCTTTGCTAGATGACCTAGCAGGAAGTGAATAAAACATTGCAGTCTAATCAAAAGTGAAAAGCAGTGAGACTGTTTGACGTCATTCGTTATACTTTCATCCTCCTTACTTGTCAACAAAGACAGATGGAAGAAATTCAAGACTCAGTATTACCTCATGCAAACTGCAGTTGCACAAATTGGGGAATATACTTTGAGAGGGAGAGGTGTAAACATAGAGAATGGGGCAATGGAGAATATATAGGATGAGAAAATGTAAGGGAAGTAGAATGAGGTTTAGAAAGATTAAGGCTAGTTGAATAAAATAAAAAGAGTAATAAAGAACAAGATTTGGAGAGAGATTGAGGCAGAAAGAAAGGAGAGCATGGATGGGGATCTAACTGTGCAAAAGACTTCATGGAATTTATTATAAATTTCAAAAGCCCTATAATATTGAATGTAATATTGTTGAGGAAGAAGAAGAAAAGTAAAGTGTTCTTTGATAGCCACAATAATGTACTTATAATGATGTAAACTTTTAGTGTTATTCTTGCAAAATATATACAGACCCAAAAAATCACAATATTGAACCCAATGCCATTGACCTTATATATTTTGTCCTTGTTGCCATTTTAGCTTTTTTTTTCCTTTCCTGTTTGTGTCTTCTGCTTGACCATCATCTCTGCATCCTTCCTTTTTTTGATGGTCATGTTTGTTCATCCTGAAATAGCGATTCTAAAAAAAGTGAGATTGTCATGAATTTCAAATATGATGCTTCCTCCTCAAATACAAAGATTACATGAAGTGTCCTTTTATTGCTGCCAACGTGGCATGATATTTCACAATCGATTGAAGCTGATATTGGGCAAATATCTCTGTAAAATATTTTCTTTATGTACATGTAAGTCTAAAAAGTGAGGTTGTTGGGAATTATAAATTTCACTCTTCCTCTTCAATGCTACATCTCTTGAAGTGTCCTTTCATCGCTGCCAGTCGATTGAAGCTGAAAATGGGCAGATATTGTTTAAGATTTGAATCAATAAAGGAGAATCTACCCTTTTTAGACAGTTGGCTTATACTCTGGATGCAGAAAACTCAAATAAGCACATCAGTGAAGAATTGGTAAAATTCAGATAAATAATGATAAAGTTATGAGTATTAGAAAGTTGAGATCTCTGATGATATAGGAAATCTCCCATTGGCAACGCGGTCAATGTGTGCGATGTCATACAGGAAGAAGTCTAAGAATTAAGATTGTCATAAATTTAAAACATCTTTTTTTTTTCTCTCCCTAACTTTCCAGAATCTTTTACATATCTAGTGTGTGTTTTGATCATTTTAAATCTAGCACAGTTGTGGATTGAGCATATATTGCCCTTTAAGTATTAAAAAAGTAAAATTGCTACGAATTTCATAATGCTTTCTATCCATCTACCGCCATCTTTCTTATCATTTGTGTTTTGATCGTTTCAAATCCAGCTCAGATTGTTACTGAAAGATGTAGTTTAGCAAATGTTTGGTGAATTTTTCTTGGGTATAGTCAGTAAAGTTGGTTGGTCCCTAAATATTTTGCCCATGGTTGGAGCCATGATTGTCTCTTCTTACTCAAGTTGTCAGTCTGTGTTAGGATGAGATAAATCAGGCCAACCCATTATTTAGACTTTAGAGTAGAGATGCCGATGCTGAGCGATATTTTCTTGGTACTCAGATGTCCTGAATTCAAAATAAGAGACTTCATCCTGTTAGTTTCACTCTTTGTGTGCTGCTCAAATAATGCAATATTTACTTCATAATATAATTAAAAAAAGAATAGGAAGCATATATTTTTATGCGGATTTACAATTGATATTCTTTGAGAAAAATGAGTGTTTCCAAGTAATTTTCAATAATGATAATTGAAATGGTCGTTTGTACCAAACTTTTTTTTTTTAAATTTTAAATCGGGGCACTGTTGTAAAAAATTTGTTACATTGTTTTACTTTCAGATTTAATCCAAACTTGAGACATAATTCTAAATTTCTTGAAATGTTGGGAACTTTTTCTCATATTGGAGTCCAGGATCTGTCTGTTTGGATAGAGTCTGAAGAGTCATCATTTCTCAAGGGTAACATCAGGACCTGTGTTTGAAAGTAAATATCCACTGGTTTCCTGTGACAGTTCAGTGTTTACCTTCAAGAACCCTAGCCCTGTCAGGGGACGGAATCGGACAGGGACGGGGGACTTTTCGTGAGTCGAGATCACTCTAGACAGAATGTCTTGGAACTCAACTTATTCAATGAGATCAGTAGCTTAGTTTGAAAAAAAAAGGTGTTGGGATAATGAGACAGTGTAAATGCTCTGTGTATAGTAGCTTATAACAAAAAGGAGCATTCAAACTGACAAACCCCTCCAGTACCTGCAGTAGCTCCATTTCTGAAACAGGTCAAGAGCTCAGTATGAGCATGGTATGAGTTTATCCCGTAGTGTGATGCATCATGGATAGAAACGGGATAAAAGCTCAGTATGAACGAGGTTTGAGATTAATAAGTTTATCCCTAATACAGTAGTCACACCAGCGAGCCCGACTCCGAACTGACCACTAGTTTGCCATTCATGGTAATGTAATTTTTTGGTCGGTCTGGTGTTGGTTTTGAGTCGGTCTTACTGGTGTGGCTACTCTATTGGTGTGACTGCATCATGGATAGAACAATCAGCATCACAGGGGACCTGGCATTGGCATTTAGGTGTTCAGGATATGAGTCAGTTCAGACACAGCTAGCTCATCCCAGGAGTGAACATTCAAGAACAATGTATACATCATGTACGTGTGACACGAACATGAAGGGTTAAAGGGAAAATCCTGTTTTGGGAAAGGGTCTGCTGACAGGATTGCTATTTAAATACTCCCATAGCTTTAATATGACAATAAAGCTAAAATATTTTGTCCAAACATTTGCGTGTAGCCCCACACACATGAGTCAGTTCAGTCACAGCTAGCTCATCCCAGGAGTGAACATATTCAAGAACAATGTATACATCATGTACGTTTGACACAAACATGAATGGTTAAAGGGAAAATCCTGTTTTGGGATTGGTGAAATAAATTATATTTTTTATGTTATTTAGGAAGAATATATTGTACCAAAACAGTCAGGACATTTCCTTTAATTTCCTCCCATTAGACAACTAGCCTATTATCTTTGTTACATGTTTTTTATTGTTTCAGTATTAAAAAATATATCATGTTTTTAACGATATATTTAATCCTTCATCAATCATGCATAATGTTGTAAATGATAGACAGTTGCAAAAGGGTTATTTGATCATTTTCAAAGTACTTCTGGAGCCCAAAGAGACATATCCTTTCAGTAATCAGTACCCAAAGTTCTAGAAATAAATGCTTTACTTTTTACCCGCTAGAAATTTTGAAGGCAGTCTTGGATTTGAGAGAGAGAGAGAGAGAGAGATGGATAGTGCATTTGATTCAACCTCAAAGAAAGGGGCTTCTAATTTGCTGCTGTTTTGAATGGCAGATACATGTACTTCACCAGATATTTTTAATCCCTCCCCAAATACTATTCCCTTAAGGACCCCTACAGAATATTAATTTGACCTTAAATGTGACAGAAACATCAATTAAGTGGATAGAGTTGTATCCCAAAATACTAGATTTGTTTTGTCTAATTCTAGTAACCTTCTCTTAGCCTCTAATATTTTTGACCTGGTTTTGGATGCCACAAGCTGATGCAAATAGATTGCTAATAGTTCAGCTGCAGATAGCTATTTGGAATAAGTTTTAAGAGTTTAAACCATTGAGGACTGAGCCCGAATATATTCAGGCTAAGGTCTATGGGAAATGCTTGTTATAGCCAAATCAGCTCGTCTCCAACAGGTTAATGATTGAAATTGATTTAGGAATATTCGTTGATGATTCTCTGAGAAAATCTTGAAGTTTTCTTATATTAATCTCTAGTTTAAAAAAAAAGGAGTTATTATTGAAGCTATGATCATGTTTTCTTTTAAGACATTTGGTATTCTTACATTAATTATTGTATTTCCATAGCAACAACTTACAATATAACGCTATTAAACATTAAGTAGATTGTCGGATGTTTATATGTGTGACCGGCACTGTGTGAGAAAACATCAGTGGAATTAGTTTATTTCCATGGCAGCATTTTTACTGTCAGAAATGTCATTATTCAAGAGGTAAATAGCACTTCTCTTGCCAGTGTGGTACTGTACAAGAAAGCACTAGTGGAAACGGACCCTTTGGGTATATCTCACATTAGTGTATTACCATGGCAACGCCGCCTCCTGAACTGTCACACGGTATGAGAGGTGAGGTGATAATGAGAGGAGGGGGTGTTAGAAGGACAAATCTCAGACACGGGGAGTGTTGGGCCGATCCCAGTTTACTAAGGGTGTGTTCAATGTTCATTTTCAAATTCAAACGCCAACATGAATCATGATAAAAAATGCAATTACAAAACGCTGATATAAAGAGAAACAAAGTTAGTGTTCATTCATTCCCGGTCGTAAAGGTAAACCTCTTTCAGATCTCCATTCGGAGGAAAATTTAAACGCCGAAAAAGATGCGTTTGGAATCACGATCAGCTTAAATTTTACGACATTGAGCATCACGAATGCAACGAAATGCGACACTGAACACAATTGAGTTTTCAAACGTCTTTAAATGTGCTCTCGCAGTGGAGCTTCCGGTGCAAGTGAAAAAAGACGCTGATTTTTGTTTTTGAGAGCGGGGAATTTAAAGACTATGGACGTATAATCAGCTTTAAGTTTTCGACACTGAACGGTGTACCTCTGATCGCGTTTGTGTTCTGTGTTTTGTAATTGCGTTTTGTATCATGATTGATGTTGGCGTTTAAATTTGAAAATGAACATTGAACACACCCTAATCATCATCATCATCATCATGTGCATGTTGTAATGTGGTTAAGACGTGATACTCAAGAAGATTGGGTATGAGATCATATTTAGGGCTCTCACATACAAGGCAATTTATCCAATATTTGGCGTAAAGGAAGGTTACTCAAAGAATGAATGTACAGAAAAATGTTTGAATTAACATTAATACATAATTTCATCAAATGATGTGCTAGTTCCCTTCGGTAAGGCATTCATCCCCAATACCAAGTCCCTGGGATAGGACTTAAAGCTGTAGCCCCCCCCCCCCCTGATTGCTTTACATATAAGCATTGATCGCTTACTTTGTAGTCAGGTAAAATTGTTAAAAAATCAGTCAAATGATTGAATAAAGTATTTAAAATCTTTGCAATGGAATAGTAATCTTATATCAAATATAGAAATCTTCCTCAAAAGGCATGAAAATGTGCTTGAATCTACTTGTAATTTTCTTCAAAACAAAGTATTTTCAAAAAGATGCTTGCAGTAGCCATAGAGCTGTGTAAAATACTTAAAATAAGGACCATACATGTTTTGTACTCTGAAATGTGATGTACCTACTTTTCTGGTCACTGCAATAATACTAGGAACCTGAAAGCCCCAAAGAAATTATTTCAGGAGAAAATTATCACTCTAATCATAATACTCACCCACAAAAGAAATAATGAATATTTCCTGTCCTATATTCTGTCTTTATTGGGCTTGCACTAGAACCCCTAGGCTATCAAGATACAACTAATCTGACCGATTTGTGGCGTTGAAAACCTTAAATCAGGGGCTTGCGATAAAGAGGATAAGTGAAATGAGGGAGCAATGATTATTTTGTAGAGGTCCAAGGAGTATCTGATATTACCCACTGATGATATCGTCTTTCGCCATTATTTTTTTATTACATTGCTTTTTATTGTACAGATAGATACATGGGGTACATATTGATTGTAGATGGGGAGCTGAAAAGTGTTACACTAATTATTTTGAGTTCCAAAGAGATATTATCCAGTGATAATATCACATTCCACCATTACTTTATATTACTTTTTTTTTTATTGTACAGAAAGATGGTATGGGGTGGTTTAATATGAGCCTTTAGAAATATATCATTGGGTATAGTTTATTAGAAAAAGTTTTTAAATACTTCTGCCATAATCTGTGTCTTTGAATGTTTTCAACAGAAATATGGTGCAATATAAATGCTGTGGATCATCATCGTCATCATCAATCCTAATCACCATTGTCATATTCTTATAATTTTTAACACTTTTATTAAAACACACTTTTCCAGAACTATACCCCCTGTGCAGAGACATTTTACTTTAATGACTCACTGGTACTTATGGCAAACATTATTTTACAGTTATATGTTAAATTACCTGAAATGATTTCCGCTTTACTGCAAGATAGACTAGTGCCCTGAAAGCTCTGATTGATTTCATCTCAGTAGCCTCATTTGAAGTGCAGACCTGTACAGTTATGGATTAGGATTAGGATATGTTTGAGATTAGGGTTAGGGCTAGGGTTAGGATTAAGATCATCAACTTTCGGGCACATTATCCATGACGAGGCTACCGTGATGAAATTGATCGTAACTTTTTATCCATCGGTTATGTTACAGGGTATAATTCAGATGAAGACAGACCTTATTAAAGCTGGAGATAATCCTATCTAATCCCTTAGCAGAGGGGATTAAATGTCTCATCATTCATCATCACTGTGACAAGGGTCAAGACTAGTAATGGTGGTATCTCACTTTCCATGAGACGGATTTGAGACAGATTTGGGACTACTTTGAGATGGTTCCCGCGACATTTCATGTGTCTCGGGAATCGCAAGATATCAATAAATTTCCATTCTCAAAACCGTCTTAAAGAAATCCCAAACTGTCTTAGAGAAGGCTACATGACAGAAAAAAAGTATCAGACATGTCTGTTGAATGGAAAAAAAAAGTATAGGAGATGTCTCTGCGATAAAAAGAAGTATCAAAGACGTCTCTGAGTGTCCGAGTCACAGAGACGTCTCAGTGAAGTGAGATACCCCCTTTATTAAAGCTGTAGATAGTCCCGTCTAATCCCTTAGCAGAGGGGATTAGATATCTCATCATTCATCATCAATATGACCAGGTTCAAGACTAGTAATGAATCACTCAGGAGCTTATATTTATAACCCACATTCTGACTAACAAAATTATACATTTTGTTTAAAAATCATATTTTATACCTATAATACATGTATTTAATGATACGTATTACTTATTTTCTTCTTTTCTGAGTGTTACAAAAAGATGGATATTGCATATAAAGGTGTAACCCATTATTCCTTCCTTCTTTTTTTATTTCTGTTTGTGTCCTCTCCACCACCCTAAAGCCATGCAATGCGGATTGTTCGGAGTATTGGCAAAGCGTTGGAGGTGGTGGGCCTGTCGCCCCCCCCCCCTGGATCCACGCCTGTATACTAACAGTTAAATGTAAAAACAATTGTAGCCTATTGCCTCATAGCAATTGTTAATTCCCCCATTATTCCTTCCTCATGTTTTCATTTCTATTTGTATCTTCTCCACCACCTTAGAGCCATGCCATGCGGATTGTACGGAGTATCGGGCAGGCGTTTGAGGTGTGTCATAAGCTGAGTCTCCAGCATGCCCAAGCCGCAGCCGACGGCCAGGCCGATGGGGAGAGTGATAAAGTCGGAGATGAAATCTTAGATACAAGAGAAGGTAGGATGAACATGATAGTGACAATTTGTTTTTTATGTATTCAAACATTTAAGCACGATAACAAGGTCAGATTTAACTAGGTAAAGAGCAGTTTTACACTTGGTCCTGGTAAATGAATGCAGTAGAAGTAGTACAAGAGGTAGTGCATTGTAGTTATCTTGGTTCTTGCATTTGTAATTTTGGTATTAGCACTAAAAGTAGTAATAATTGTAGTATTAGTAGTAGTAGTAGTAGTAGTAGCAGTAGCAGTAGTAGTTGCAGTAGCAGTAGTAGTAGGATGAACATGATAATTATGATAAATGTAGTAGAAGTACTAGAAGAGGTAGTCCATTGTAGTTGTGGTCTTGATTCTTGCATTTCTAATAGTAGTAGTGACATGTAGTGGAAGCTGCCCTGACGACTTTACTTCTGAAGGTTCTGAAGGTAATAGCAAAAAAAGTAGTAAAAGAAGTAGTCGTTGTAGTTGCCATAGTAGTAGAAGTAGTATTTGTTGTTGTAATTGTATTAGTAGTGCATGTAATACTTAGTATTAGTAGTCGTAGTAGTAGTAGTAGATATGATAGTGAGGATTATAGAAATTACAGAAATAGTCAAATGGATATCCTATATGGAAGAGGGATTAATAACTTTTTGTAATATTAGAAACATAGCAAAGCATATCTAGGATGAAGGATAGAGATGTTTCTGACATGCAAGTACGATTTGAATATATCGATGGATTTAAGCATCCAATCTAACACACTAAGTGTTAAAAATTAAGCTTTTTAACATTCAGGAATGGATTTGCTGTGGATGTAGAAATAATTAATGTTTCATATATTTTTGCTCATTTCACATCCATTGCTTCTCCAGGTTACTTAGATTATAGATATTGTCTTTTAAATCAAGGTAGGTTTGAAAAGAGGATCGATCTAATTGATACCTTTGCCATTAACATATAATGTATGTATTAATATTTCACGTCCACATTTTGGGGGGAATAATGATGTCAACGATTAGAAAAAAAAAGTTATTTTTAATTATATTTTTGTTATTTGAAGTGATATGTTCTTTCCAATGGGTTTCCAGTTCTGTAACATTTGCAGCATCAAACCATTTGCTCCCCATTATGAACAGAGCATTTGATTTCAAGGCTCATTAATTATCACTTTGAGAATTCTGTCTCCACTGTTGACTCTAGTTCTAATTATATCATTTTTAGGGGAAAAGGGGGCATATTTTCATTCCACGCCCCAATAAATTTCTTTTCTTATCACTGTTTGAGTTTGCTGTCGTAATGGGTTGTTATGATTTCTGGCTGCCCTAGAACATTTAGAGCAAGAGTCAATAGGTGGATTTACACCTACCCGATCAGGAAAAAATTCCCGTAATTTACGAGAACTGTTTCAATCACCAAAATACCCGTAAATTGTGTTTTGTGTTCACACCTGCCCGAACCGTCTTTTCCAGGGAAAATACCCGAAGTTATAAACAAGGGACGAAATAGGAAAAACAAAGAAATAAATAAGAAAAGCGGGGAAACAAGGAAAAACAAAGAAATACATAAGGAAAGAGAAGAAAGAAGGAAAAACAAAGAAATACATAAGGAACAAGAAGAAAGAAGGAAAAACAAAGAAAAACATAAGAAAAGAGAAGAAAGAAGGAAAAACAAAGAAATACATAAGAAAAGCCGGGAAAGAAGGAAAAACATAAGAAATACATAAGGAACGAGAAGAAAGAAGGAAAAACAAAAAAATACATAAGAAAAAGAAAGGGGGAATAGAAAGTTCCCGTAATTTATGTTCACACTACAAAAGTTCCCACGACCTTGGCGAAACTACGCGTAGTTTTGGCGAAGTACCTACTAATTTACGGGAATTTATCTTCGGGAATATTACGCGTAGTTTGGTTTCACACTTGCAAAATTACGCGTAGTTTGTGATCGGGGTAAAAATACCCGATCAGAGATTATGGGAACTTTTCCAGATCAGGCAGGTGTGAATCCACCTAATGAATTTTTTAATTTTGTTGTTACAAGAGTGAGTCATAAAGCTCATTCACATGGCCTTCATTTTGGAAATATTTTGGAATTGTGCACAGTTAGAGTGTGTTCAATGTCCAGTTTCAAATTTATATGCCAACATGAATCATGATACAAAACGCAATCACAAAACTCAAACACAAACGCGATCAACGGTGCACCGTTCAGTGTCCAAAATTTAAACGTGTTTATACGTCGATCGTCTTTAAATTCCCCACTCTCAAAAAACAAATATCTTCTCCTTTTTTCAATTGCACCGGAAGCTTCCATTGCGAGAGAACATTTAAACACGTTTGAAAACTCAATCCTGTTCAATGTCGCATTTCGTTGCAATCGCGATACTCAAGGTCGTAAAATTGAAGCTGATTGTGTTTGTAAACCCATCTTTTTCGGCGTTTAAATTTTCGGCGTATAAATTTAAATTGAGATTTGAAACACGTTTATTTTTACGACTGGGGATGGGGGACAATGAACACCTCTTTGTTTTTCTTTATATCAGCGTTTTGTAATTGCGTTTTGTATCATGATTCATGTTGGCGTATAAATTTAAAATTGGACATTGAACACACTCTTACAATAATCATTTGAAGTGACATTATATGGTTTGTTGTCTTGTGGTGTTCATTAATTGTAATATGTCTGTGGGAAACCAGTTGGAAAACATAGGGAAAAAATTTGGTGTTTACAATTGTTTTATCCAGTTCATTTGAGGGATCTTTTAAGTTTTATATGACTCAGACTTATTTCTGTAGAAGAGCATAAATTTGAAGATCAATCAGATTATTTACATGGAAGTTTAGCACTTCCACTATATTGATTAAAAATCATATGACCATAACAAAACAAAGTGATGTCTTTTAATTAGTTTTTGAAAAAAAATTGAAAATGTTTTGAAAGAAATCTAGGAAATAACAATTTGTCTTGTCAGAAGTCTTATGGCTCCCCAAGAAGCAACAAAGTTCTGTTTCTTTATCAGCAAAAAGTGTTTGAAAATTAATTTTATACAATTAAAAAAGGCAATTCTTAAATCGCTTCTTTGGATGATATTTTCTTATATAAATGTACATATAGATATAAATTCTTATTCCTTACAAACTTTAAGCAAAAACTTACAAGAATTCATATTTTCACCTCTCATGTCACGTTGATATTGTTTTTGTTTCATAAGACATGACCATATATGATTATTTCATCTTGGACTGACCTTTACTTAACCAACCAAAAGACGCGACTGAGATTCAAATGCAAGTCATCAGTTTGTTGGCAAATGCAGGGAGCTGACTTTATATGTGATTTAACGCTTGACCCACTTCTAATCCTCATCCTCTTTCTCCTTTTTTGTTGATACACCATGTAGTAAGAGGAATAGATGGAGGGAATGAGATCCTATCTAATGGTGTTTCACAGAGGATGCGAGAGAGAGATGAGACGGACGTAGTATCAGTAGAACCTCAACAAAGTCCTAATTCATTTCCTCCTTTCTATTTTCTTCTTTTTTTTTGTTGATACACCATGTAGTAAGAGGAATAGATGGAGGGAATGAGATCCTATCCAACGGTGGTTCACAGAGGATGCGAGAGAGAGATGAGACGGACGGAGTATCAGTAGAACCTACAACGTTAGAAGGAAGGTTGTCCAGTAAGAAGAGGTCACATCTAAACTCATCCATCCACTCACAAAAGGTCAAGACGAATTCATCAATCCGTTCTCGTGAAGTAAGAACTCATTTATTCATTTGAAGAGTGATTATATCATGTTATAGAGGGAAATGGTGGTACATGTATCTCACTTCTTGGAGAAGTCTGCGACTCGGACACTCAGAGACATTTCTGATACTTTTTTTTCCATCACGGAGACGTCGCTGGTTCTTTTTTCTAGTCGCAGGGACGTCTCTGATCCTTTTTTCCGTCACAAAAGATGTGTCCAGTACTTTTTTCCTGTCTTTGTGACAAGTTTCATAACCGTCTCGAACCCGTCTCAAAGTAGTCCCAAAGTCGTCTCAAATTTGTCTCATAGCAAGTGAGATACCATCAAAAGGGAACAGGATGGAAGAAAAAGGTGAACTATTTGAGAAGAATGGCTGAATGGAGAAGGAAATCAACTTTGGAACTCATGAAATACACGCAGAACAATTAAGTAACATAAAGAGTTACAACCCCCCCCCCCCCCCCAAAAAAAAAAAAAAAAAGTTTTACATAAGTTGAGATCAATGGGATGTCACTCAAACATGCTCACAACATGTTCTATTCCTGCAAATGGGTACTGTATAAGTGGTTATTTTCGCAAATTTCGCGAGCCGGTCATCGTGAAAATTTCCACTTCAGTACAAGGCTATTTATAGTAATGAAGTCATCACCAAAATCGCGAAATTTTGCTGTCACGAATTTCCCCAACTAGTCCAAAATCGCAGAAATATCTGTATGCGAAAATGTTGGCTAGTACTTTGGTTTACAATATAACTTGATTTTCAGCAAGGTTTTTATTTTGCTGGTTCAAACAACCAATCTGTGGCATGATAAACATTTCAGAATCAATTCAAACTAATTTCTCTTGATTTACAATTCCATTTCCTAACTCTAGATTAGATTTTATCCTGCCATTAATGTTTGACTAGACATCGTTATTAGATCAAGCCTAGTTTGCCCACAAAGCCTTGTCATGAAAAGAATGATTTTCTATGAGTCAACGGCATGTGTCAATTGCATGGTACATGGTTCGTTGACAAGGTTTGTGATCTGTCTCAAATGATGATCTCACTTTTGAAGTGGGCGCTTGTCTCCAGGACTTCAGGTTCTTGGACAACTTACGAAAAGTGAGCAAACTTGTGTTAAAAGTATGATGTCTTCCATGAAACAAACCGTCCAATTCATCTTATTCAACTCAATACTCCCCCCTTCAGGTCAGGACATGATAGCTCAATCGGTTAGAGCGCCCGTAAAAAGGTAGCCTTTCTTGCTTTCATGAAAGAAATTGAATGCATGAAAGAAATTAACCAGGGGTCTATGGTGGGTTAATAGGCTTAACTTGCTTTCGTGAACAGGAGGTCGTGAGTTCAAAACCCGGCCGAGTCATACCAAAGACTTACAAAAATGGTACCTAAAAGTTGCCTTTTAACAAGGAGCTTGGGGGTAATAACAACATCATGCAGGGCCCGCTGGAAGAACAGTTGTCAGAACTGAAGTGGCTACCCTGGGTAAATAAAACGATATTATTATTATTATATTCTTAACCTGCATTTACAAAATTAATCCTTTTCTACTTGTGTGCCTGCTTTACTGGTATCCAAATCATTATGTACTCCAATGCAAGTAAAATTACATTTGGCTAGGGTTTAACCAAGTTGTTCGTAAGTTTGAACAATGTTACGAATGGTTGGTGATCAGTTCTTGTGCTAAATGATTGAGAATGTGATTAGCATAACACCCAAGAACTTGTTCCAGTCATCTGTTAAGTCATTCAAATAAGGAAACATGTAGCAGAAGGTTATGATGATTATTATTCCTACCACACATAGATATAATCAGAACTTGACTTCAGAACTCAGATATTGAAAAGAATATAACATGGGAATGATGTCCTATCATGAGTCAGTTCCATGTGTCATCAGCGTTTACCACGGTCTGGTGATGAGTTGTGATCTGTCGGGGGAACGTGATCTATTTTCCAAAAGGGGGCTGGTCTCCAGGGTCTATCCTTGGAGTCTTAAGATCCAGACCCCACGGGAGAATTAAAAGAGATCAACCCGAGAAACAAGGGCATCGTATTGAAAGCTTAAAGCAGTTGGTTCTTAAATTGAGCCTTTGCCTTGTAAGAAAAAAACGCCTACCAGTTATTATTCATCCCCGGTACCACTGATAAGAGAGCCTTTGTACCTCAAGGGGGTAGCTTTTTTTTTACTCCCAGTGGGATCTGTTTTCAATATGCTTTTTAGTTCAGCTAGCAGTGGCCCAAACTATTGTGTTCTGCAGCAATTGAGGCAAGATAGAAAGTGGTTTTGTACCTTTGTTTTGGAATAGGATCTGCATTGTATCTACAGGTGTATCATTCTGGTCCTGTTTTGGACCTGTTGATATGTTTTCTTGAAGACCACACCTTTACAGATCTGTGCACAGTGGGTCAAGGAAATTGGATCATCATAGTATGTGGATGGACAGCATCATGGATTGACTGTTTGAATTTTTAAATGTTTTCTTCTTCATTGTGTGTAAGGGACCTATTGGTTTAGGAAACGTTGATTGGTTGTCCTGAAGACCCCACTTTTACAGATCTCTGCATAGACCTACTAGACCAATCTTAAGTGGATCACAATTGCCTGTATTAAAGGAAAAGGGTGTTGAATTTGGATGTATTGTTTCAAGATCTCTTGAGGATCTGCTGATTGGATTTCCTGAAGTCCACCAAATGACCAATCTCTAGAGACCAGACTACCATACATTTAATTGAAGAGCAGTTGATCAGCTTCCCCCAATGACCAATCAATGACAAGTCTCTGCAGACCAGTCCATCCTATACCATATCCCAAGACAATCAGAATGGGAGAGAAGTTAACCAAAGGGGTTCGGTACTCCTGGGTTCAGTCCAAGTGGGATGTAGTCGAGTCTAGGAGGTATGATGTGAGTGGACCTCTCCTGGAGAGTGTGGACAACATGGATGTCATATACATGAACCAGCTCCAAGTGAAGGGAGGGAAGAAGAGGTAATCTTCAAGAATCTTGGGAGACTAAATTATAATTTTGAAGAATTCTTTTGCCTAAGTATTGTTGTCAATTAGCAAGGAATCTTCTGATGTTTCTTGGAGACCAAAAGCACTGCAGACATCTCCTTGTACAGTGTGTTATTAGACGAGTTTGATATGCAGGTTATCTCTCCGATATGTTTTTTTTTTTTTTTTTTTCATTTTGAAGAAGGGCAATGCATTATCTGTGCAGGACCTGCTGCTCAGGTAATAATTATTAGACCAAGTTCTTGTTCGTAAGGGTTTCTTCTCTCCATTCCTGGACATTCTTGCCTAGAATTCAGAGCTCTCTCTTGTTGACCAGCTTGTGTTCCTGCATTACAAATGTATGTATTTCATTTCAGTCCAAAAATTCAGAAACACTGAAGCCCTTATGAAAAAGAGCTTGGTCTAATATTTTTGTTAGTCTAAGTAATAATTTTTCCCCAGATGTATATTCAACGTGGTTTACAGATGATTCTTACCCCATCTGTTTCTGTGGTAGTTGACAAAGCCAATGCAACTACATGTAACTTCATGAATCACAACTTTTCTTGTTCTCTTTTTCTCCAGTCTGTCCAGCACAACACATCCATCCTGAGCCCTGACGAGCCAGGTATGCCGTCTCTCAGTCTCTACCACCAACGACAGCTTCTCCAGCAGCAATTACAGCAGCAAGAGGCTCAGACGCATGTAGCCCTGGCCCAGGTACAGCTACTCAAGGACCAGCTAGCTGCGGAGACAACGGCAAGACTAGAAGCACAGGTAAGAGTTACAGGAAACGCTTTAAGAATTTGTATCAGCCATTGACATGGGATGCCAATGTGAGATACCAATATCACTTTATGTTTGGATAAAGTTGAAGGGGAATTAGAAAGGTGTCAAAGATCTGCTTAATTCTGGCGCGAGTACAGCTCCTGAAGGATCAGCTAGCAGCATAGACAACGGCAAGGCTAGAGGTGCAGGTGAGGTCTACAGGAATCACTGGTGCTTGTTCCTTTAAAGGTAAAGGGGTCTGAATCTGTGACATAGAAATGGCATGCCACTTTAAGGTCCTTTGAAGTATCAAGTTGGATTAGGGTAAGGCTTCAGGAGAATAAAAAGACCTGAAGAATCTGCTAGCTGCAGAGACAACAGCAAGGCTAGACACACGGGTGAGGTTTCCAGGGTACACTTTATAAGGTCCTTGGAAGTACCAGATTAGATTTGGGTAAAGCCTCAGCAGAAAAAAAGACCTGAAGAATTAGCTGGCAGCAGATAATACAGATAGACTGGAAGCTTTCCAGGAGACAAATTCTGAAATGTGTACATGTACCTTGGGATAATGAGGTAAGTGGTGTTGTCAGCCAAGTGGATGCTGATGTATGGTGCCTGGAGGTACACCTTCTGAGACGTCAGTTGGTTTCAAAGACTACACCCAGGCTTTCCCCTCCAGAGATCTCTTTTGTGAGATAAAAACAATTGGAAAACGCTTTGTTTTCTTGATCACCTGTTTTTATTTTCATGTTATAGCAACATTTTTTTTTTCAAGTTCAATAGACGATTCATTTTATCTGCCATTGTCTTCGCCTCACCTCAGGTATAGTTGTGATAGCTTCCCAACCAGGAGAAAATGGGATGGGAGATTCTTGATTCAAAACCAATTTAGGGCATTGCTGCAGATGGATATGGTGTGCAACCTTGCTGACGTATCTCAGTGTGCAGGACCTCCCTACGTTACTTTAATATCCACAAGCCTTTACAAAGTATCCCCATAGTGCCTGCACAAATGAAACTAAATTTATAGCTGAAAACTTGATTTAGCTTGACTTCAAATTCCAAATGCTATTAGGACCTTGAAACTAAAACTTGCATTGTTTCTTACTTGCCCCAAGGTCATCTGTTAGGGTCTGACGTATCACCCTACATCCCGTAGGGTCTGTCGCCTTAGACATACCAATTGTTTATGGCACGTGGGGTCCCCTATGACGAAACTGAAACAATACTAATGCACCTGCACATGGAAATAGACAGTTTCACTTTTCACATTCGTTCATCAAGTCTGACAGAAATCAAGATAGATTACATACTTCTTTATGAAAATAAATAAATTTTAAACTCTGGTAAAATGGTTTTGCAAATCGAGTGAAACTGGCTCAACTTGATTCAGAAATGTTGATCATGCAGTGTCTTGCTTGTTTTATTGAGTAAAATACAAGCTCACAACAAGTTGCTGGATGGAAGTCATATGTATTGAAAACAAAAAGTCCCATACATGTACAGAGAATATTGCAAGCTTTTGATGACTTGACATCCTTTTAAATATCCTAATCTTTCTTGGCTCATTATTTAGCTCTATTTCTATAGCCCTAAAAAAAATTAATAGTAATAATAGTACAGGATGTTCATTGAGGAGACGGATGACTTAACATCTTTTATTTTAAACCTCTTTTTGAGCTCATTAGTGGGCTCTATTTCTATAGACGTTCAAAATAAAGAAAGAAGATCAATAAGTTTTTGTTGAAGCACCGTACAGTAGAGGATGTCTATTGAGGAGACGGATCCCTCCCTTAGCATCTGCACGGAGAACTATGGCCCGCTCCACTTGGATCTAGTCCAACTTTTGGTCCAAGTTTGACGTAAATCCTGCTATAACATATAATCCCTGACCACAACTCTACGCTGTATGGTGTTCGTTTGTGTTGGCCATTGATTTCTGAAATGAGCGTAAGTATCTGCATGGATAGCTTTAGATAGAGTGTCAGCAATTCTTTGTGGAGAGTTTTATAGAGGTTTGGTTAAGGAAATTAATGGTAATTAATGATCTATTGAATGCCGGGGGGGGGGGGGGTCACTGGAGTGTTGGCAAGACCACTATTAAAGGGTTGGGAAGCAAATGAATGTGGTTTAGCATCCTTTCCCCCATCAGACACAGAAAACAGTGTAGTTATATTGTGGATGAGGCGTATACATTTAGACTAAAGGAGAGAGTTTAAGTAATCAGATTCTGAATTTTAAGGGAACTGTTAATGTAATTCTGGTGGGCAGGGGTATAGAATATATTTACACAGAGAACAAAGTGAAAATATCTTTTCATAATCATTTACCATTGCTAGTTAGGATGCCAAATATCTATGGGCCCATGTCACTCTTCTGTGCGAGGCAGAAAAGCTTTATCCCTTTAGCACCTAGAGACTGCGTGTAAAGTGTCAGCTTACTCCCCAACAGAAAGGGTTTTGCTGTGTTTGCATCAGGGTGTTTTAATAAGAAATACTTGTAAAACACATTTTTTTTGTGTGTGTGTGCAGAATGGGACAGCACATATCCCATGGGTAATGCTTTAAAACAACACTCCACACTAATATTTCTTAGGAGTTGCCCTGCAGGGCAACCAAATATTTGATTTTCCTCTAAAATGGTTGCCCGAATGAAAAATCTGGTTGCCCTGCCAAAGAAATAAAAGCAGTGAAAATATTAAAGATTTGATTTTGATGTCAAAAACTTTGCACAAAATGTGATTTATAATTAACTCATAATGTAACTTAGTTTACAGGGTCAAAAGCCCAATACATTTAGTCCATCATGAAAACCCTTACATTAGTCTCGCGAAAAAATGTGGTTGCTCAGTTCGGGCAACTACTTTGATAATTTCTTCCAAATTTGGTTGCCTGAGGGTCAAATCTGGTTGCCCCGGGCAACGGGGTACATGCTAATGTTGAGCATTGTCTAAAAGTATGGGCATGTTTGATCACATATTTTAATATTATCCTGACTATAGCGTGCATAAAATGGGCAGTTTGGGGGGGGGGGGGGGGGGGGGGGGTTAGTGAGTGAGCTGACGGGTGGTCTCGGGCAGTTTAGGTGCTATAGGGTTAACTGGGGAACTCCTCTTTCTCCCATTGTCTATGAATTCCCTTGCCATGAAACACTTTCTGCAGGGCATTTGCTGACTACACATGATGTTGTGTTTATAAGGCCCTTGTTAGGCCCCATGAGTACCCTTAATCAGATATTTTGAATCTGTTTTTAGGAAGGAACCTTCAACCAGATAGCTATCAATGTAGAACAACAAGAGATTAAAGATATTGAAAAATATGCCCTGAGGCTGTGGCTATATGCAGCTATAAAGCTGTATACACATACAATGTAGTTCAGAAACTTGGTTTAATGCTGTCATAGGCAAACTATTAATATCATTTCATTTTAAGATTAACCCTATACATTTCAGTATTAGATTAAGTTCAACCGTACTCTGATTATTATCCAATAGTTAAAATATTATTCTCTAAAGTTTAGTCCAAATTCAAATTTGTTTGATCTATTTTACTTCCAGGCAAAAAAAAAAAAAATTATACAGAGGTACATATGTAATCACGCTCAAATGGATATAAGATGTTCGTAATGTAGGAAAGAGGCAGGGGACAAGTGGAGATATAGGAAAATTTTTTTTCAAATGAAACCATCCAGGCCCGCGAGACACATCACAGTTTTTGTGAGAGAATAGGGTGCTTTCGCTGGACTACGGAGGAGTTAATCTAGAACGTTAGCATTATGAAAGGCCTTATTTTCAAAATAGCTGAAACCCCAAACTCCTGCATACTGTTAGTACAGGAAAAGGAGTGTGTAAAACTGGTATTTGCTAGAAACGGCTGGCAAGCGTTTAAATTACAAGTTTTCGTGTGCACAAACGAGGGTTTCCCCTAGCTACAAGAGATAGCTCCCCGTTGTCAAAATCTACAACGCTATTTTGTGGAAATGTACGTTCTCCTGAAACGTAGAACGTAAAGGTTCTCAGCGGAGCTCGAGAACGTAAGTCAATAAGCGAGCGCTTTGATAGGAATGTATACAGGCATTTCCCCCTTTGCTAAAACATAAAAGAAGCATACTTTGATTTGACTAATCATAAAGGCTGGGCGGTAGGTTATTTCTTTTCATATCAGCAATGTTTTAGGTCAGCTGTTATACGCATAGACGCATTTGACACAATAAAACCTTGGTATGAAAAAAAAAACAACTATAGCCTTTGGATTGAATTCGTATTGCAACAATAGACATTGAAAATACAGCCACTGCCGCGCGCCATTGACATCCTTTATGCAAGATGACATACTGCATACTTCTGAATTTCTTGTCTCGTATACAGTGCGTCCCAAGAAAGAGTAAACCCAACTTTTAGACCCTCATATTAAGATTGTACATGTATGTCTTATGTGTTTAATTATTAGGAATATGTATTTCTTTATTAAATTATCATGACGAAGAGTAAGGGTAGTATCTCACTTCGCAGAAACTACTTTGAAACTATATATGAGACGGATTTGGGCCTACTTTGAGACGGTTTTGAAACTACTTGGAGACGGTTGAGAAAACTATTCCGGAGACATCTCCTCATATATATTCAGTCAATACAACGTTTCTTGAGTCGCGGGAAGTACTTTGAGACAGTTTATGAAAATTGTCACGGAGACGTCTCCGCGACGGAATAAAGTATTGGAGACGTCTCTAATACTTTTCATCCGTCGCGAAGACGAAGTGAGATACCTCAGTACCACACTTGTACCTGTTCTATCATGGATGACTGAGCACTTGAATTTTTGACAACTTTGTTGAGTGGTGGTGGGGAGGAAGGATACAGACTGGCAAAGGTGAGGACTCATGGTTTTTTACACATGATACTCAGATCCTGTCAAGAGCATAGATCATAGTTCTATCTCTTTTATGGTGGCATACCAGAGGGGGGTGGAGGGGAGGGGTGGCATAACCAGTACCTTCAGAACCTTGGGCACTTTCTTCCAAGTTTTGCCACAAGAAATCCTGGCTTCTGAGCATTCATTCATTGTTTTAGGTCAGTCCTCCTGGGTCTATTCATTCATTCAAGGGACAAAATATTTAAATATATTTAAAAACATGCGCCAGGAGTGTCAATTCTGACAGACATGGCGCGGTATAAGTTTTCAATATTATTATTATTATTATATTGCAAGGGTTGCTTTTGCTCAAACTTGGTATAATATACCATCAGACAAATTTTACGATTTTTCTAAACCTAAGTGCTCAGTCGACCGTTACAATACACTTGTACGTTTGGTATATTTGAATATAGAGTGACTATTAATGATGAAATAAACATCAAAGTCACAAAACATTTCAATGTGACAGATGCTTTTAAAATTAGTTGTTTTTTTCTGTGTCACACTGTATATCAAAGCCCTATTATACTGATTGAATCTTCCTTGCAACAATAGACGTTACAATGTCTCACAAGCCAAAGGGAACATGTGCGGTTACCATTGGAAACTTTTATTCAAAGTTATTGAAGAAGATAGAAAACGAGGGTTTGCAGGCATTTTGAAAATAGTGCCCTTCATACTGCTAACGTTCTAGATAAGCTCCCCGTAGTCCTGCGAAAACTCCTCAATGAGAGATATAAAGAGGGGAGGAAAGGGATGAGAGAGTGATGTGTGGTGGGGGGGGGGGGGGGGGAGTTGAAAGGTAGAACAATAAAGATGAATAATACTGTACAAAGAAAGAGGAAGATGGTAGACTGGGATAGGGAGGGGACTTAGGAAAAAGGAAAGTCAGATTCATTCTAGATTACAATGATCTAAAAAAGTAGTTGACTCGGGGGACAGCAAATTAATTATAAGAGGATGTCTTCTATGATTGAAGCCAGGCCATACCTGTAACATGTGGCACCTGTGTTTTACAACTAAATGCTCGTAAGGTCTAAGTAGTTTCACTATGTCCTGTTTATGTCTACAGTGTAAAGCACACATTGTAAAGTTTTTAAAATCTGAAAAATATTTATAAAAAAAAAGAAAGATTGATACATTTGCTCTTTGATATTGTATTCATTGTCTAGATAGGGAATCCTTTAAATGTATTTTTAATTAACATCCATATTACTCATTAATAATCTGCAATCATTTGTAATATATTCATTGGCCAGGGGCTTCAAAACCTTCTGCAAACAAGTCATGTTTTTAAAATCATATTACTCATTAAAAACTGGAAACATTTTGATTGTATTTCATAGGGGGGGGGGGGGGTAAACCTTAGGCAAATGAGGTAATACTCCTATCTATTAAGTGCACTATTACATGGCTGAGTAGAATCATTAATAATCTGGAATCATTCTGAATGAATTTCTTAACGGGGGGGGAGGTGAAAAAATAAAACCTGGAAACATTTTGAGTGTATTTCATTGCCAGAGTCTTAAAGACCTGGGGCAGATGCCATGGAATATGAGGGAATTACGGCTGTCTATTAGATGCACTAAGACATGACTGAATGTACTAATGCAGCGGTCACAACTCGCCGTACCTTCGACGTGCAACTCCCTACGATGGATTTCGTAGAATATTCGTGCAGCGGAGGTACCTCGCAGGTAGAATGCACGCACGACGTACAGGAGGTTTTTACGATACCCTTACTACAGAAAAGCAGGAATCGTAGAAGTTGACACAGGACCTGCGTGCGTTGTACATGCAACGCAGGCTACGTTGATGGCACGTGCCCCGTAGCCTACGACGAGTTGTGACCGCCGCATAAGCTGGAATCATTTTGAATGTACTTCTTAGCCAGGGGATTAAAAATCGTAGGCAAATAAGGTAATACTGTTGTCATTGAGATGCACATTACTCATTAAAGACCTGGAATCATTTTAAATGTATTTCTTAGCCAGGGGGTTAACTTTGAGCAATCAAGGCAATAGCTATCTCTTTAAGATACATATTACTCATTAAAGATCTGGAATCGTTTTGAATGTATTTTATAGCCAGGGGGTTAACATTGAGCAAACAAGGCAATAGTGCTGTCTTTAATATGTATATTAATCATTAAAAATCTGGAATAATTTTGAATGTATTTTATAGCCAGGGGGTTAACTTTGAGCAAACGAGGCAATAGTGCTGTCTTTAATATGTATATTAATCATTAAAAATCTGGAATAATTTTGAGTGAATTTCTTAGCCAGGGGTTTAACATTGAGCAAACGAGGCAATAGTGCTGTCTTTAACATGTTTATTACTAATTAAAGATCTGTGGGGTGTAACACAAAGACTTACAACTGATAAAAAGTTAGGATTGATTTTTTTTTCTTGGTAGCCTCATCCATTACAGATTACAGATCTGGAATCATTTTGAATGTATTTCTTAGCCAGGGGTTAACTTTGAGCAAACAAGGCAATATTGCTGTCTTTAATATGTTTATTACTAATTAAAGATCTTTGGGGTGTAACACAAAGACTTACAACTGATAAAAAGTTACGATTGATTTTTTTTCTTGGTAGCCTCATCCATTACAGATTACAGATCTGGAATCATTTTGAATGTATTTCTTAGCCAGGGGTTAACTTTGAGCAAACCAGGCAATAGTGCTGTCCTTAATATGTATATTAATCATTAAAAATCTGGAATAGTTTGGAGTGTATTTCTTAGCCAAGGCGGGGTTAATATTGATGAAGCAAAACAATAGTTATTTCTTTAAGATACATATTACTCATTAAAGATCTGGAATCATTTTGAATGTATTTTATAGGTAGGAGGTTGACTTTTAGCAAACAATGCAATACTGTTGAGTATATTAATCTGGAATTGGTTTCAATGTATTTCATATAACCAGGGTTAACTTTGAGCAAACCAGGCGATAGTACTGTCTATGACATAGCCTAGTATAGTTCAGGTCAGGAAAGGGGATAGGATGTTAGTCAGAGTTATGAGGGGGCTTGGTAGGGGGGAAGTAAGATGGAGGTCTTCAAGACTTTCAGGTTTACCCTCAAGAGGTGGGACTGTATCAGCCTGAAGTTGAGAAATAGCAAGCTTCATTGTGGACCAGGGGTTTGTTTCACAAAGAGTTAAATAAACTTAAAAATCGCACTTAAATCCCTAGTTGCGCGCGGTATATTATGCATCACTTCATTGGACTGATAATGCTCGGGGGGGGGGGGGGGGTGGTGTGCCATTGAGAAGTCTATCAATTATATTGCGCGTTATGATGCAGGATGCGAGTAGAAGTTAAGAGCGACTTTAAGTCTACTTAATTCTTTGTGAAACCAGCGCTCAGGGGAAAAAAAAAAACTTGCAATCAGCTAAAACCTAAATTTGGTGCTTTACCAGTTCAATTTAAATCCCTGTTTCAAGTATTGACAAGCTTTGGTGAGCAGCTGATGGTTTCTGTACTAAATGCACTGTATATTGGCTGGGATTTGCGGTTTAATTAGCTAAACAAAAAAAAACAACAACAAAAAAGCCCTAAACCAAGTAAGACATGGGGCTGACATTATTTTGCACAATTAAGATGGTAGAAATCAGTCTGGTGAAGCATTAAATATACATGTACTCAATGAAAAGATGTTGGCTGTGAGACTCGTTTTATAAGAAGACGGGGGCGGGTGGAGGGGATTGTTAAATTTCTTAACATGTGATATTAATGTCATATATCACAAACCTGCCAACTATCAGATCATAGGGACAGTCCCCATTTTGGGAAAAAATAGAATTTATAAGATTTTTCTTTTACCCTTGTCTAACTTGTATCCATTTTTTTGGTGAAAAATCTGTCTATATCATTGTAGAGGGAATGGAGCACTGTTCATATTTTTAAGATTTTCTGAATAATTTTTTTCTAATTTTGACATTTTCTTAATCTTTTGTCCCAATTTCTTGACTTGCATATAGGATTGTTTGATTACAAACATTCAATAGTTTACAAAGACGTAAAAATATATCCCATAGGCTAGGAAATAAATGTTTACATTTAAATTTTTATATTTCGTGTCGATAATTCCAAAATACTCTCCCCCATTGAGATTTTTTATAAAGGGGCAGACATTTTAAATCCGGCATAAAGATCTATGTTTAATTTCTTGGAATAAGATGTTAAAATATCATTTCTGATCTCTCACAAATTGAATGTTCAGTTTTATTTTTGATGAGGGGGCAGAAATAATGAGCTGGCATCGAGGTCAAGCCATTTAGGAGATTTCCTGAATCCTGTGAGAGTCGATGTTGGCTTTGGGATTTAATCGAAGTGCATTTAATGATTTATGAAAAATAATTTGCTAGGGCCTGAAGATGAATGTAACCTTTATTGACATTTCCAATAGATTAGGATTGAAGAATGTGTCTACTCATGTTCGATTTAATTGAAATGTAGATTGAAGTTTGTTCAGCATTTGATAACATCAATTTGATTTGACATTTCTCAGAAATTTGAATTTATGCCTCAACCAATTTTGGTGCAATTAATGTATCTTGAAAATGGTAGAATGTTGTAGTAAACATAAAAATTCTGTTTTATAAAGTGCATGCAAGTATTCTCCATTAAGATATTCAGACAAACTATGTAACTACAAACTTTTCCTTTGATGCCCAATTTCTAATTTTTGTGTTTTATATAGTGTACTATTTTCAATTTTAATTTCAAGAAAAGACCTGCATTAATGTTGCCAATCTAATAACGAAAATATGATTCACTCGGCCCTGGATGAAATAAGATGTCGTGTAAGGACAAAAAAGGAAGAAATCAAAGCATACAACTTCCTGGGTTGTTATTAGTAAATTTGTGTCATTTCCTTAGAAACCAACTCAGTCATGACCAATAAGTGGCAGGAATTTATTTTGTATTCTTGTGCAATTGTTGAAGCTATAGTTTCCATGCTTTTCACTGATTTAAAGACTTGCAGCATACTGAGGGTTAACCCAGTAGAAAATAGCAATGACCGGTATTCTTGACTTCCGTTTAGGCCTACAAAATACGTATTTAGTAGGCCTTGCTTTTGTTCGAGACAATAGCAAGGGTGACTAGATACATATTTAGTAGGCCTACTAAATTTTGTCACCGTTCAAGAATACCGGCCATTATCTGTACACAGAAATCTACTCCTCCCCCCCCCCCCATTTGTGAATTTGAGCTGTCAATTAGACAACATATTTACTTTTTCATATTGCCCATTTAGAGATTTTAACTATTATTTGCAATTAAAATGATCTAAGATGTGAATGGCATAGCAAAAATAGATTTCTGACTTACGAGGGTTCCCCTTCCTCTTTCTCTAATTCATAGAAATCTAGATTATGGTATATAAAATACAGAAGAAAACATCCATAAAAATAGTCTTTCAAGGCTTTAGAAAAAGATATGTACTTGGATTGTGACCAAAGTATGACTATGAACTCATCTCAAGCAACCTCAATAGGCCTATTGGCCAAGAACAATCTTCTTCTAGAAAATTCTCATGTGACCATTTGATTGAACATATGTTTCTACTGTGTCTTTAATTGTCATTATTTTGGGTCAAGTATTTTGCAAGGAAGGTTTTGAGCAATATGGTGATCTATTTGGCATGTGACAGGCTCTGGAAAATGCAAAAAATTAAATAATTTGATGGTTATTCTCATTTTTATCTCACTTTACTGTCTGCCCCTTTGAGTCTCAAAAATTATTCTAGGATAGACTGATATAGACTACAGATTAAAATATTACCAATGATAATATACAAATTTTGGACAAGTTTGTGAAGTTTTTCTCAAAGAAAAGGGAGGGTCTATATATCTTATTGATACTCAATGCTTGGATTAATGCCAGTTACAGTTGAAACAATGGATGCAAATGCATGATAATAATTGAGGCTTATTTGAAGGTTTTCTTGATAAACATGTCGATGGCTTGTCACAGGGTTGTGGATATGTTTTGTTATTCAGGGGGACGTTTCATGAAAGGACTTGTCGGATGTTTTATCCAACAAATTTGCTCTCAGCCAATCAGCGGCAAGCATTTCAGTAGCTTATAACAGTTGTCATTGAGAATCAGTGAATTTTTGTTTCATGAAATGCTCCCCGGGCCTTCAGGGTTTTTTATGTTCAGGGTCGATCTTGAAACTACAAGATTAGTATTCATGTTGTGAGGATTATATCCTCAAATCTTTTGATCCAAGATTACTTATGTTCAGTTTGTCTGAGTTTTATTCATCAAATGATGGAAATAATAGAGAAAAATAGACAATGTAGCAGGAGAATATAGAGTACCTACAATGTAAATAATCAAGAACAATCTTAAATTATTCAGGATAAAGTTAGAGTATTGATTTCCTGCTGACCAGAAAATAATACAAAAGAAAGTTAAATACATCAGGGTATTATTTACAGCACCTAATTTAGAATGATGAAGAATCTTACATTTTTTAGGATAAAGTGTGTGATGTTTATCAAATCATGCTAGTCAATAGCTAATACTAAAGAAATACACATTTTCAATTGGAATCATGTCTGAATTATGATAATCAGGAAAAAAATATATCAGAAGAAATTCACAAGAAATTTAGAAAATAATCCAGCAGAAATAAATCAAATTATTCATGAGTGTCTCATTTATGCCATTGAATCTTGATGAGAAAATGATACGGTAGCAAGGCAAATGTTAAAGGAGAAAAGTAGATTCTTTAAAGGGGAATCCAACCCAAGGAGAGAATCAACCTTACAGGAAGAGGAAAATGAGAGGAGCAATCTAAAAAAAGTTTCATCAAAATCGGTTATAAAATAAGAGAGCTATGGAAGTTTGAAAAGTCTAGTTGTTCCTTCTATGGGGATCCTCAAATTGGCATCATCGGCTTCAAAATGGCCGATCTCATGGACAACTCTCCATTCATTTTGTACACAAATTTTCAGATTTTCCCCATTTTCTTTCGAAATATATCTTACCTCCTTCTGAGCTCAACATATGTTGTGTGAAATATATTTTCCCATGACATATTTTGAGCTTAGAAGTAAAGAAGACAAATTATGAAAGAAAATGGGGAAAATCTGAAAATTTGTGTACAAAATGAATGGAGAGTTGTCCATAAGATCGGCCATTTTGAAGCCGATGATGCCAATTTGAGGATCCCCATAGAAGGAACAACTAGACTTTTCAAACTTCCATAACTCTCTTATTTTATAATCGATTTGATGAAACTTTTTTTTAGATTGCTTCTCTCATTTTCCTCTTTCCTGTGAGGTTGATTCTCTCCTTGGGTTGGATTCCCCTTTAAGTTATAATCATCAAGAAAATAATATGGCTGAAAAGCCAATTATTGAGATGAAGTTATGAGTTTTATTTCATATTCATGGAATCTTGCTGCTCAGAAATTAAAACAAGACAGAGTCAAATGATTCAGGAGAAAGCTAGAGCGTGTATCATTTAGGATGAGCATGAGGTTAGCAAAGAGTCATGATCATATCCTTAAATCTTAAGATCCGGGAAAATATTGGAGTGTCTAAATCACAATTTCATCACACCTAACTACTGATAAGAAAATAATATAGGATCAAAATTGAGGGATTCTGTAGAAATAGAAAGAATCACTCAATTGAGGATCTCTCAAGGAGCTTTTGTTTTCTCCCTCTGCGACCTTTTCTGCTAAAACGGCTTCTTGCGGATGAGCTTAGTGTCTTCGGGGAGATCCAGGGAGGTACTTCCTGTCTCTAGAATAATGCATGCTGGGATTAGACGAGGTTACCTAAAGCAAACAATGTGCCTCTATCTTAGCTCTCACAAGCCTCTAGTCATATGCATAGTTAAAGGTATTCGTGTAATCATTCAGTCAAGGTATTATAGGGACATCACATTTCAAGAGGAACTGCTTAAAAGTAACGGGGTTACCTAAAGCAAACAATGTGCCTCTATTTTAGCTCACATTAGCCTCCAGTCATATGCAAAGTTAAAGGTATACATGTTCCCCTAATACCCCTAAGAAACAATATTAAGTATGATCTTTCAAATGTAAACAGGCATAATTATACAATAAAACAGAACAATGAGAGAAAGGACTCAAGAAGAAGACGCTACACATGCAATCCTTCAGTTAATGTATTATAGGGACATTACGATTCGATGTTAGGATATTGATGGAAAGACTACAGAATCTCCTGATCTTATAACTAAATTTCCTTCTATTCTATTACTTAACTTTACTTGTAATGTAAATATGTACATTGTAAAAAATCTATATTCATTACTGTTTGTAATTGCTTTCAAATCAAATATTTTTGATTATGTAAGAGTTTAATCATCTCTCATTTTTACAAGAACTGAAGGCTTCCTTTAAACTCTCTCCTAGCATCCTCCTGTTAATCTTAGACAGAAAAAGTGGGTGATGACATATCAATAGACTGTGTCTGAGAGAGAGAGAGAGACAGACAGAGAGGGGAGGGGGGGGAGAGAGAGAGAGAGTGAGGCAGTCTAGCTCAGTTGTGAGAGCGCTTGTTTCGGATAATATTGTATGATCACGCATGGGATCGAGTCCCGGGCATCCCGAAAGATGTCATGCAAAATAAACTGATGCTAACGTTGTGTGTGTGTATAGACATGCCTTGCCGCCTTATTCAGTGCAGGTGCGAATGTAGTTGGAAAACACTCCGTCCGGCGGAAAGGACAAAAATGTTGGCCCCATGTATAGGAGAGTCGCAACATATGCTTGTTAAAACCAATAAACTATTAAAAAAAGAAAAGGTTGTTTCACCAGGTGTATTGTATCTAGCCCCTTCCCTGGAATCTTCAGAATTGAAGGAGGCAGTTAATCTCAAATAAGAAGAAGACGAAGAGAGAGAGAGCGAGAGAGAGAGAGCGAGAGAGAGAGAGAGAGTGAGAGAGAGCGAGAGAGAGCGAGAGAGAGAGAGAGAGAGAGAGAGAGAGAGCGAGAGAGAGAGAGAGAGAGAGAGAGAGAGAGAGAGAGAGAGAGAGAGAGAGAGAGAGAGAGAGAGAGAGAGAGAGAGAGAAAGAGAAAGAGAGAGTCTTGGGGAGGATTAGAGAGGGGTAAAGAAACCTTTGAGTCATGGAGGAAGGGGAAGGAAGACGTGAGTCATCCCAGTCAAAATAGAAGACACCATATACCAGCTGCTTTCCTAAGAATCTTGATATGGGTTATCAAATACAATAAGGATATATTATACATGTACCATTCTAGGACAGCTATGCCCCCTGCTAGGATTCTATCCCCTAACCCTACCCCATTTGTGGAGAGTAGTTGTCTTGAGGGGTAATTGTCCAGGGCTATGTTTCACCAAGTTCATAAGTTACGGATGACTTTACGAATGACTGGTGATCAGTTCTTGTGCTTAATTATTAAGCATAGTGATTAGAATATGACACTGAGAAGGTGTTCCAGTCGTTCATAAAGTCATTCGTAACTTTAGGAACGACTTGGTGGAACACCCCTCTGGAATAAGTTGTCCTGATATTATCATTTATAGAGAGATTGATGTGTCGTATTTGAGTTGTGTAATCAAAGGTTGTAAGTTCCATCAGGATTTGGTTGAATGGTAACGCTACATTTACCTACAAACTGACCCAGGTTTGAATACCAGTCACACCCTGTATATGGTCCCAGTGGGGTCGGAAAGCTCAGAGGGAAAAAAAGATTGGAGGGGCAAATGATTGTGTGTTAACAATGGCTTGCCCCTTTAATCTTTTGTCTCCTCAGAGCTTTCCGATGCCACTGCATGGTCCGATACATACAATCTAGTTGATCATATCTGATTGGATACATGTCTCTTCAAATTTAATTGATATTGAATGATGGCTGAACTTTTAGAAATAACTCACTAATGTATTTCATGCTCAATATTGCAAGTTATTCATGTCCATTATACATAAACAGTACTTTAACCCCTTTTATCGTAAACACCTGTTGTTTATAGAGGTTTTTCAAAAGTAAGTTTTCAAAATTCTTAATGCCTTTGTATCCTAAATACTAGAATTTGTGGAGTTTGCCTTCATAATCAAAACTTTTTTCTCTCTCTTTTCTGCTACAGACGAGAGTTCATCAGCTTCTGCTCTACAACCGAGATCTTCTGAACCATCAGCAAGAACTAGTCTCACACATACAGGACCTAGAGTCCAAGCACCAGGGTTCAATGGCACACAGTCCTGGAAACCCGTTCTACAACCCTCCACCCCTGCCTCTAGGAACGGACTACGGTCTCTCGCCTCATGGTCTGGTCCTGCCGGAGTTCCCTGCTATGGAGGATGAGCTGCTTCATGGAGGTATGGACCACAGCCAAGCTGTTTATGAGAACGCCAACTTTGGGCGTGGCATGGGCGTCGGTATGGCACCCATGAACATCTCGACAGAGGCGATGCCCACCATGCAAGGGGCGCAGAGCGTGAGCAGCATGAGTGATAGCAACAACGAGCTCAACAATGACGGACAAGAGAATCAAGTGGATGACTTCACCGCATCTGTCGATGAAGATGGGGCCGTTATGAACCTCAAGAAGTTGAACATTTCCGATGATAACGCCGGGAGTAGAATGTCGCAAGGTGCTAACCTGGATACGTCGAGTTCGAGTATCCCGTACGCCGGATATGTGGATTCGAGACAGTGCGAATCAAACGGCAATGGCGATATCCGCATCATCGTTCCCGCACCTATGCAAGATGCGACGGCGAATCCTCTAGCACTCGGTAGGAATCAAACAGAGGTGAAAGCCAACAACAACCAGCATAATTCAGCCAGGAAAATGTCCTCACCATCTCATCGGGGCTCCCTCCCCATCGAGATGAACGCCACGCCCCCTTCTTATGAAATGGCGGTGGAGCTTACATCCAACTCCGCCCCGCCCACTCCACAACCCCAGATGGACGACAGCCTCTCAAATGTCGTCGAGCCCATCGACAAACCCTCCAAGCGGAAGTCGACCTCGTCGCGGGATTCCAGAGAGAGCTACCAGGCGCGAGGAAGCATCCACAGCGTGGAGGCGATGAAGGAAGCCAAGAGATCGGGCAGTATCGAGGAGGAGGATATGTCGACCACGCCCGATTCCAGTCTTCAGTCCCCTCAGTCACCTACGTCCCCTCAGTCGGACCTAGCCATCCCGGACACCAAGCTACACATCAGCTTCAGTGATGATGAGAATACTGAGAACTCTGAGGATTCAGGAGTTCCTAGACCTCCAAGGGCTCTGGAATCAATGACATTTGAGGAGATAGAGTCTCTCTAGATATTCTTTGAATCTTAACACTTATAGTCCCGGGAGAGGGACACCTAGCTATCCCGGACACCAAGCTACACATCGGCTTCAGTGATGATGAGAATACTGAGAACTCTGAGGACTCAGGAGTTCCTAGACCTCCAAGGGCTCTGGAATCAATGACCTTTGAAGAGATCGAGTCTCTCTAAATACTCTCTGAATCTTAAAGAGCTGGGGTAGTGGGCTTTCCTGGGGAGTGGATCATAATTTGCTGACCCGAGACTTTGTGAAAAGCACTGGAAATACCTGTCTTGAAGCTAAATTTCTGGACTACAGCAAAACAACCTGTCCACCATATACAGCTTCGGGCATCATTGGACTAGGCAAAGCGAGATTTAATGACCAGATGGAGCGATGGGTGGAATATACAAGGCATTACATAAGGTCTGGCAATGGTGATAAAAATCAGGTGATGGAAAACACCTGTTACTGGGTAAGCATCCATGGTGTCAAATTACCCATGAAAGCTCACTATTCACTGTCTTTAAGTCTCCAAGCCAAGAGAGTGTTCCCACAGATGAGCTTTAAATAACACCATCGTGAAATGGTTGTTGAAGTATTTCTTTCAACATCCTTTCCACAAATCCCCTGCTGGAAGCTTTAATTTGTCAATGAATTGCCATGTTCCTTTCTAAGAAATCTGGGTAAAGTAAAAAAAAATCCAAACCATCTACATACAGGTCCAAGTGGATATTACATCCAGTCATCGTAAAAGAACAAGAAATTTTTTCATACTATCCTCCTTCTGTATAATGTGTATAAAACAGAGAGTGTAATTATGCATGATATAATATGCTTTGGCAGTTTTTACATACTTCTATCTGTCTTTGATGACTTGTTAACAGATAATTGGAGGATTGTGACCAAACGAATGTCTGTATATTTTGTATGAAAGATAAAATCATTTATATAGCGATTGAAAAAGGATGTATAAAATAAATAATGTAGTTTGCAATTTGTCAATGAAAATTTTTTTTTAACGATTAGACATACATTTACATGACCAAGTCAGCACCCTCATTAATTTCAGGCCCAAAGGATAAATTCAAATAGCAACTCCTAATTTGGTATTCATTATTATTATTTTTGTATGAGTATATTTGTAAATGCTGATAGACCAGAATGTATTCACTGTTTTTAATTGCACAAGTTGATGTTCTTTTCCACTGAAAACAAAGAAAACACAAATAGGCTGAAATAACCTTTTTTTTTTATATATGTAGCCTGAGTAGCTATATTTACTGCTTTTTAAATGTCTGTAGAATGTGTCATAATGTTGTATGCATGTGTAACATGATTTTGATACTTGCTAGAGGCAAGAAAGGAAACGTTTGATTTGACCGAAAGGTCATCTCTAACTAACGTGTCATTCTGCAAATTGGCAATGAAAGATATGTGCCATGAAATAGGAGGGAGGAAGAAAAGGGACAGAATTTGACATTGGTGAAATAGAGACAGATTTTACAACTCCATCATTGCAGGCAAACTTCCAAGCCAAAATGTAACCCTTTGGTTCAAAGCCACCAATAGGGAGTTTTAGAATCATGTTGATGTGAACATAACAAGGTTCTAGATTTAAAGAGTGGAAGCTTTTGATAAATAATTTTGATGATAATGCTTGCTTCTTTAGGCGTGACGCTGCTAGCTCTCCTAGCTTCTGGTTCCAGTTGAAAGGCTGAATTGAGAATGCCGAGACAAGGTATTTGGTATTCTCAATTCAGCCTGTCTGATGAAACCAGAAGCTAGGAGAGCTATCAGCATTAAGCATGAAGAAATCATCATAATAAATTGTATCCAAAGGCTTCCATTCTTTAAATCTAGAACCTCTTTCATTTTCACGTCGACATGATTCTAAAACTCCCTATTGAGCCTTAACCCTTTTGTTACCAGGCACTTTTTCCAAAAAGCTGAATTCCCTTACTTCATGTCCAATTTTCAAAAAGATAACTCAATTAATACCCCCGAGTGTTTGCATCCACATGAAAACTACCATTCCCAGCTTTCCAATGGTACATAACTCAGCAAGAGAGGGCGCTTCCTTGCAAAATGGCAGTAAAATCAGTTTCCCTTGTCACCAGTGTTCTATGGTACCAAAAGGCGACTATGGTAATGAGAGGATTAAAAACAAGAGAGTAAATGGCAGAAGTAGATTTTGTGCATAGGATCATGCACGGATCCAGTATTTTCTCTATCAATAGATTGTGGAGGCCCACTTGCCTTGGGACTATAGTGGATCTGTTATGTTTGGGCATGGGCCAATACATTATTTTTTAGGAACTGAGGCTGGATCTCCTACTAAGGATAAAATTTATAGTTCTTAGTCTGACATTAAACCTGGTTATACTTAAACAAAGTATAAGAGTTTGATAACATTTGAGAGCTTGGAATCTCTAGTTTCAGGAAAAAAAAAACAACAAAAATATTGTCCATTTAGAGCAAGTGAGCTGTTAGCTTGTATCCTGTAATACAGAACTAAATATAACTCCTTTCTAGCACCCTGGGGACTGTTTCTTGAAACCGTCATACAAATAAGTCAAAGTTCTTGGACAATCCACAGGGACTTGTGTTGTAGAATTAACACACATTTCAATGGGATGTCCATGAATTTGGACTTATGATGGTTTCGAGAAACAGGTCCCAGCATGCAATCTGATCATGTTCACTTTGGATAGTTGCTATAGTAAAGGCTGAGGGGCTTTGGTAAGGTAGCTTTGCAGATATAATTTTTTTACATTTTTTTAAATATTATACCAGGATTGCATGCGTATATCCATATAGAGAGATTTATTACACTTGTATATTACTGTAAATAAGCGACTGTCTTTTTAAATGAAAATTATTATGTGAACAATGGACTTTTTGTGTATATTGATATCACCTAGCGTGAAAAGTTGTACAAAAAAATCAGGCTTTTACAATGTATGTGTGCACTGCTTCCAGTAATGAAATGAATAGAGAATATGTGAATATTATTATGAAATGGCAGATTTACGATGTGTTTCGCATTTTTATTTTCCGCCAAAATTGTGAGCTTTTATCTTTTGTCTAATAATGTCAGTAATGTGATAGATCTATATATATTTGTGATGAAAGAATGGATCAACGCACTTTTTCTTGATGAAAAATTGTAACGGGATTGTATTATGTGTACATTGTATTCAAATTATTTTTGCAAGCATATTATTATTATTATTATACATGTATTAGAAGATATTGAGTGATATGAAGAAGTATTCTGTTAGAGTTTATAATATTCATTTTTTGTTCAGCATTCCATTGTGTTTTCCAAGTCAGATATGAAAACGGTATACAGGGAGGGTAAGCACATTCCTTTAAACTGTGAAGTTCATTGTATAGTATCCTGGGGCCTGTTTCTCAAAACCGTCATAAGTCTAAGTTCTTGGACAACCCATAGAGACACATGTTGTAGAATCAAAACGTGTTTCAATGGGATGTCCCCGAACTTAGACTTATGACGGTTTCGAGTAACAGGCCCTTGATTCATAAGCTCTGATGTGATGTATTATTTTGTAACAGAAATATTGGGACTCTTCACATAATAAATCCATTGCAGGAATAGCATTTCAAAATCAATATTTGACAGTTTTTCTGAATTCCATTTCCACCTATGCTCAACATTGGCTGTACTAGCTATTGTATACGGGTTCAATATTACAAGTTGGAACTTTTTTTTTTTACAGTCATGATATGCTGACGACAAGAGAACAGTATGTGCTATTATTTGGACAGTTAGCATTCAGTACGTACATGTAGTTAGAAAAAAATCACATTGCCTGTCAAGAAAACAAACTTCCCTTTGCTATTGGTAATAGGGAATGAATTGATTTCCAAATATGATTTATTTGTAATGATTGTAATGTTCTAGTGTAAAGTGTGATTGCTTATTTAAATAACTGAGTGACAGCATTGTAAGACTGATTTAAAAAAAAAATTTTTTTTAGAAAGGATTTAAAATTTATGTTCAATGTCAAAAAGTTTTCCAGCATTTTCCGAGACATACACAGGGTACTTCAATTCTTTTGATTCATCTGTTTAAAACAAAAATTGCAACTGAAACAGACTGAAAAGGACTAATATGTTTTTACTTTGATATGTTGTTTGTTTTTAGGACATTTACACATTGTAGTCATGGTGTAATTCTAAAACAGAATAAATCTGAAATAATGAGATGGGCAGTTCAAAAGCAGAAAGACGTAACTATAATCAGGACTTCCACCTTTTTGGGAATTAATGTCAACGAATTTGAAACATTTATTTTCACTAAAAAAAAAATCCCAACACTAATCGTGATACAAGGAGAATATTGAATAGTGTTGAATGATGAAATATTTTCCAAACCTGGTTATCAGACTGATCTTTCATAAACCCTGGTTTGTACAGGGACATATACTATACAAATTTGCACTTTCTAAGGAGCTAAAGTGTGCTTTTAATTTATTCAGCTTTAACCTAGTGTGCATTTATTTATGTCAATGGTTTAGGAGCAGAAAGCTTTAACCTACATGTAGTGTGCATTTATTTATGTCATTGGTTAAGAGGAAGGAGGACAGGAGTGCTTTTTTTTTTTTGGGGGGGGGGGTGCATTATTAGTGTTCTTCCTCACTTCTGACATTATAATGAAAAACCAATAACAATTTGTCTTCTGGAAGCCACCATAGATTTAATTACTGCATGCTCAAACTATGATAAAACTACATAAAATAGATATGATCAATCTTGTGATTGATATCAATCGTAAGTCTATGGTAAACCATGTACTAAAAGTTACAGTCGATCGTAGGATTGATCGTATCTCTTTTATGTTATATAATAATAATAATAGTTGCATTTATACAGCGCTTAATACGATATCCACCTTAGTGTTTCTAAGCGCTTATAGTGTTAACTAATTATTACCCGTTACAGGGCACGTATAAGTTAATTTAATGTTCTTTGATTGGATTGAAATGAAATGGAATGAAATGGGTTATTGTATGACTGGACAATCATTCTGGGTGGTTTGTTTTATTTATTCTTATGTGATTAGTTTTCTAATAATGTTTTAATCTTTTCTGATAGTATTGTATTTCCAAGAATATTTAAAAATTTATGTCCAGCATTTATGAATTGTGTTCAAATATTGATCAGTTTTATTTGAATCATTATCGTTGTATTCCAAGAACATTTTACGATGTCTGTACAGTATTCATAAAGTTTATTCAAATATCACTCTTCTTTACATTGTATAATTGTATCCCACAGAACATTTCAGAATGTCTCTACGATATTCAAGAAGCTGATTTGAATATCATGTTTCATTTGAATAATTGTTTAACTGTATTCCCACGAACAATTTACTCGTCATATTGAAGTGGATTCAAATACATGTATCATGGTTCTTATGAATTATTTAATTGTATTCAAAAGAACATTTTAGATGGTGGTAATGCTTGTATGAAAAACTGGTTTTAATTGTTGATAAAATGTTGATTATTTGTTACCATGGTAATTATTTTGCCAAACTACCATTGTAGGTCTTTGTTATCTATTGCCCATGTGACGATGAAAAGCACTCTGTATTCTAAATGAAATCATCACCATGTCTATGTCTGAGCATGCAAGCAATGCTGTATTTTGAAAATACGTATCTAGAAATTGATTAAGACATTTGCCATTCTACTTAAATTAACAGATTCAATTCAAATTCTATTTTTTCCTTGTGATTTTAAGCTCCTAAATCTTGGGGGAAAATATAAAAAGAAATGAGCTAAATGAAGAGGAGAGAGAGAGAAGGAGAAAGAGAGAAAGAGAGGGAAAATATGAAAGAGAGTGGGATAGATGAAGAAAAAAGAGAGAGGAAGAGAGAGGGGGAGAGGGGAGGATAGATGAAAGAGAGATAGGGAGAAGTAAGTGGTGAGGATACATTACATGAAGATGGAAGCGAGAGAGTTAGAGAGAGAGAGAAAAAACATTTGATGGTAAAATAATTTATAGCAACACTGATAAAAGTATGTATACCGTGTGCAATAAGTATTGTCATCCCCTATGTCGTGCTTGTATTGAATATATACTTAAGGGAGTAATGATTTCGGCTTTCAAACAAATATGCTAGCTTAGCTGTTGAAATTACCTTTTTTATGCTGCAAAGATGAACTTTGTGTGATATGTATAAGTAGAGCTATGGTGGTTTGAACTTTCACACAAGAATTTACAGATCTCAAACCTCCCTTTTGACATTAAAAAATGGTGGACATTAATAACAGGAGGAAGAAGGAAAGTACTGAGAGCGAAATTAAAAGTCAAATTAACTAAAACTTGGAGAAAAGAAGGGAAAACGAACAAGGAGATAGCAAGTCTGCTTGGCGGGTCAACAAGATGGGTTTACCAATGGAGCAATGCCAGGAAAGATGGGGTAAAGAATATGCATCGATCAGTTAGGAGTCTTTTACTGGGTCAAGCTTAGAAAAAATGGTCAGATCGTGGGTCCAGCATTATTGATCCCCAGGGGGAAAACACTTTCCGTTGAATTGCTATTTCAGATAATATTGATGTTAACCGATATATTATAAGTAAAACTAATGTGTTTACACCAATAATTTCAGTCAAATGATGAATTATACTGCATTTTGTATATTCTCTGTAAGGGGGTGACAATACTTATTGCACACGGTATACATATCATTTGTCAAAATAGAGTCTGTGCAATAAGACTACATGTAAATTCTATTGTTAAAAAGGACAGCAAATATAATCATTGCAATCATAATTTCTTTAAATACCATTTAGATTGGACCTGTCCAACTTTGTTTATACAATCCACAGATCATGAGGATAACATGGTGCGAATCTTGACGAAATTGGAGGTCAGATTTTTTTTGGTTAAAATTGCATCAAGGGGTTGTTAGCCCACCTTTTTTTAGGGGCGAAACCGATGACCATCACAGATTTTCCCAAAATTTGAACTACATCCCCAACCCGACCTCTTGATCACCTATACCAAGTTTAAGAGATCGAATCACATTGGTTGCGGAGATAATCCAATAAATGTTGTTTACATCAAGCCTAATTGAATAGACTCTATTTTGTCATTTTAGTACATTAAATGTAGGAGTTAATAATGCATGTTAATATAGGGATCCTCTTTCTTGTTACGTCTCCCTCTCTTTCTCCATTCTATTTTCTCTCTTCCTTCCACCCCAGTCCCTCCCTCTCTCTCTCTCTCTCTCTCTCTCTCTCCCTCTCTCTCTCTCTCTCTCTGGACACTTTTATTAATAGTTTGCAAATACAGAATTTCTATGATAAATTCTGAAAGAATTTGCCACAAACTGCCTTGTTTATTTCCTACCCCTAATCAATAGCGAGACCCTGTATTTTTCTTCTCCACGGTAATTTATCAAGCTTAGTGAGTTATTTAATTTCCATAAATAAACAGGATATGGAGACACAGGAAGCACCGCTCTAATCCAACAACCGACGCAAAATTCTAAAAATACACGTATATCTTGTTCGTTGCTTCTAATTCTGGGGAAACGTAGACGATGAATGAATATGGATTATTTCTTTTTGAGTGAAAATGTGAAAAAATGTTCTCTCTCTCTCATCTCAAATTCCAATCAAAGATGATACATGTAATGGAGAAGTATCACTTTCTGATTGTGAGTGGGGGGGGGGGTGGGGCTGGTGAGGAAGTTCAGACTGTATTTCGAAAAAGTGCGTTCTATACACACAAATGAAGTTGAAAAATAGCTTAATTTTATTTACAGTTTTTATACAATATACAAATGGCAAAGTGTGGTACACCAATCTGATAATGAAATGAGAAAATAATTGACAGTTAAGTACATTATCAAACAACTAATAGTTTTGGGGCTCAGTCCTCCAACTTTTTTTCTTTTTTTTTAGAAACACCTTGCTGGTCACTTTTTCTTTTTCGGGTTCACACCAAACATTGAAATTCACAGAATGCAATATTGGTTGCGACAAAAACCTTTTGTTCCTTGATTCATGTTGTATTTTCATAAAATGAAAATATCTCTAAGGACAATAAAAAAGAGAAATCGTTTCATACACTACTAATCCCTCTAGGGACTGAGCCCGAATATATTCGGGCTGAGGTCTATAGGAAATGTGTGTTATAGCCAAATCAGCTCGTCTCCAACAGGTTAATAAGTCAGGTCCACTTCTGTTTTAATGAGCAAATATACAATGAGATTTCATTATAACAAGACAATTTTTCCAGTCCAAATGTAAAATATGAACAAACTTTTGTGTCCAGCTCAGCTTGGTATATTCTCTTTTCTCTGAGATAAGACAAAATTTATATCATGTCTTTCCTCTTTAGCGCACACAAGAAATATGTTGTTTCATACCCATTATGATGCAAACTTAACTGTCATTAGAGAATGGTAGGCCTACCAATGGAGTTGGAGGGTGTGCACAGTCACTACAGGATAACGAGTCCCATGGCCAGGATAAATTATAAAAGGTCATATTTAATCGTGAGTGACACGACATTTGGACTGATAGAAGGGCGCATATCTTTGCACTTGTAGGTTATGAATGGATCATGACTACCACATTATGTATAATGTAGGAGTGGCATGTGTCATTACCAGTTGGATTTGAATTTTACAATTAGTCCTGGAAATAATGATTAAAAAACAGTGCGTGAGTGACACGACAAAAAAAAGACATGGGTTTCTGACCATTATTGGTTATGGTTGGATTTGTGCCCAAGTAGATCTCTAAGGGTACCATAGGTGCTGGTATATGTGTATGAATAGTGTACCTCTCCGACACTTATAGCGTTTATCAATCATTCCCTCTCTGTGGAAAATGGTCCACAGCTATATGTCGTGAGTGACACGACATCCAAAATGTGAGTGACACGACCAGTGCCTTATATTCAACATTTCAAGTAAATAACGAGATCAAAATTACCTGTGTTTTTATGCCATGTTAGAGTAGTCCATGATAATTACTTTAAGCAAAAAAAATCAGACAAAAGTGACTAGAATTAAGAATAAGAGGCATTTAAAGCACCATAGTCCCATACATGCAAATTCCTGTTTGTTCAATTATTCAGCGTAGGAAAGCTGGATCACTTAATGTTTGAACTTAAATGATTGGTTGTATTGTAAAGAAGCCTTTGTGTTGATTTCAGATCCTAATTTGCACTTTCAAAGGCACAGCACCACATTGAAATTTCAGCTGAATGTCCCACTTAAATTAAATATGACCAAAAGCTTTCATAGTCAATTGCTTGCAAGTAGGCCCAACCGGTATTACTACCAGACGATGGCTAGCGTTAATCTCTCATCTGCATCCTCGGATGATGGTGATCACCGGTATCAGCTCCGGTTTATATCCACTTGGTCTTATATAAGTTGGTCCAATACTCTGATTGTCTTTCGCTACATGGACCAAACCCATATGGTCTACTCAAAGTTAAGCCTAACTTCCACTTGGTCTAATAAATACTTGGTCTAATTCTCACTTGGTCCAATTGCCAATTCGTCTATAAAGAGCCAAATGGTCTGTTACAAGAATCAACCAAGTGGTGTTAGACCAATTGGATATTAGACGAAATGGATGTTAGACCAAATGGGAATAAGACAGAATGGTTAAAAGGCGAAGTGACAATTAGACCAAAAGGTAATTAGATGAAATGGAATTAGACCATGTGGGATGAGACCAAACAGGAATTAGTCATAGTGGGTTTAGATTTATCGTAATTTATCGTAATAAACTCTAAGAGCTTTCATAGTTAGTACCTGGCAAAAGCATTTTGTACAAAACTGTTGTTGTTACTACCAGACAATATCCAGTGTTCATCTCTCCTCTTCATCCTTGGATAATGCTGATCACCGGTATCAGCTTCCAGAAGACTTGCCGACGCCCTTGGGCATCTTCTTACTGGAGGCGTCCTCCAATTCCTTAGCCTTGTAGTAGTGAGGAGCTGCTTCTAGCAACCAGCTATTCTCTATCTCTATCACCTAATTTTGGAGAATAAAAGAGAATAAAGTCATTTCAATTTCAATTCTTTAGCTTTGTAGTATTGTGGAGCAGCCTCTAGCAACCAACTATTCTCTATCTCTATTACCTGATATTATAGAAATAAGAGAGAATAAAATCATTTGATTGACCTACATATGCCAAAGATTTCCAAAATGTGTGAATGAATCTCTTTTGATCCTAAAATTGGCAGAAGTGGTATTTTCATTTACTCCTGTAACTTTTGAAGAAAAAAAATCAATTAAAGTTAAAGAATGCATTGTAAAAATGCATTTTTGGGTTTGCATGAAAATAGTGATAAGACATTTTTCTTTGCATTGCCAATTTAGAGATTTTTATTACTATTTTCATTTTATATGTTCACTTCCAAGAAACCTATTTGTCAGTGAATTTTGCTCTTTCTTTTGAGGTGTATCTTGTAATTCAAAGCATTCTAGTTTCATTCATAATGTCTAAGCATCCCTAAAAGGACACTGAGCTCAGTTACTGTATACTCTGAATATTTTGTGGTGGTTTAATTTTCACAAATTTCTGAACTTGAAAATTTTCACTTCCCGATATTTCTGTACAAAGTGAATGCAAATACAGTAATTTACGAAAATAAACTCTCGCAAATTCCACATTTTGAAGTTAACTCGCAAAAAAAACATATGGACGCAAAATACATGGCATGTACAGTAATGAAAATTACAAAATGAAATTAACTAGCTTAAAGCTGGTGTATAGTTTTGGGAGAAGGAAAAAATTAATTTAGATTTACAGTTAGATAATATGAAAGACTGAATCCTATAATAAAAGTTAAGAAAATTATATTACTTGAAATCTCGTTTTAGTGTGTTTATTTCACAAAATAATTATAAAACGTAGAAAGTCAGGGATCCAACACCTTTCAGCGTTCAGTCAGCGTTCATGTGGAAAACCAATGGGGATTTTCTTGTGTGCGTGATACACACAGATTGTTATGCCCGTTCATGCAGGAAGCTCTGGTGGAGCGCCCATCCCAGCAGAGGTCTAAAACAACCGTTACGTTATGTTTCTTTCAAACATTTTCATTGAAATTCACTGGAAATCATGAAAGGAATATCACAAGATCTCTCACACATATCTTTTAGAGCAATGTGGACAACATGAGACCATATTTGATCGGCTTTATGCCGATTCATGTTTTGTTACCAAAACTATACACCAGGTTTAAATTGAATCTGAAATATTAATCATACATGATCATTCTAAAGCAAAATTTCCTACCTGTCTCATGAATTCCTTGGTTGTAAAGACGAGCTCGTGATAGATGAGCCACCTTGGTTGTTCTTCAAACAGACTACTGTTAGGATGTACCATGACGGTCTGTTGGTGCTTTACGGTCTTGTAGTTACCACCCTTACTGAATCGTGCGGTGTGGTAGAAGAACCCAGCGGTGATAGACTGTGATATGGATACAAGGACAAGGAAAGATTGTGATAAGTGCTTACAGAGTAGTTTGAACTTTCATCTGAATCATTAACACCATGATCATAAACAATATCATCTAAATCATCACAATCATCAGTGATATCCTTTCATAATCATCACCAGCATCATAATCATCATCATCATTATCTGCATCATCCGCATCATCATCATCATCACCATCCGCATCATCATCATCACCATCACCATCATCATCATCCGCATCATCATCATTATCATCATCATCATCATCATCATCATCATCCGCATCATCATCATCATCTCCAATATATTATCTCATCATCTTTACCCTCCTCATCAACATTACAATCCCCGCTACCATCCTCATCTTTTCATCGTCAGCTAGTACCTTTTTAGCAATGATCTCCTCCTCCTCATCCTTATCATATTCTTCATCATCCTTAATATTATCACCATCATCATCATCATCTCCATCATCCTTCTGGTACTCCTCCTCATCATCATCATCATCACCATCATCATCATCATCATCATCATCAGTATGATCATTTTCCTCATCATACTGTAGATGATGATTACCAACACTGTCATTCTCCTCCTCCTTCTTCTCCTTCTCTTGCTCTTCCTTCTCCTCCTCAACCTTATCATTTTCTTTACCATCCTCAACATTATCACAATTATGTACCAGTAATATCCATAACATACTCTTATAATATTACATCATCCCCATAAATAACATCATAATCATCATCAACATCACCATCAACATCATCATCATCATCATCATCATCATCAACAATATCACCATTACCTTTCTAATAGCGATGCTGTCCATACCACAGCTCACGATCTCCATCTCAACTCTCTCCATGAGCCCCTGGAGTTGATCTCTTACATCCCGAGCCCGTCTCATCGACCGATGCTGGATGAAGTTCTCAAAGCACCACTGAGTTGAAAAACCAGTCTCCACCCACTGTTCAATGAGAACAAGAAAATAATATGAAAACATTCATGTCTTCAATTACCTCTGTACCAGATTAAATATCAATATGGTTTAGTTTTACAATGAATTCTCAAATTATCCAAATTCTAGGTACAAAAATAATAGGCAGGCCTATATATTTGACAAAAAGATTCCTATGTATCTTAAAACATGGAGTGGGCTATTACACAAATGTAAATAGATACCTATTGTTTGTGCAAAATTACATTACTCTCACAGATATGCAAGAATCGACGTGTTTACTCATGGGCAACGTTTAAAGCAAAAGTGGACATTTTCAAGAGTCACAAGGGTCTTTTTTAGGCTGTAAAAATAACAATTTTGTAAAATTTTCTTTTTACCTTGTGTTTAAACATTTTGGTGGATTTATCATCCAAAATTTGATCTATCCAACACCAATCCATACATTTCACTATTTTATGGATGAGTGAGCACAAGTTTAAGATTATGTCAGGCCTCCAAAAATGGTAAATCCAACAATTTTTTCAAAGAATGACATCAAGATTATTATTCATACATTATCGACACTTTTGAGAATAGCACTTATCGTGTCATGGACGAGTGAGCACACTTAAAGTGACTTTTGTGACTTTTGTTTGACAATTTTGCTTTAACGTGTGTTTATTCATGCATGACTCAAAGGTTTTATCTATTTTCGCACATAAGTAGTCGATAAGTTGTATAAACATAACGTCAAACGACATTACTTCAAACCTTTTGTTAAAAAGTTCCAGCGTGTTGATTTGGGGCTTGTTTTTGCTCGAGATTGTACACAATGTCAATGGAGAGGAAATCAAATTTTAACAAATTGAATTCGGCTTAATTTCATGGGATTTTGTTAATTCCACTGGAGTTTTTCTACAAAACTTGGCACACAGTTCAGGGTGGTGCTAACTAACAGGAACAAACGCTAAATTGAGAATCTGATAAGGTACGGGGTGGGGCCAAAGCTATGAAATTCTTCTTATTTACATATTTTCTAATAACTTCTGCTCACTGAGCAAAAACACTGGAATTTCGTGAACTCGAATCAAATGAATCTATCCAGAAGGCTGTGACAATTATCAAAGTAAGCGATTAATTTTAGTCCACAAACGAAAAATGGCTTTTCACGTTCAAGTGTTCATTGAAGCGTGATTTTTAATAAAATACCATGAGCATCATTCAAAACAATTATTTGACATACACATAAAAAAAAATGTTGTAAATGATTTTATTCACAAAAATGAACAATACTTAACATGGAATTTGAAGTGTCCTTTTTTGTTTTATTAAGTGTTCATTCAACCGTGAATGATGAATAGTTTTAAAACACTCTTCCAGATTGCATATTCCATCATAATCATATCATATTTAAAAGTAAAATGTGTGAAAAATGCAGTTTTTGCAATTTTAAATCTGTTCATCCAACCGTGAAATTAATGCAAAAGTCTTTTGGATGTGTTAGTAATTATAAGGGCAAACAACCCTTCTGAACATTTTTTTTGTTTAAAAGTTTGAATTTTCTTCCAATATTATTGAATTAAAATTATGAAACTGGACCTGTGCATTTGAAAAGTGACATTTTTGTCTTTGATCTGTGCTCATTGAGCATGACTTCACAAATTTCAGTAAAATTCACCGAAAATGGTAGGCTTGATAAAAATTACCTACAAGCACATGTAATGACATTCGTAAAACTCTTCTTGGTTCAAAAGTTACATCATTTTGATTAGGGGGGGGACTTACTTTTTTTGTTGTGTATATTTTAGATGTGAAAGCTGCTTTTGAACTCAAAATAATATATTAAATTAAATAACAGAAACTATGTTTATGATATTTGCAGATGTAACGCAGACCAGCCTTTGACTCTACTTAATATTTCAAAGAGGGGCCACATATTTGATAACTTTGACTTTATTCGTTTTTAAATATTTGAAAACCGCAACTGATATTTTTTAGAGCGAGAGTGTCTGGTGAATAAACAAACAATTCAAATATTATAATCTTATCCCAAATAAAATTACCATATGATTGCCAATTCATATAGAAAACAATGTTGAGCTTGGGAATAATTTATTTTTCAATACAACTAATATTACGGCTTAATTTTCATTTAAAAATAACTGGTGTAAAACACCATGATAACAGAACAACATACCGAAAATTGAGCTGACAATATACAGAATAAACTTTTTTTTTAATATAAAATTGTACAAAAATGTGTCTATATGGCTGAAGAATCAATTATAAGAAATGGAAAAATACAAGCAATCTTCTTGTGTCAATGAAATTCTTAACCACTCTAAATCATCACTATATGGCCATCCAACCCTGAAACCGACGAGCGTAGACAGTCTGCACGTCCTGTCTGGCATTGCACCACCTGACATCCGACGATCTGTAGCCAGCAGAATGGAACGTCTTCGTCAAACTCATGATACTCGACATCCCTGTCACGATGTTGAACTACCCCAGAGACGTTTAAAGTCAAGAAAGAGCTTTCTACAATCTGTCCAACCCCTGGCTGAACCACCTCACGTGGCCAGATGCAGACTTTGGGAAGAGAGACGCAACATAAGTCACCATAATGGCAAGCTCCCTCTCCCTCAGAGATGCCACAGGGGTTCACTGAAATTTCCTGAACTTAGCGAAGCGAAGTGAGCGAAGCGAACGTAGCTCTCGCCCCCCCAAGCCGGGGGTCCAGGGGCACCGCCCCTGGTGGGGGACCAGGGGGCAGCGCCCCCGGAAGCTCCTGGATTTTAGCATTTTTAAACAGTTTAGAGACTGCATTTTTGACACATTTCCCCAATTTTTTTTGCAAAACAAAAACAAATAAATCACAATGAATAAAAGTCTTACATGTTGTGTAAAAAAAAAACAAACAAATTTTTACAAAATAAACCCATATTCACCTAAATCTTAATCCTAATCTTAATCCAAACGAAACCTTCAAACTGAAGGAAAGAATTAATATTTAAATCAAGGTTCAGGTTAGGAAGTTTAAACTTTAAATTTTAGTCACACACAGATCTGGCTGCCAACCTTTAGAAGTAACTGTTAGAAATTAGTAATCTTGGAGCTCAAAATTCGTAATTTTGAGAGAAAAATCGTAATTTCTTACGCGGTAAGAATTTCCTAAAAAAAATGCAAAAATCGCAAAAGCATCCTGCCCTAAGGGACTAAGGTGCACAAAACTTAAGCGATATTTTGCTTGTTGCTAGCACTCTGGCACTCAATATTGGGATTTAATGCATTTTTGGATAGGGCTATCGTATGAACCACCATCATGTCGGACGAAAGAAAAAAAATCCTAATTTCTACCGTAAAATTTCCTTGAAAAAAAACGCGCGAACAAACCTTGCAATGATGAGCCATGTTCACCTTTAGAAAGATGTATGATACAAGCGCCATTAAGTTCTATTTCGTGTCTTCTCTTTTTTGGAAAGCTAAATTGCCATGTTGACCAACTGCAAATCTCAGCGATCAGCTTTTAGACAGTCAGGTAGTAATCCAAGGTCTAATGTCCGAGCAACAAAAATCCAGGGAGTTTGTGTTATGTCATCACGCACACATGTTCAGTGCGCTGACCGCGCGCAGCCGCCTACCTGCAGTGCGATAGCACCACGCGACGCACTAACCCACCGCCGAGTAGGCGAGTAGCCGAGCGGGATCGATGGGTTCGCTCCTGCCATCCAGCAATCAAAGCAGGGTTGGTGCGCGCGCATTGCCCACCGCGCACTAGGGCGCCTCTGTACGCAAAGACAACACCAATGATCGTAACATACAAGCCGGAATGTCGGAATTTCGCCCGCCCTTTTGAAATTGTCCGATCCGGAAATTCCCGAAGAAAAGTGGCATCTCGTGCTCGCTACTAAAGAACAGCTGCCCTACGAGCCAACTCCAAGATGGGACGTGGAAGTCCCTTACGACCTTCGCACAGGAGTAGCGTGGTAAAGGCTAACTTGCCGAAAGTGGGGTTACACTCAAAAGACGATGACATAAATTGCGATGTGGTATGCCGCAAAAACTATGGACAGCCTTCCTTCAATGTCCAAATAGAGAACAATTGCAACCAAGGATGATGCCAATGCTTGCAAATGAGCGAGGGCAGTACTAGTGCAAAGTCAGCCAGAATATAATTTTGTTAGGGTTATATAACATGTACATATATTCATATTATACTTAATGTTGTAAATGGTGGACACAAAAGAAGAAGAAGATCCAACCCTACGTTGAAAATTCCCAGGGAAACTCATGTTTAAAACAGTTTGGTAACATAAGAAATGTGCCGTTCTATATACATGTATCTGAAAACATGCAATTAAACCCTAACACGCAGAAGAATATGAATCACAAAAGGTATAGCTAATGATTTGAAGAAAAAAACATGGTGACATGAGATATACTTGTGAAATAAGAATCAGTACAACATTAAGGAAGTATGAAGCACAAATAAATGCCTTTGTATAAGGTAGCAAAAAACAAAACAAAACAAGGTTAATATTGACTGTCATTAACATGTTTTATAATTTGATTTTTTTTCTCTATTTCCATAAGCGGAACACCTGATTTTCATAGAACACAGGTTAATTCAGGGGTTGGTTTCTGTTTTTAAACTCATAATTCATTTTCACACTGTGATATAAACAGGCTACATTGTATAAAGTGTGATACTGCAAACATTCAAAAATAGGTCCATTTAAGCAACGCTCAACACTAACAATTTTTTTGGTTGCCCTACCGGGCAACCAGATTTCCATTTTCCCCCAGATTTGGTTGCCCGAATGAAAAATCTGGTTGCCCGAAAAAAAAAAAAAAACTCATTAAAAACAAAGATCTTTGTTTGATTCACATGTGTACTAATCACACGTGGTTTGCTAATTGTGGTTCATTCTCGTTTGGGGGCTTCATAGAGCATAGGCTCATAATAATGAATCATAAATTCACTCAAACACGATTCAAAAAAATACAAAAAATTGCATGATTATCGGTGTATACGCCGCCGTTTTTTGCCGTTGACAGTGTGATTGCTTACGATCCATGCTCTAGCCAAAACAAACCTTGTCGCTTCATCAAACATGATACAAACTTTCTGCTTCCGTCCCAATCTTTCTACTTTTCATGATTTTTCATTAACTTTATATCTTTCCCCCCTCTCTCTCTCTCTTTCCCTCTCCCTCTCTCTTTCTCTTTATAATATACATATTTACTTCAAAAGAATGATATATTTGCCTACTTTGCTATTCGTCCTTGAATCGCTTGCCAACCGAATATTATTACCCCGAGAAAATTTTGTCCCTATTGTTCCTATCCTATAACCCCCCCGCCAAACATAAAGGGCGCCCTCTCCCGATAGGCTACCCGCCAACAAATCTGTCTATTATCTTCCTCTTTTCTCTTTCGCTGCCGTGAGAGTAACAACCTCGAGTTTTTGTCCGCCTAAAAACGGGTTTGATATTGCAATTTTGTGATATTTTTTGGCTTGTTTTGGGTGAATCTGTTGCTAGACCTCTTAGAGGTCTATCCTATCTGTAAAATTTAAGTGTTTTGTCATTATTTTGGTGGCCGTTTGCGTGTTTTTTGGACGTGTAATCGGCGTCATCGCCTCCCCTTTTTCTACCTAGCTTTGTGTAGTTTTGGACCGGCGGGTTCGGGCCCCTTGTTAGTACATTCCCGCACCTTTACAAATTCGGTGCCTGGGTATTAGTGGGGTTTTGTTATTGTTCTCCTGTTCCTTTTAAGCATTCCTGACTCTTCTTCTTTAGTAGTTGAGTCTTTTTCTTCATTTGTATAATAACGTTTCTGTGTTCTATTTTCAGGATGACGGAAAATTTCCTGCTTAAAGTTTCTAAATCGCAGAAGTCTAGGAAGCCTTCTTCTAGACGTGTTTTTTCTGAAGACAACTTAGAGACACCTCATCGTTTCGGGAAAGACCTAGACGAAGCTGGGAAGGAACCACCGGCTAAAAGAAGATGGAGTTCCAGATCTTCGAGCAGTAATAAGTCGGGATTCACAACCCCGCCCGGGCGCGCGTACGGACCGGTGGCAGTCGGTAAGTCCACACCTACGGTCCTGCGTGCCCCCGGTAAGTCGTCGTGGGAGTCACACAGTGAACTCCCGGGGAAGGTTCAGTCGCCTATCGTCGGCCGACCCAGCGACGCACCTGAAACCGATCGTGGTAAGCGATCGGGGACGGCAACTCCGTGTATGAGTCTCAGTTCACCTGGGCACTCGGTGGGAGTTGTAGTATCGATTGATCGAACGAAGGTGCCTTGCCCCCTGAGAGAGATCTTAAATCGATCGATAAAGGATCGGTATCGTCTGAGACGATCGGTATCCAGAAGGTATCGATATCGGAGGGATCGATCGTTACAGATCCGATTCCCGACGATTCGATCATCCCTAGATCGATTATTCCCGAATCGATTCCCCCGGGATCGATCATTCCCGAATCGATTCCCCCGGGATCGATCACTAAAAGATCGATACCCCCGGGATCGATCACAGAGGGATCGTCAAATCCAGTATCGATTGCAAAAATGGTATCGATCACAGACGGTTCGACGATAGCGGGATCGATCGCAAATCGTCCGATTTTTTCAGAATCGATCATCAATCGATCGATTCCTTCGGGAAGATTGTTTTCTGTGGATTCTACCTCACCCGATTCGATCTCAAATAGATCGATCGCGTCGACTTCTAATCGCAGAATGGTTTCGATTCCAATGGAGGTTTTGTCTGATGGAACGAATCATAACATAGTTTCGTCTATTGAAGGATCAAATCAATGGCTGGTTAATCCTGAATCGGGTTTGATGGAGCGTTCTTCTAATTCATCATCGAACTACACCAGAGCGTTCAAAACAGTGGAACCCAATTCTGCACAGTGGTCGGGAATTCAGTTGCTTCCGAGTTCACCGAAACCTGTCTACACAAAATCCAAAGCTCCAGCAGCTCTTGGAGCCCCTCCTCCAGTCGCGAAAGTGTCTTTGACGCCTTCGATTTTGACGGAGCTAGGAGAACCTCCGGAGGGAGCTCTCGAGTGGTACAAGAAATTGTTAGAAGCGAGCAAACGTTCGTCAGCCTCTCAGATACCTACGCAGACAGCTTATGTGCATGACGCACAGCCCAACATACTCGTCCCCAATAAGGAGCCGATGTTGATAGATTCTCGACATGAAGAATTTCAGGAGTCTTCTAGCAAAGGAGAGGAAGAGATTTTCACCACGGATCATCACTCCAACCCTTCGCATCACTCACTGGGGCCTCATCCTGAGGACACCGTTCGTCGCAGCCTCATCAACGTACCCTCATCAGAGTGGATAAAAGATCAAATCCCGCAAGGTCAGGATTGTGATTCGGAGGGAGATACCCCAGGACAAGATCAGCCCCGGTTGAAACTTCCGGAGAGAATCTTAGGCTTCTTTAAGAAATATGCACCAGAAGCCGGATTCGAGCCGGAGGAGAAACAAGGGCGGAAAGGATTCTTGGCTAGAAGTTCAGAAAAAAATCAGAACTTCAGACTTAGGCTCCCGGAGACGCACAAAGAAGAGCTTAAAGGGGCTGCCAAGGTCTCCAAAACACAAATAAAGGCTTTAAGTAGGCTAGCTTCCCAATTCTATTTCATCAAAGAGGATGAAGATCGTTTCTTATCTAGCAAAACTCTCTCTCCGGAGCTTATCAAGACCGCGTCCAAGATGCACATTTACAAGTCGCTTCTCACGGACAAGAAAGGCGCAGAAAGAGCTCTATCGATATCTACGGGAGTCAGGCTTTCTGTGATCAACGATATGCTTATCGAGTTGCTAGCGGCGTCAAGGGAACTAAACATCTCAACGGATGATAGAGAGGAGATTCTTGAAGCTCTAAGAGAAGTGTCATCGTTGATGGTGTCCCAAATGGCGGTAATCCAAAACACCTCGGACAGAGAACGCAGGGAAGGCGTTATGATGAGACTCAACATTCTGGAATCCTTGATTCCGGACATGCTGGATAGGATACCAGTTGACTCACCCTTCCTCTGTGGGGATGACTTCTCAGACGTCTTCAAGAAGGAGATCGAAGCTCAGAAGAAGGCTCAAGAGCTTTCAGAATCTGTAAGGGAAGTTAGAAAGCAGAAGTCGACTACTTTCAAGCCTCAATCGAGTCTGTTCCAGCAGCCGCTGAAGTCATACAGTTCTAGCTCGAGGAAGCGAAAGTCCGATCAGAGCTCGAGACCACATCAGTCTTCACAAGCTCACTACTCGCAGCGCCAATATACGTATCAGGATCAACCTAAATATGTTGAACCTAAGAACGGAGCCCCACATCAGCCCCAACGATCGCGTGGGGGGAGTAGTGCACCCAAAGGTCGAGGAAACACCAGAAACACCTCAGGATCTGCCTCATCCACTCAGCCCTTTCGTAGGGGAGGGAAGCGCCTCAGGTGACTTCCCATCAGCGTCTGGGGGTTCGGGAGTACCAGTAGGAGGCCGACTTCGTTACTTCCATGCGAAATGGGAGGCAATCACAAGCGATGTCTTCATTCTATCTGTAATAAGAGACGGACTCAAGATCGATCTAGAGGCACCTCTTCCCGGAGGTGTCCTCCGGACCCGTCAACCAACTCTATCTCCACTTTTCCAGGAGCACATCTCAAAGGAAATCTCGGTACTCCTGGAAAAGGAGGCGATAGAAGAGGTCACTTTATACAAGAGCTTGTGCCTGTCCCCTATTTTCGTAATCCCCAAACGCGGGGGATCACTGCGAGTGATCCTAAATATGAAGGCCATAAACAAATTCATAACACAGTCTCATTTCCGCATGGACAATTTAGCCACAATTCTTCCCACCCTAGGAAATCAGGATCTAGCAGTATCAATAGACCTTCAGGACGCATACTTCCATGTCCCCATGCATGTTTCTGCAAGAAATCTTCTGGGATTCCAGTTCGGGGGGAAGACCTACAGATACAAGGCTCTCCCTTTCGGTCTGCGACCAGCTCCGAGAGTATTTACCAGAGTTATAGGGACCCTGATGTCCTACCTCAGAGGCCGAGGACTCAGAATCTTTTCCTACCTGGACGATTGGATCTTAGTTGCGAACTCGGAGGACAGACTCAAAGATCATTTGGAGCTTCTAATCACGACCACGCAAGAACTGGGATTTATCATAAACTGAAAAAAGTCAGAACTGATTCCCTCACGCACGCCCACTTATTTAGGGGCTCAACTGGACTTAGCAAACAGTCTGGCAAAACCCAGCCTAGAGAGGGTAGAGACCCTGATCAACCTAGCGAGATCCTTGGTTTCAGCAAGAAGAGTCCAAGCAGTAACTTGGCAAAGGTGGCTAGGTTACCTAGCGAGCCTGGTGGACCTATTACCGGATTGCAGACTTTTGATGAGACCTTTCCAGATTCACTTTCTGAATCACTTCAAGCCGAACATCAGTTCGCCGCGGAAGATGATTCCCGTTCCGTCGGAGATGAAGATCCTAATTCGTCAATGGCTAGACGAGGATTTTATTCTCCAAGGAAAGCCGTTCTCTTGCCCTCTTCCGTCGATCACGGTTACCACGGACGCATCTCAAATAGGCTGGGGAGGCCATTGTCAGGGTCACATGATTTCAGGAGAATGGGACCTTCCAACACCGTTACCGCACATAAATTTTCTGGAACTTCTAGCGGTATGGAAAGTCTTAATCCATTTCAGGGACCTGTGCTCAAACCGGACAGTTCTTATCTTGACGGACAACAGGGTAGTAATGTCATACATAAATCGACAAGGAGGAACACACTCTTTGAACCTTTCACCTATGGAACTGGTGCAATCGAGAGAACATCGTTCCGGTCGCCTCTCACATCCCAGGAGTGGAAAATGTGATGGGACTCCTTTCGGGAAGTGCTTCCATGCATGGGACCTGGGAAGTCTCTTCGTGTTTAAGCAGAGTCACTGTAGACTGGTCTTCCTGAAAACGACTACTACGATATTTGCTCAAAATAAAGGAAGAGAAGGCGAAGCGTGGGAGCGCTCATTCTGACAGGTCTGAAGGCGTACGCGTTCCTCCCTTCAACTTATCACTAGTCCAGAGAATCGGAAGACAGAGCATCGGTGATTCTCATCGCACCAACATGGCCCAGCCGAGCGTGGTTTCAAGATCTTCCTCTATTGGGTGGAGGAACTGGCAATTCCATGGTGCAAGGATCTGGTCTACCAACCAGTGTCAGAGATTCTCCACGACATCGGAGCACACTCAGATTGACGTCTGGTTATGGCGAGTCGCCAGACAGAAAGGCTTTTCTGACGGCAGCTCACTTTAGTGGAAAGTGAAGAGCCTACCAGCAGAAAGGTCTACTCTTCAAGACTAAATGCATTTATAGAGGTGGTGAATGAAAGAAAGGAGATAGCCCAAGAGAAGCTCTTTGCCGGATAGCTGACTTCATCATAGCCTTCGACAAGGGAAGTCACTATCACGCTTAGAGGTTACAGATCTGCGATCGCGGCTATTCACATAGGTTTTGAGATGGATGCGTCGTGGTCTCTGCTCCTCAATTGATCAGCTGTTACGTTCTCTATCTCTCAAGAGACCATTTCAGGCCGTTAGTACCTCTTGGAGTCTCCCAAAGGTTTTAGAAGCACTAGCGAAGCTCCTTCGAACACACCATTCGGCATCCCTGCGACACAACGATAAAGATCATGTTTCTCTTGGCAGTAGCATCAGAGCAACGAGTGAGCTCTCTTCATGCTCTGTTATTGCAAGAGGTCACATAAATGGGAGAACGGAGGGTCGTTGATCCCAACGCGAAGTTATCGCTAAGAACCAATCAGAAACTTCGGGGCCTGTAGAATTTTTTCGCCCTCACAAGTTTTCGTCAATACGGAGATAAAGTATGGTGCCCGTGAGGGCCCTAAAGTGGTACCTGGACAAAGTAAAGAATATGCGAAAATCAGACAACTGTTCGTAATACTAAAGAACTTCTCTCTCCAGCTTCTAAAAGCACCTTATCCAGATGGATTGTAGCGCCATCAAAGCGGCAGGCTCTAGCGCAGATTTCTGACACCAATCAAGCGCAGACACTAGGAGCATTAGCTGTCGTCGTGGCCTGTTCCAGGCGTCTCTCGTTGAGGAATATGTAGAGCGCTTACTGGAGAAGTCAGAATCTTTCACACTACTACTAAAAGATGTCGCGGTGGAAGGAAATTTTCCATAGTTCCTATCATGCGGGCAGCATCTTCCATAGTCAACTAAATCTGTAGGGGTCCCTCCCAGTCAACATCGGTGCTGGTCGTATAGCAAAGTAGGCAAATATATCATTCTTTTGAAGTAAATCATAAAAATTATCACTAATTTTATTATTTACAATAAAGAATTATATATTGCCTACATCCTCCCTCATCCCCGGTCCATTAGCTACATGGATGTGTAGGGGAAAGAGTAAAGAGGAAGATTGAAACAGATTGTTGGCGGGTGCCTATCGGGAGAGGGCGCCCTTTATTTTGGCGGGGGGTTTATAGGATAGGAACAATAGGGACAAAATTTCTCGGGGTTATAATATTCGGTTGGCAAGCGATTCGAGGACGAATAGCAAAGTAGGCAAATATATAATTCTTTATTGTAAATAATAAAATTAGTGATAATTTTTATGCTCAACCACAGAACTCCATCACATGCACCTTTTATTGCAACACACACACATAGATCCACACACATGGAGTGTCTTTGATTATACACATAAACATAGCACACTCAATGCAGTACATGACCATGTGCGCTGCATGCACTCTACATAATCATTGGCAATCTCTATCCTCAAACCAGGGAAGTGTGCACTTCGGTGGAATATAATTACAGGATTACAAGTGAAATATACAATTTGAATTTCCCTTTATACCACAAAAAATCCCCCAAAATGGGGGCGCCCGGTCGGGCAAATATTTTGTTCATTTTTTCTGGATTTGGTTGCCCGACAGCCCAATCTAGTTGCCTCGGGCGCCCGGGCACATGTTAGTGCCGAGCGTTGATTTAAGCTTTCTTAATTACAAAAATGAAACCGATAGGGAGTGTTCATTTTTGGAGATTATGACTCAAAAATCATGTTTCGATTTGCAATGAAAACTTTATCTCTTACATCTTATAATCATTTTGTATTCTAGGGAAACTAACTTCAAGTGAATTAAACTGGATTTATTATTTAAGTACATCGATTTGCATGAAAACTTTATCTCTTACATCTTATAATCATTTTGTATTAGCGAAACTAACTTCAAGTGAATTAAACTGGATTTATTAGAAAACTTTATCTCTTACATCTTATAATCATTTTGTATTCTAGGGAAACTAACTTCAAGTGAATTAAACTGGATTTATTATTTAAGTACAAAGTCATAAATCTCAATCACCAACAATGATAACATTAACAGTAAAGATAAAAACTGTTCAATAGCAGTTTATTCTTTACCCCAATTAAAAGGGAAGTACTGGACCTAAATACCAATATAAAAGCAGGACCATGCTTTAAACAAAAAAAAAGAATCAAAAATCATGTTTCGATTTGCAATGAAAACTTTATCTCCTACATCTTATAATTATTTTGTATTCTAGGGAAACTAACTTCAAGTGAATTAAACTGGATTTATTATCTAAGTACAAAGTCATAAATCTCAATCACCAACAATGATAACATTAACAGTAAAGATAAAAACTGTTAAAAAGTTTCTCTTCGTCATTGAATTCACTGATGATTCTCTTTATAATCATGCAGTTTATTCTTTACCCCAAAAGGGAAGTACTGGACATTAAATACCACTATAAAAGCAGGACCATGCTTTAAACAACCACAATGTTTATATCCTTCAGCACTGTGAGATTCATTTGATTTGGGTGCATACTCTAAATTGGTCTTGCTGTCAATACCAGTAGCAATATTACCACATTACTATTGGATTAAAGATGTTCTTCGCAATCTTCAATGGGAAAGAGGAAAGTACTGTTTAAATTTGCAAGTGTGACTGGTGTGGGAAACAATTATTCATCTCATCATCATGTTCCTCTATAATGTGTCACAGGGAAATTGATGAAGCTTTATAAAGCTGCATACATGTAACTCTCCCTACAGTCTAAATGTGATTCATCTTCAAAAACTGCAGAGGTGATTGACATTGTGACATTGAAATTGTTTCTACTCTTACCAAAGGATATTTTATTCAACCTCATGTTTTCTGACAGTGTTGTGAACATACTTGGCAATGTAAAGTGATTTTGGACATTGTTTCATGAACCTTGGAAGTGCACAGTTATATTCTCAAGTGCTCCATTGCATATTGGCCTGAATTCTCATTTCATAAAAAAATAACCACCTCCGAGAAACACAAGTAAAGAAGATAGTCTTGTGGCCTGCCCTTGCGTACATCGCTACCCTTACGAACATTTAACTAGAAACTGAAGGTCTTTTGGATGATGACATTTAAAGTCTGTCCCAAGGGCTAAGGACTAAAGCCCATCTGCAATAATTAAACTCAAATACATAACAAATCACATGTGATTGATAAACACATACATGTTGTGTAAGAGGGAGATCTTGTAAACATTTTAATTGAGAACAAACTTGTATACCTTTACAGGGAAAGGATTATAGATCTAGAAATCTAGAGATAGATTGAAAGGGCCATAAGAAGCCAGCAAGATTTTTGCATTTTCCAAGACTTTCCAATCTTCAACAGACTACCTGCGGAAGTGCAACCCAAGCGATCACAATGGCAATGTCCAGGGCATCTCCATCTCATAAAACATTCTTGTTCACGTTCTGGTTATGGATTGCTTGTCTAATCTCAATGTCTGTAGCAATGCTTGGGAAGAAGGCAACAGAAAATAAAAGTTCCATCTCATCAAGTGGTTGCCAGCTTGTACCTTCGAAACTCGGTATCACAGCTATATGTTCTCATTTGGGTCTTCGTTCTGTTCCACAAAAACTGCCAAATAATACAGTAGTACTTGATCTCTCCTACAACCACATTACCAACCTCTACAATGATTCTTTCTCCCATCTTCGAAACATTGTAAACCTCTCCCTCTCAAGAAATGCGATATCAGTCATAGAAAGGGGATCCTTTGAGCCCTTGGTTCTTTTGAAGATTTTAGATCTATTTCATAACCATTTAGATTCTCTTCCCGCGGGTTTACTACATTCAAATAGAGTTCTTGATAAACTCAATCTTGGTGGAAACATGCTGAATTCGTTCCCAAGCGATATTCTCCCATTGTTTAATAATATCAGTTTGTTTGATTTGAGACAAAATCATATTTCCTTCATTAAACCTTCAAATTTTATACCCCTTCAATTTTGTTCATCAATAAATCTGGACAGCAATGTTCTAAAATACCTACCACGTAATGTTTTCTCGCATTTGAACACTGTTAAAAAGGTGATTTTCTCATTTAATAACTTTAATGAATTAAATATTTCTTCACTTTTGGGAAATTTCAAAATAAACTTCCTGAACCTGCAAAATTGTAAAATACAAAACCTAGTTCCAATTAGTCAATTAATAAGAGGTTCTCCACAAATCCTGACACTTAGCCTTGTTGGGAATCAGTTAAAATCTATTCCCAAATTTATATTCAGGGGTTTAAATGAAACAAATATTTTATTACTTCAGAGTAACAAGATTACAACTTTATCCAACAGATCCTTCTGTGGATTAGACAAGCTCGTTGAATTGAATCTTTCCAATAACCGTCTAGTGTCCTTACCCCTGGGCATGTTCTCCTGCAATAAATTGTTTAAAAAGTTGTATCTTACTCAGAATAAGATTGAAATTTGGACAATTGGAACACTCTCTTGTATTCCCTCTCTACAATACTTGGACCTGGCACACAATTATATTGAAGATGTGAAGACAAGCACTAATACAACAGTCCTTTCCCTTGAGTATATTGATCTTTCCTTCAACAGATTCAGAGGGATCAAGAAGTATTTTCTTTCAGGTTTCAGTAATCTGAAAATATTGAAGATCTCTAACAATGAACTAAGCCTAAAAATATATTCTCCGAATTCTTTCACAAACCTTAAGAATCTCAAGGAACTATACATAACCAATGATGGCAATCAAATAATCAATGGAGCCTTCCGCAACTTGGAAGCTCTTTGTATATTGGACTTATCATTTGCAAAGCTAAACCTTCTTCAAGTACAAACTCAATTTACAAACACCACATCCCTTCTAATCCTGACTATGCGTGAAACTGAATTATGGAGCACAGATTTATATAATAAAAAGACATCTAAATCACTGTTTGTTGGACTCATATCTTTGGTCACGTTAGACTTAACAGGGAATCACCTGGATATGATAACACTGGGTACCTTTAACCCTCTCACAAGATTACAATCACTGCTCCTCTCTCAGTCATCTATCAAAGTCTTAAATTCTGGTGTGTTCCAGAGTCTGACTTCTCTTACAAGTTTGGATCTTCGTGACAATGAGATCTCAACCATTCCTGAAGGGTTACTTCAAAGCCAGCATCATCTTGGGTTCTTCAATATAAGCAACAACAATCTTGATTCAATTCCCAAGACTCTGTTTAATGCAACTCCATCTCTGCGTAGGCTGTACATGCAACAAAACAGAATAACCACAATAGAACCTGGGACCCAATTTCCAACAAATAGGACAATCAAAATAGATGCATCCGGGAATCCTTTCTCCTGCACATGTGAGCTGAGATGGTTTGTAAAGCAGATCCGTTCTGACAATATCCAACTCTACAACTCTGATGATACAAACTGTTCACTCTCTTCCATCAAAGACTTGGTGCATTCACCTATCCTTGCATTCCATCCAGACCAATACTGTGGAATCAACATAATCCTTGTCACAAGTGGATCCTTATCAGTTGTTCTTGTAGCCATCTTGAGCTTAGTAGCCTACAGGAAACGTTGGTGGCTCAACTACAAACTGTTCCTCCTAAGGCTAGCTGTATTTGGCTATGAGGAAATCAACCAGGACTTTGATGACCAGGACTATGAATACCAGCTGAACCTCATGTACCATGAAGATGACCAAGGATGGGTGGACCAGATCATGAAGCCAATCCTGCAGGAAAGGTTTCCACATCTCCAGAATGTGGTCTTTGGCGACAATGACCTCAACCTCTCGATGTTCTACATCAATGCTCTCCATTATGCCGTTGAGAATAGCTTCAAGACTGTCCTCTTGATCAGCAACAGCTCGGTGGATGAATCCTGGTTTATGACCAAGCTGCGCATCGCTCTGGAGGATCTCAATGACACCAGACTGGACAAGGTCATCTTGATATTCCTAGAGGATATCCAGGATGAGGACCTTCCCTATCTTGTCAGGTTATTCCTGAGTAAGAACAAACCTTACATGTTGTGGACAGATGATGAAGATGGTCAAGAACTCTTTTGGGCCCAGTTTGAGAAGAGCATGAGGGCCAACAGGGCCATCAACAATGTTATTCCTGTTTAACTGGACATTGCCATAGATTAAATGGCCAAACATTCTTCCTTATTGAGGTGAAACACAATTTTTATTAAAAGTTGCATGTTATAAGCTGGATTACAAGAAGTGTTCTTACAACGGTCACATGACATTTGCTCCTGCAACAATTGCTCTGGGCTTTATTTTATCTAAGATGTAGGGTTAGGGTTGCAATAGGGTTTTATGTTAGGTTTAGGTTAGGGTATAGTGTTAAGTCTAGGGGTGAAGTTGGTCATTTGATTAGTGTATAAAATTGTAGAGCAATTGTGGCTGGAGCAACTGTCATGGCACCCTTACAGCATCCCTAAGTCGGTAGTTTGTGAATGCCTTTTTCAATTGTCAAATTAGAGTGAAATCATCTTTGTAAATGTACATATTACATATTTGTCGATCCTAGAAATTAGAAAAGAGTGGGTGTTACCCATTTCCTTTATGTCTTTGGGCAAGCCATTCAACTACATTCGCTATTCTCCACCCAGGTTTTAAATGGGTGCCTGGAGCCTCGCTTGAAATGTACCATAGAGAGAGGAGAATGTGCACAAATTGACTGTGGGTAAGTGTGCATCTGATGGATGACATGGGGTACAAATATAAAGCAAAATTACAGACATAGTCTATGGCTTGTATGTATGTACGTATGAATGTATGTAAGAGTCTAAAGAAGGATACCGTAATACATTAATCTCACAAAGTACTGATATTTAATACCTGTCAGCTATAAAATAATGAACCAGATAAATACATGTACAACTTACAAATGCTATTACTTAGACTTTAGTTTATTTTTGTACAAATGCTAACATATCCTTTTTTTATTTATATAAGTTATTAGGCCTAAGGCAAAAACACAATGGCCCGAATTCACAAAAGTGGATTCTGCAAAATCCAGGGATCCGTTGGTTATGTAAATTTTGGGTATTAATTGCTATGGTTTTGACATAATGGGCCCACTGTTTAGAATTAATTGCCCGAATTCACAAACGTGGTTTAGTTAGTCCATGGTCTAAATCAGGTGGTTTGTGAATACCAAAATTTAGACCATGGCCTAAATCCGTGGTTTAAACAATTGATTTAGACCATGGACTAACTAAACCACGTTTGTGAATTCGGGCCAATGAGTCCACTGTTGAGTCAACGGTTTATTTAAATTAATTTGAATAAACAGCAGACTTAACCATAGCGACAAACGTAAATGTAGCGCTTTGTGACAAAATCGCGCATTCGTATTGGACCTTTCTCACAGTACGCGCTAAAATTAAGAGTAATTATTACACATAATTTAGATAACCCACGGATCCATGGATTTTGCAGAATCCACCTTTGTGAATTCGGGCCAATGTTTTTAACTGCAGGATTAACATGTTGGCCACAGGAACTTGGTGGTGTATGTACTATGTAAGTTGATGAGTTGATTCAGTAAACAACAGGATATTAAGTGAAGTGGTCTTGCAGCATCAAAATTGGGTAGTTTAGGAAGACTAAAAAAGCACTAGTTGAAAGTAAGAGTTCACATAATCTACTGGCATATTTTTTGATGAAATCCCTTATGCTTTTCTTGAGCACCGAGAGTGTTGTACACATATGATAATCAAGGCTGATTGTAAAAGACAGTTTAATTTCTGTGAGATATTAATGTTGCTTCACAAAAAATAGACATTATATGTACTTCATACTAGTACTTAGTAATTCATGTGCTTTACATATATAACATTTACACCATTAACATGAAAAAATGAGGAATCACTCGATTTGACTATATAAGGCTGAGTTCACATAGAAGTATACGACAGGAGTATAGGGCTCATTTTTGCGAGGGCATGCGAACAGCTAAAATCGAACATGCCACATTCCTGTGTCAAGCAATACCATTTCAAAATACCGGTTTGAATTGGAGGGCACTGCTTGAAAAGTGCATATAGCTGTGTTTCATATAGTATACGTACCGGAATCGCGAATATTCATTTTTTTTCTGTGTATACCTTCCTTCATTTACAATTCATGCGTACAAAAAATTTGAATTTCCCCAACCGTGATTTATTAACTATTCTTCTCCTCACATGAGCCTCCTCTACCCCGGCCAGTACGAGGAAAGTCAAATTTCCTTCGTCTGAAGTATCCATGACGTTGGTAAAAAGTAAGAAATAGGCCGGCATACCCGTATAGCGTATACCAAATACCAAATAGGGAATACTGTATACCGTATACTTCTATGAGAACCCAGCCTTAATGACACTTTCTTATATGATCTTCCTATAAATATATATGTATGTTATATTTTTTTCTCTCTTTTTCCATGTTACCCTTTTCCCTACATGTAGCATTTTATTAATCTCTCTTTCTTTATTTTATCCATTATATATTATGTTTGTGTTTATCTTTCTATCATCATTTTGTTCTTTCTTTCCAGATGCTTGTATCTGTTTTGCTCTTTCCTTAATGTGTTATTCCTTATTTTACCCATTTTTCCTTTCTTTTTTTCTTTGTGTTATTCATTTCTTTCTCTATTTCCATTTCTTTCCTTAAGGGTAAGTTCGCCTTGGAATTTATAAAGAAGGTTTAAAAAATGCACAAAAGTAAAAGAAGAATATCAGTTACAGTTTGAAGAAAATCCATTAATGAATAACAAAGTTATGAATTTTTGACATTTTGATTTTTGTGACACTTGCGAGCTGCTCTCCTATGTGTGTGTTTTTTTTTTTTTTTTTTTTTTTTTTGGGGGGGGGGTCAATTTCATAAATTTATCCTTTTTCATGGTCTATTTCATAGAGGCATGTGTATGAACTCAGTTTTGATGATATATTGACAACATAGATCAAACTATTAATACTCTTATGAGAAAATGACAATTTATGGAGTTTACATTACATGATATATAGGAGAGCAGCTCAAACGTGACATCACAAAATCATTATCTTCATTACTTTTTTGGTTGATTTCTTCAAACCTTCTTTCATATTTTTACTTAATTTTTTCTACATGTTTTAAAACCAATCTTTTCCAGGGTGAACTTTCCCTTTAAAATATATTTCTTATTTCTAGAGGCCTTATACCATATTCTCTTTCTCTACTTTTAATTTGTTTTTGATAAAAATACATATGTGTGACTAGAGAAAAAAGAAACTATTAAAATAGAGATAATATGGCCAGTAATTTGCCTCACATTAGACTTCGTTATCTTGACTACTTTCTTGGTTTTGAGCTCGGATGTGATTTTGAGTATTGTGCTGAGTGGTGGGCATGAGTGTAAACTCTTTCACTTTCCCTTAATAGATAATTTTTCTCTCTTTTCCTCATGATACTCTTTGTTTTTATTCTTCTATCATCTTCTTGTGGTGACTTTTATCCATTTTTTCTCTCTCTCCAAGCTATGTCATTTTTCTTCGCACACATTTCTCGAACAAGAAAACTTGATTGCATGACATTTGGGGGGGGGGTGCATGTGAATGAGGGCTCGACAGATTTAGTACAAGGAAACAAGTGCAAGCTCTATGTGCCCATGCTTTGATGTCGCAAAGAAATCCCCAGTTTTGCTGCCTGTATCTAGGGTGTTTTGAATTGATTTCATGCTTCCAAGTAAAATTAATAGCACTCTCTTTTACCTGCTTTTCACTTTACACTGTACATTTCTTTAGATATTTCTTTTTGGTAACAGACAATGAATATCAACTTGAAGCATTCTTAGTTACAGAAGTGAAATCTAGGGATTGCCCATTTCCTGTAATTAAGGCTAAAAATCATGTTTTAATTATAATTTAAGCTTCCTCTATCACAGCTTATGATTGTTTTGTATTCGTAAGATAAGTAACTAAATTCACATATATGAAAATGAGACTAAAAACAAAGTCATGTGCATCCTAATCAGGCAATAGTAATATTGATAATTAAAACAAACACTGTTTATAATTATTTCTACTTAATAAGCGAATTTACTGATGATTCTGCATTTAATCATCAAACTCTTCACACCAAATATGAAACACTGGAGCTAGACGCCATTGTACACAGATGAGGCATATGCTTATCCAACATCCTATTGCACAGTGAAATATGTTGGACAGGGGAAGCAAAATCTGGTCATACTCTCAGCATCAGCACATCACTATTGACGTATCGTGTCATACGAAAATTGAAAAAGATCATATAACTCTTTCACAATCAATAGCAGGGACAATCGATAGTTTTGTTTTTTTAAACTGCAAGCGTGAATCAGGCGCGTATCCAGGATTTCGCAGCCCGGGGGGCCCGACGTGATTTTGGCGCCCCTGTGTACTTTTCAAAATATGGCCCCCCCCCCCCCCGCCAGGCAAACATGGGCATACGGCTTAAATGCACGTTTAAGGATTTCAAAGAATAATTATATTAATTATATTATTTTTTTATTTTTTTTATTTTTTGGTTTAGTATTATTTTTTTTTTAGTATTTTTTTTTAATGGTAAGTTCATGGAAAAGAATTTCTAGGTATATGAGGTATTACCGCTATAAATGAAAATACTAATAATTCTAGATACGAGCGCGAAGCGCGATCACATTTTTTTTCTTCTGTACTTTACGATCAGAAAGCAAAGAATTCTTAGCAATTAGGGGTTTCAATTTTGTTTAGCTCTTCATCAGAATGTCATATGAACGGGAGCTGTGATTTGTCCATCAAAACGATTTGAAAGTAAGCCATATAAAATCACGTGAAATTTGTCCATCAAGTAATGTGAAATCAAACAAATGTAAAATGACATTTTGTTGCTCAGAATCCTCATAATCTGCTTACAAGAAAGAAAAAATGGCCAAGCGTGAAGCGCGATCAGAAATCTGATGTATCGGAATGATCTGAAAAAGTGACATTTTATGCATTCCTTGCGCGCCCCCCGGGGGGCCCGGGCCCGTAAAGCCCCCCCAGAATACGTGCATGTGAATGGTCTGAAAAACAACTCCATGTATTCCTATACTCATAGCATCATCTTCGTCATTACTTTCTAAATAGTGTCACAGGGAAATGACGAAGCATCTAACAAGTTTTGACATCCGCGTAACTCTCCTGGATGTTTTAAACGTGATCAATCTTCAGACAACTTTGCTGATTTAGCTTTGTGATTAAAACTTGCAGGTGTCCATACTCTTATTACAAGATTTGTTTTGCTTTAACTTCTTGAAAGTGAGGATTTCTTGAAGTGATATGAACATACTTTGGATTTTGGATTTGAACATCGTCTTACAATAACATGGCTTCATAAACCTTGACAGTATGCTGGCAGTACCTGTCATTGGACAAAAATTTAATACAAAGAACCACCTACATGTAAGCGAAGCTTGAGTAAAGGATATAGTCTAAAGGTGCATATCGTCTAGTAATCAAAGGATACTGGATACTGTTACTCAGGCCGTAGGAAGCCAACAGTATATTGCAAGACTTTTCAATTGTCCACAGACTTCCTGCAGAAGCGCAACCCAAGCGATCATAATGGCCATGTCCAGGGCATCTTGTAAAACATTTCAGTTTATTTTCCTGTTATGGATTGCTTGTGTTATCTCATCCCAGTCTGGAGTAATGCTTGAGAGTGAATCATTGGAATATGTAAGCTCCATCTCACCAAGTGTTTGCAAGCTTGTGCCTTCAAAAATTGGTATAATTGCCAACTGTCCTCATTTAGGTCTTCGATCTGTTCCACAAGATCTGCCGAACAATACAATTGTACTGAATCTCTCCTATAACCAGATTGCAACCCTCTACAATGTGTCTTTCACCCATCTCGCAAATATTACAACCCTTGTTCTCTCAAAAAATGTAATCTCTTTGATAGAAGAGAGTACATTTGAACATCTGATTCATCTTAGGGAATTGATTCTGGATAGAAACCAGCTGGTCACCCTTCCCGAAGGTTTGCTACGTTCAAATGGAGTTATTACAAGACTCTTTCTCAATAATAACAAGCTAAATTTGTTCCCCAGTGATATTCTCCCATGGTCTAATAATATCAGTGTGTTTGATTTGAATCATAATCATATATCCTTCATTAAACCTTCAGATTTTATACCCCTTAAAAATTGTTCATCAATAAATCTGGGAACTATTTGTTTAAAATATCTACCAAAAAATGTTTTCTCCCAATTGAACAATGTGAGTAAGTTGATTTTGACAAATAATGAATTTAATGAATTTAAAGGGGAATTATCCCCTCAGAGAAATTTGGCTTCAGTGAATGGAGACAAACCCCGAAAACATATTGGTAAAAGTTTCAGAAAAATCAGGCAATGAGTAAGAGAGATATGAATTTTTTTATTATGAGATCACTAAAGATATGGAGATCCTCCAATTGGCAACGCGACCATGATGTGTGATGCAATGCAGGGAGATCTTTCCCATATCTATTGTACACATTATACTAAAATCCTCTCTTTTCTCGATTCTAACGGTAGAATAAAGAATCTTTTTATGGGATGACATTTAAATATATGGAAGTCATAATATATCATGAAAAGAAAAGCTGTTCTATCATTAGAATGAAAATAAAGAGACATTTTGAATAGTTTTTGTGCACACCATATGGGGAGTTCTCCCTTTGTGACGTCACAAATGGTGACCGCGTTGCCAATCGGGAGATTTCCTATGTCATCAGAGATCTCAATATACAAATAGTCATAACTTTCTTATCATTTATCCGATTTTCACCAGATCTTCACTAATGTGCTTATTTGATTTTTCTGCATCCACAATAAGCCAACTATCTACAAAGGGACAATTCTCCTTTAATTTATCCTCAATTTCAGGGAATGCTGAAATTAAATACCTTGCTTTTCAAAATTGTAAAATAAAGAATATAATTCCTCTGAACCAATCACTCAAAAACTCTCCACAAATATTTACATTAAACCTGGTAGGAAATTGGTTAATGTATGTTCCAGACTTTACCTTTTGGGGTCTAAATAAAACAAATGCTCTGTTACTTCAGAATAATCAGATTGCAACTATATCCAATAGATCTTTCTGCGGATTAGACCAGTTGGCTGATTTAGATCTTTCTTATAATCGACTAACATCCTTATCCTTGGGTATGTTCAAATGCAATAAAATGTTAAAGACATTAAAACTTGTTGGGAATATGATTGAAACTTGGACAATTATAACGCTGCCTGGCCATTCTTATCTACATCACTTAGACCTGGCAAATAATAATATCAAGAAAGTGGAGACAAACACCAATATAACAGCCCTTCCCATCCAATATCT
>CALNVZ010000649.1:27956186-27972574 GCA_940671915.1 Paracentrotus lividus
AATTTCAAAGCTACATGGAGGTAATGAAATTTGAAAAAAATTACTGTTCGTCTATAGCATCAAAATGAAATCCTGTAAAAGTAAAGTGTTCGTTCTATGCTTTGTTCTACCACAAATCACGTACATATATTAAAGCAGATGCACAGACATTGGAGCATACTATTTTTTATTTTATTTATCTATTATTTTTTTACAGAGAGAAGTTTTTAGATACAACTAATAATTTGATTTAGATATATCATAACATTTAAAATTATAGGCTCATATTCCAAATTCAGAATATATAGCAATGGAACCTTGATCACACCAATAGATAATCAACTGAAAAATTTAAAAAAGATTTTGAGGGGCTTACATGTACACTGCATGGGTTTCCTAACTCTTAAATCATTACTTGTAATAAGAAATTAACATTGACACTGGCAGTCTTTTTATTGCTACATGGTTAGTTTAAGCAGTAGTAATTAGTTCAGATGCATACAGGAGTCCAAATTGTAATTGTTTTCTATGAAATGATAATGAAATCATGGTAACTGACGTTACACTAGGTCATGGTAACTGACGTTACACAAATTGGTTGTCAATTTTAACTTGATTGTATGTTGAATATCTATAGCTTTGCTTTTGATAATGATCAGATGCAGTCATACATTAGAAATCTTAATTGGCATAGTTGATAATGTCTTCGTTGCGGAAAAAAATTTACAAGTTCATGTTTTCGGTAACTGACGTTACATTCCAAATGAGGGTTTATTAAATTTATTTTTTTGACCAAAGTCACAATTGAACCAATTTTTTGGAAATGCAGATTGATAAAGTGTCTCTCTAACAACTTTATCCATGCTAAAGATTATCGGGAACAGAAACGATTTAGTTGGGAAAATGAAAATGAGTTTCTTGTAAATAAACCTTTTCTGTACCAAAAAAATATTGGAATACTTTGGCGTATGATTAGAAAGTGAAAATGGCCGCCATCGGGAAATTTTTTATTGATTCTTAAAACTTCAACTCATGTATTTTTTGAAAATCAAAATTATTTTAACCAAATATCATTTTGAATTTCCGGCACCCTTGTCCGGATTTCTGTTGAATTGCCCTTATGAGAAAATGACAATTTATGGAGTTTACATTACATGATATATAGGAGAGCAGCTCAAACGTTACATCACAAAATCATTATCTTCATTACTTTTTTGGTTGATTTCCTTCAAACCTTCTTTCATATTTTTACTTAATTTTTTCTGCATGTTTTAAAACCAATCTTTTCCAGGGTGAACTTCCCCTTTAAAATATATTTCTTATTTCTAGAGGCCTTATACCATATTCTCTTCCTGACCTTCTCTAATTTGTTATTTATAGATATATAAATGTGTGACTAGAGAAAAAAGAAACTATTAAAATAGGGATAATGTGACCAGTAATTTGCCTCACATTAAACTTCGTTATGTCGACTACTTTGTTGGTATTGGGCGAGCTGGGATGTGATTTTGATTAAGAGTATTGTGCTGAGTGGTAGGAATGAGGGTAAACTCTTAAACTTATTATTTTTCTCTCTTTTCCTCATGATATTCTTTGTTTTATTTTTCTATCATCTTGTTGTGACTCTTATCCATTTTAAATTTTTTTCTCTCTCTCCAAGCTATGTTATTTGTCTTTGCACACATTTTCTCAAGCAATGAAACTAAATTTCATGACACTTGGGGGTATGTGCTACATGTATGTGTGCGCGAGGGCTCGATAGATTTAGTACAAGGAAACAAGTGCAAGCTCTATGTGCCCATGCTTTGATGTCGCAAAGAAATCCCCAGTTTTTCTGCCTGTATCTGTGGTGTTTTGAATTGATTTCATGCTTCCAAGTAAAATTAATAGCACTGTCTTTTACCTGCTTTTCACTTTACACTGTACATGTCTTTAGATATTTCTTTTTGGTAACAGACAATGAATATCAACTTGAAGCATCCTGAATTACAGAAGTGAAACCTAGGGATTGTCCATTTCCTGTAAAGGCTAAAAATCATGTTTTAATTATGATGTAAGCTTCCTCTATCACAGCTTATGATTATTTTGTATTCGTAAGATAAGTAACTAAATTCAAATAAATGAAACTGAGACTAAAAACAAAGTCATGTGCATCCCAAGCAGGCAATAGTAATATTGATAATTAAAACAAACACTGTTTGTAATTATTTCCCCTTAATCATTGAATTCACGGATGATTTTGCATTTAATCATCAAACTCTTCACACCGAATATGAAACACTGGAGATACACGCCATTGTACACAGATGAGGCACGTGCTTATCCAACATCCTATAGCAAAGTGAAAATATGTTTGACAGGGGTACCAAACTGGAGGATTCGTACTAGGTCTCGGCAGTTTAGCCGACCTGGTAGGTAGGTAGGTACCAAAATCTGGTCATACTCTCAGCATCAGTAGCAACACCAGCATATCACTATTCACTATTGACTTATTGTGTCATAGGAAAATTGAAAAAGATCATATATCTCTTTCACAATCAATAGCAGGGACAATCGATAGTTTTTTTTTTTTTTTTAACTGCAAGCGTGACTGGTCTGAAAAACAACTACATGTATTCCTATACTCATAACATCATCTTCGTCATTTCTTTCTAAATAGTGTCACAGGGAAATGACGAAGCATCTAACAAGTTTTGACATTCGCGTAACTCTCCTGGATGTTTTAAATGTGATCAATCTTCAGACAACTTTGCTGATTTAGCTTTGCGATTAAAACTTGCAGGTGTCCATACTCTTATTACAAGATTTGTTTTGCTTTAACTTCTTGAAAGTGAGGATTTCTTGAAGTGATATGAACATACGTTGGATTTTGGATTTGAACATCGTCTTACAATAACATGGCTTCATAAACCTTGACAGTATGCTGGCAGTACCTGTCATTGGACAAAAATTTAATACAAAGAACCACCTACATGTAAGCGAAGCTTTAGTAAAGGATATAGTCTAAAGGTACATATATCGTCTGGTAGTCAAAGGATACTGGATACTGTTACTCAGGCCGTAGGAAGCCAACAGTATATTGCAAGACTTTTCAATTGTCCACAGACTACCTGCAGAAGCGCAACCCAAGCAATCATAATGGCTGTGTCCAGGGCATCTTGTAAAACATTTCAGTTTATTTTCCTGTTATGTATTGCTTGTGTTATCTCCTCCCTGTCTGGAGCAATGCTGGGAAGTGAAGCAACGGAAAATATAAGCTCCATCTCTCCAAGTGGTTGCAAGCTTGTGACCTCAAACATCGGAATAAATGCCAAATGTTCTCATTTGGGTCTTCAGTCAGTTCCACAAGATCTGCCGAACAATACAGCTGTACTTGATCTCTCCTACAACAAGATTACGACCCTCTACAATGAGTCTTTCACCCATCTCCCAAAAATTGTAAACCTATCTCTTCATAGTAATGCAATCTCAATTATAGAAGTGGGGTCATTTGAGGTCTTGGTTCATTTAAAATTTTTGTTTCTAGCAGATAACCAGCTAGACTACCTCCCAACAGGTTTGTTACGTTCCAATCATCTTCTCTCAAGACTTGTCCTTAAGAAAAACAAGTTAAGTTCATTTCCTACAGAAGCTGTATTGTGGTCTAATAGTATCACTTTTCTTGATTTGACTCTTAATGACATTTCCTCCATCAAACCGTCAGATTTCATTTGTCTCCAATTTTGTCCATCAATATTGCTTTATTTGGGAAGTAATGCTCTGAAAAATCTACCATTTAATGTTTTCTCATATTTTAACAATGTAAGTAAGTTGGATCTCTCATATAATACCTTTCATAAATTTCATATATCCTCAATTTTGGGAAATGTAGAAATAAAACAGCTACTCTTACAAGGTTGTAAAATAGAAAAAATCATTCCTACGAACCAATCACTCAAAGGCTTCCCCAAAATCTTTAAATTCAACCTGGTTCAAAATATGATAAGTTCCATTCCTGACTTTACCTTTTGGGGTTTAAATGAAACAAATACTCTCTTCCTTCAGTATAACCAAATTACAACTATATCTAATAGATCTTTCTGTGGATTAGACCAGCTGGTTGAATTGAATCTTTCCTATAATCGTCTAGTGGTTTTACCATTGGGCATATTCAACTGCAATAAAATGTTACAAATATTAAGAATTGCCGGGAATAAGATAGAAAGTTGGACGATTGGATACATATCTAGTCTAACATCTCTTCATCACTTAGACCTGGCACATAATGATATCAAGGATGTTGAGAGCAAAAGTAATGTGACAATTCTGTCTCTGGAATATCTTGATATTTCCTTCAACAAATTCCACGGGATCAAAAAGTATTTTCTTCAGGGATTCAGTAATCTTAAAATATTGAACATGTCTCATAATAAACGAGAACTAGATACATATTCTCCACATTCTTTCACAAAGCTGAAGAATCTCAAGGAACTATACCTTACCTATGATGGTTATCAAATTATCAATGGAGCCTTCTGCAACATGGAAGCTCTTTCTACACTGGACTTATCATTTGCAGAGCTAAACCTACAAGTACAATCTCACTTTACAAACACCACATCTCTTCTAAAACTTGTTCTGCGCAAAAATGAATTAAAGAGCAAAGATTTATATGATACAAAGACCTCTAAATCACTGTTTTTTGGACTCAAATCTTTGGTGACATTAGACTTAACAGGAAATCACCTGGATATGATTGCACCAGATACCTTCAACCCTCTCACAAGATTACAATCACTGCTCCTCTCACAGTCATCTATTAAAGTCTTAAGTCCTGGTGTGTTCCACAGTTTGACTTCTCTTACCAATTTGGATCTTCATGGCAATGAGATCTCAACCATTCCAGAAGGGTTACTTCAAACCCAGCACCTTCTTGGGGTGCTCAATATAAGCAACAACAATCTTGATTCAATTCCCAAGACTCTGTTTAATGGAACTCCATCTCTGCACAGCTTATACATACAAAAGAACAGAATAACCACAATAGAACCAGGGACAATATTTCCCACAAATAGGACAATCATGCTAGATGCTTCCGGAAATCCTTTCTCCTGCTCATGTAACCTGGGTTGGTTTGTAGAACAGATCCGTTCTGACAATATACAACTGTACCATCCTGATGATACAAACTGCTCACTTTCTTCCATCAAAGACTTGGTGCATTCACCTATCACTGCATTCCATCCAGACCAATACTGTGGAATCAACATAATCCTTGTTACAAGTGTATCCATATCTGCTGTCCTTGTAGCCATCTTGAGCTTAGTAGCCTACAGGAAACGTTGGTGGCTCAACTACAAACTGTTCCTCCTGAGGCTAGCTGTATTTGGCTATGAGGAAATCAACCAGGACTTTGATGACCAGGACTATGAATACCAGCTGAACCTCATGTACCAAGAAGATGACCAAGGATGGGTGGACCAGATCATGAAGCCAGTCCTGCAGGAGAGGTTTCCACATCTCCAGAGAGTGGTCTTTGGTGATGATGGCCTCAACCTTGGGATGTTTTACCTCGACGCTCTGCATTATGCCGTTGAGAATAGCTTCAAGACTGTCCTCTTGATCAGCAACAGCTCGGTGGATGAATCCTGGTTTATGACCAAGCTGCGTATCGCTCTGGAGGATCTCAATGACACCAGACTAGACAAGGTCATCTTGATATTCCTAGAGGATATCCAGGATGAGGACCTTCCCTATCTTGTCAGGTTATTCCTGAGTAAGAACAAACCTTACATGTTGTGGACAGACGATGAAGATGGTCAAGAACTCTTTTGGGCCCAGTTTGAAAAGAGTATGAGAGCCAACAGGGCCATCAATAATGTTATTCCTGTTTAACTGGAACATTTCCATATGGATTAAATACATATATGTATATTGTATTTATTGTATGTTTGGCAATCCTAGAATCTAGAACAAAGGGTTGTTACCCATTTCCATTATGTCCTTAGGCTAGACCTTTAACTTCATTCGCCTCTCTTCACCTAGGTTTGAAAGAATACCTGGTAGGTTTTGAATGTCATTGTGGATTGATCAGCACTGTGTGGAACCAAAAATGGTGCCTGACAGAATAATGTTATACATGTTAAATCTCAGTGCATAAGAAGCTATTAAATATATTTTTTATGGATTACTAGCATTATGTGTGGGTGTAAAATAATGGAACAGATAATATTTTGTCTGAGTTACAATTGCTGTTAACAGTATCTAGGTTTTAGCTGGTACAGTTACTGATCAATGTACATATGTACATAATCTCTATGTACAGATGCAAGCATATATTTAATATATAAGGATTTTTACTCCGTACATTTGGTTCATTACATTTTCGAGAGTAAAGGAAAGAAGTTTGGAGATGTTATTTTATCTTCCTATTGTAAATATTGGTTTATAGCTTTTAAGTGTTACAATTATGTATCAAGGTACATAGAAGAGGCTTAACAAAAGAAAAAAAATGTGTATAATAATGTATAATAATGTAAGGAAATGAAGAACGTAGGTTAATACCAATGACATTGTAGATTTAATTGTTCATTACCTGATAGTAACCACATATCAAACTTATTTATGAAATGAATGTGTCTCATATAATTTAATTTGAGCATTATATATATCCCTACAATTGTGTCTGTCTACTCCATACTATACCAAAAATTTGGCATTTTTAAAAAAAGGTTTGGTCATTTTTGAAAACTTTGGGTGATATTATTAATATAATCTTAAACTATGCAGCAAAATATTTCCATAGATCATAAAATTTATGAGCTAATGATTTAAAGTCTGTCTACTCCATACTATACCAACAATTTGGGAATTTTTTCTAAAGGTTTGTTCATTTTTGAAAACTTTGGGTGATATTATTAACATATTTTTGAAGTATTTTAAACTATGCAGTGAAATATTTCCATAGATCATAAAATTTATGAGCTAATGATTTAAAGGAGAACAATAAATCCAATGTTTTGGGGTGTCTATGCAATAATAACAACAATGCATCGATCTAGTGCATTGTCTATATATAAAAAGTTAACATTCAAATTTGCTTTGGGGTTTGCTTTATCTGTGAAACCATGTATATGATTGTGATCAAAGAGATACTGTAATATATCCTTGATAGGATTAAGATGTTGGTGTGTAATTTATAAGGAAGCAAAAGTAAATAAAAAAAATATATAATTAAAAAAAAAGAATTATTGTCATTAACCTTTTTTTTTTAAATAAATTCTCCCATTTAAATAGGCTTAACTTTACAACTGTCATGGTTAGATTAATCAAGTGTATGCTTTATCATCCCCAAACTAAAAAAATATAAGAGTAATTCAAATGTCTAAGAATGAAAGGAGCATAAAATACAATTAAATAGAAAAACTGACTTCAAGTGAATGAAACTGAGATGGAATACAGTCACATGTTTTGTTACCAAGCATTAATAAAATTTGTAGTGGCAATAAATTCCATTTAATCATTGCATTCAGTGATTATTTTGTTATTTTCTTTATGGGACGTAATTTATAAGGTAGCAAAAGTAAAAAAAATAGTTATTGTCATTAACTTGTTTTCAAATTAATTTTAAAACTGTCGTGATGAGATTAATCATCCCCAAAACTAAATAGTATAAGAGTAATGCTGAGAATGAAAGGAGCATAAATATACAGTGAGTAAAAAAAAAATGTCCCATCATTTTGAAGTTGTCTTGTTTGAAACATGAACATTTAATCATGGTTTTCATGATATGTCTTGGTAGAGTTATCCTCCCAATATTTTTTGGTACCCATTTCATTTGGATCTTCGTACGCATGACTGAGTAACACACAATCTGCACCAAGTGGATGGATAAAGATTAAACAAATATTGAAAGAACATGTGTACACACATACACAAACACCCTCTCATCACACACACACACACACACACACACACACCCACACACAACAAATTGCAAAAAGTTCAGAATGCTGCTGCTCGCCTTGTGACAAACTCTAGAAGATCATCGCACATAACTCCTATCTTGAAATCTCTCCACTGGCTCCCTGTCCAACAACGTGTAACCTACAAAATATTACTTTTGACCCATCGTGCACTTAATGATTTAGCTATAGGATATATCTCATCTCTTCTATCACCCCACATTGTGTAACCTACAAAATATTACTTTTGACCCATCGTGCACTTAATGATTTAGCTCCAGGATATATCTCATCTCTTCTATCACCCCACATTGCAGGTCGTTCTGGTTTGCGTTCAGCTAATAATGTTATGCTAAAAGAAATACGTACCAAAAGAAATTGGGGGGATAGAGCATTTGCATCTGCAGCTCCTTTTTTGTGGAATAGGTTACCTTTTTCTATCCAAACAGCCAACACCCTTTCTTCTTTCAAAACAATGCTAAAAACTCACCTGATGCTTCATGCATAGGTCCTACTAAAGATTTATTGATATCATTGTGTTCAGTAGGAGACTAATCTATATTTTAATTTTAATCTTATTTTTGTTGAATTTATTACAATAATCTTAATTTTGTATGCGCCTTGAGCATCTCTAGAGATGGATATGTTGCGCGTTATAAATATTGTCATTATTATTATTTATTATTTTTATCCTCCCTCACACACACATGCACATCATCTCACACCAACCCACAAACACTGTAAACATTCCCAATAACATTTCCCCTTTTATGATTAAATATTGATGTTTTGTTCACCAAGACAATCGCTGAATGTTTTGGATGTAGTAATTCCCTAACATATGTTTGTGAGTGGGAGTGAGGGTGTGTATATGTGGGTGTGTTTGTTGAGGGTGTGGGTGTGTATTTGTGTGTGCTGGTGTGGATGAGATAGGGTATGTGCATGTGTAGGTGTGTGTGGGTGTATTTGGGTGTGTGTGATGAGGGTCTGGGTGTGTATGTGGTTTGTGTATGTGTATATGGTATTATGGGTGGTGCGTGTCTTTGAGGGTGAACATAAGTAATAAATACCCAATTTGTTTATTCTTCACCTAGCCACTTGGCGCAAGTAAGATTTTACAGTCTTCTGAAGATTGTCTGTTACTCAGTCATGCATGCAAAGATCCATATGAATAGGGTACCAACAGATGCTAGGAGGATGACCCTACCAAGATGACCCTACCAAGACTATCATAAAACCCATAGTTAAATGTTCCTGCTTCAAACAAGACAACTTTAAATTGATGGAACATTTTTATTGACTCACTCTATAGAGGACAATTATGACAACTTCAAATTGAAGTGATATTTTTATTGACTCACTCTATAGAGGATAATTATGATAGAAAACTGACTTCAAGTGAATGAAACTGAGATGGAATACAGTCACATGTATCATTAACATACTTGTAGTGGCAATTAGTTCCATTTAATCATTGAATTCAATGATGATTCTGCATAAAATCATAGTTTACATTCTTCACTCAAAAATAAATAAAAAAATACTGAATCTAGACATCATTATACCAGAAGGCACATGCTTACACAATCACAATGCTATTTAACATCGTACCGCATAACACAGACATTTGTTTGTCTCGCTTTCAGCATCCGCATCAGCAGCAACAATATTATCACAACACTATAAAATTGGATTCATCAGAAATTTGAAAGAGCTTCTCTAAGTGTTTAAGTGTATGTATGCAAAGCCATACAGACTTTTGCACATACATGAACTTGAGCAATAACAGGGAGGATAGTTTGGGTTTTAAAATTCTGCAAATGTGACAAGTCTGGAAAACTTCTATTTCTCTCAACATCATCTTCATCATTATTTCTATAAGTGTCAAAGGAAATTAATGAATCATCTTACAAGCTTTGACATCTTCGTAGCTCTCCTGGCTGTGTATAATTCTTCAACAACTTTGCTAAATAAACATAGATACACCTTGTGATATTGAAACTGCAGTTGTGTCTCAAAGGATATTTTGCTTTAATGTCTGCTAACAGTGTTACATAAATACTTGGCATTGCAAAGTGATTTTGGATATGAACTTCAGGATTTTTGGAAGTGTACAGAGCTGCTCTAAAAATGCATATTAAACTAACCTCTCCCAAAAGATAATAAAAACATGTGTGAAGTTTGAGAATGGAAGATGGTCTAGTGGTCAGCATTCTTTCCTAGCCTACAAACCTTCTCTAATCAACCGTTAACCTAAAAGTGTGTGTCTTTTGGATGGTGACATTAGAGCTTGGTCCAATGGGCAAAGTAAGAACATCTGATTAGTGCATTTCTGCCAAACCTCAAATACTGTACCTATCTTATCAAATGTGACAGATAAACACACATACAGCAGAGGCAGATCTTTTGCAGATATTGATTGACAAAAACAAGTTTCCCCTTTAAGGATTCAGGAGACTACTTGGGCCATAAAAAGCCAACAAGATATTGCATTCCAAAAGAATTTTCATTCTTCAAGGCAATTTCTGCAGTTGTGAAACCCAAGTGATCATAATGGCAATGTCTAGGACATCTCCAGCTCATAAAATACCCTTGTTCACATTCTGGTTATGGATTGCTTGTCTAATCTCCTCAATGTCAGGAGCAATGCCTGGGAGGGAAGCAACAGAAAATATAAGTTCCATCTCATCAAGTGGTTGCCAGCTTGTGCCTTCGAAACTTGGCATAACAGCCAACTGTTCTCATTTGGGTCTTCGGTCTGTTCCACAAGATCTGCCGAACAACACAATTGTACTGAATCTCTCCTATAACCAGATTACGACACTCTACAATGAGTCTTTCACCCATCTTCCAAACATTGCAACTCTTGTTCTTTCAAAAAATGCCATCTTGTTGGTAGAAGAAAGTACTTTTGAAAATCTGATTCATCTCGTAGAACTGATTCTGGATAAAAACCAGTTGGTCACTCTTCCCACAGGTTTGCTCCATTCAAATGGAGGTATTAGAAGACTCATCCTCAAATATAACAGGCTAAATTTGTTCCCCAGTGATATTCTCCCACGGCCTAATAATATCACTTTGCTTGATTTGGGTCACAATAATATTTCCTTCATTAAACCTTCAGATTTTATACCTCTTCAAAATTGTCCATCAATAAATCTGGAAGGCAATGTTCTAAAATATCTACCATCTAATGTTTTCTCATATTTGAACAATGTGGGTAAGTTGACTCTCTCAAGTAACAAATTTCATGAATTATATATATCCACAATTTCAGGGAATGCTGAAATTCAATACCTTAACTTACAAGGTTGTAAAATAAAAAATATAATTCCTCTGAACCGATCCTTCCAAGGCTCTCCACAAATATTTAAATTGAACCTGGTAGGAAATATGTTAAAGTCCATTCCTAACTTTACCTTTTGGGGTCTAAATAAAACAAATACTCTCTTACTTCAGAGTAACCACATTATAACCTTATTTAATCGATCTTTCTGTGGATTAGACCAGTTGGTTAAATTAGATCTTTCTTATAATCAACTGGCATCCTTACCCCTGGGCATGTTTTCCTGCAATAAAAAGTTACAGATATTGAGACTTGTAAAGAATAAGATTGAAAGTTGGACCATTGGAATACTTTCTGGTCCTTCTCTTCGTCACTTAGACCTGGCACAAAATGATATCACAGATGTTGAGAGCAGTAGTAACGTGACAGGTCTGCCCATGGAATATCTCAATGTCTCTTTCAACAAATTCCATGGGATCAAGAAGTATTTTCTTCAGGGATTCAGTAATCTTAAAATATTGAACATGTCCCATAATAAACTCCAAACATATTCTCCACATTCTTTCACAACGCTAAAGAATCTCAAGGAACTATATCTCACTAATGATGGTTATCAATTTATTAATGAAGCTTTTCGCGACATGGAAGCTCTTTGTATATTGGACTTATCATTTGCAAAGCTAAACCCTCAAGTACAAACTCAGTTTACAAACACCTCATCTCTTCTAACCCTGACTATGCGTGAAACTGAATTATGGAGCACAGATTTATATGATACAAAAACATCTACATCACTGTTTTTTGGACTTAAATCTTTAGTCAGACTGGACTTAACAAGGAATCACCTGGAAATGATTACATCAGGTACCTTCAACCCTCTCAAAAAACTAAAAATACTGCTTCTCTCTCAGGCATCTATTAAAGTCTTGAGTCCCAGTGTATTTGACAGTCTGACTTTTCTTGTAACTTTGGATCTTCGTGACAATGACATTTCAACAATTCCCGGAGGTTTACTTCAAAGTCAGCAACATCTCAGTGTCTTTTATATAAGCAACAACAAACTTTCTTTGATTCCAAAGACTCTGTTTAATGCAACCCCATCACTGCAAAGCCTGTACATGCAACAGAACAGAATAACCACAATAGAACCTGGGACCATGTTTCCAACAAATGGAACAATCAGAATAGATGCTTCAGGGAATCCATTCTCCTGCACATGTGACCTTGGATGGTTTGTAAAGCTTCTCCGTTCTGACAATATCCAACTCTACAACTCTGATGATACAAACTGCTCACTTTCTTCCATCAAAGACTTTGTGCATTTACCTATCATTGCATTCCTTCCAGACCAATACTGTGGAATCAACATAATCCTTGTCACAAGTGTATCCGTATCGGTTGTCCTTGTAGCCATCTTGATCTTAGTAGCCTACAGGAAACGTTGGTGGCTCAACTACAAACTGTTCCTCTTAAGGCTAGCTGTATTTGGCTATGAAGAAATCAACTATCACTTTGATGACCAGGACTATGAATACCAGTTGAACCTCATGTACCATGAAGATGACCAAGGATGGGTGGACCAGATCATGAAGCCAGTCCTGCAGGAGAGGTTTCCTTATCTCCAGAAAGTGGTCTTTGGTGACAATGACCTCAATCTCTCCATGTTTTACCTCGACGCTCTGCATTATGCTGTTGAGAACAGCTTCAAGACTGTCCTCTTGATCAGCAACAGTTCAGTGGATGAATCTTGGTTTATGACCAAGCTGCGCATCGCTCTGGAGGATCTCAATGACACCAGACTGGACAAGGTCATCTTGATATTCCTAGAGGATATCCAGGACGAGGTCCTTCCATATCTTGTCAGGTTATTCCTGAGTAAGAACAAACCTTACATATTGTGGACAGATGATGAAGATGGTCAAGAACTCTTTTGGGCCCAGTTTGAGAAGAGTATGAGGGCCAACAGGGCTATCAATAATGTTATTCCTGTTTAGCTGGAATGTTGGCATACATGTAGATTCAATGTCAAATATTCTTCATTATCGAGTTGAAACACAATTTTTTTTTAAAAGTTGCATGTTATAAGCAGGATTACAAGAAGTGTTCTTACAACGGTCACATGACACTTGCTCCTGCGACAATTGCTCTGGGCTTTATTTTATCTAAGATGTAGGGTTAGGGTTACAATAGGGTTTTATGTTAGGTTTAGGGTAGGGTATATAGTGTTAAGTCTAGGGGTGAAGTTGGTCATTTGATTAGTGTATAAAATTGTAGAGCAATTGTGGCTGGAGCAACTGTTATGGAACCCTTACAGCATCCCTAAGTTGGTAGTTTGTGAACGTCTTTTTCAATTGTCAAGTTAGAGTGAAATCATCTTTGTAAATGTACATATGTGATACGTCTTGTCGAAATGAGAGAGAAGTCGCAGATCAAAGATCCGAGTAAATCGACAAACTAATAGAAAACTCAAAATTTTGAGGAAATTTTTTTTTTTTATTTTCTGGTTCTACCATGCTTCATCTTTGCTCTGTTAAAAAAATGTGTGAAAATGATAACGGAAAAGTGGTAAAAAAGCAGTTTTTCGGTGAGTGTTTTTTTTGGTCATAATTTTATTTTCCGGACATACAAGCGCACGTCCACGCTCATTTACCCTCTCCGTTTAGCTCCGCCCTTAGCAACGCATGGCTTTGTTTATTGGACGTTCACGGTCATGTGATGTGTGATTTCAACTGGCTTTTTTTGTTTCGTTTTTGTGACGAATAGCGAACTAAACTCTCTTAGCTGCACTCAGAAATTTTGCGTGCGATTGCCACAACTGCTGTGAATAAAGCTGTTTCATCGGGATAGCGAGCACGCAAAACGATGTCAAATCTAACAATCGGTGGGGGAGAGGGGGGGGGGGTTTTTGTGGGAAAAGCTACTTAATTGCTTGACTTAGCTATCTGGATCCAAATGAATGTTAATTTCAGCATTTTATTTTAGGGGCCGCAATATCTGTTGTCCTGATGGGAAATTAAACCTCCTATAAACAAAATTTGGTTCCATCAGGGAAACATAGAGCATACAAAAGAGGTGACGTGATAATACTTCTGATACAGTATTTAGTTAAAGTGTTAAGAGCGTAAGAGATGCTAATTTAAAATTGAAAAAAAGTATGGTTTTTAAATTTGGTTGATATTGCATTATGTGGAAACCAATGAGCTAAGGGGGGGGGGAGTGGCAAATCAAATGAATCTAGTTATAACTGCGGCTGGTATCTCACTTTTCGGGAACTACTTTGAAACAACTTTAAGACGGCTTAGAAACAAGTTTGAGACGGGTGTTGAGACGTCTTCGGAGACGTCTCCGAGAATTTCACTGAATCGCGGATACTAATTTGAGACATTTCTCTGAAACTGCTTTGAAACAGATTTTGAAAATTGTCATGGAGACATCTCGGAGACTTCTCCTCGACAGAATAAAGACGGAATAAACGTTTATCCGTCGCGAAAAAATCGATTCCTTTGCGAAAACGTCTCCGCTATTTTGTAAACAAATTTTTAAGCTAACCTAGCCACTCATAAAACGTGATCAGAGAAAATTCTAAATACATTCGTGAGGCGCAAATAATTTATTAAACATTTTTTGGAGGCTTATCTCTATCATTTACTTATTCAAAGAATATAAACAAATATGCATAAGCCCCTGTACAAGAATAATTTAGTTCATAGACCATTATTATGTTCAAATTTCCAACAGAGTTGAGATCAAAATGACTCGCTTATATTATTGAGTAAGATATAACGCGATTGACAATTCAAACGCACGCAAACATCGAATAAAAACCCCAAAAAGGTTTTAAATATGTTTGTTTCTAACTAATTTAGCGCCAGAGATTGGTAAACACTTTTCTTAAAAAGAGCGGACTTTTTCTTAAACAATTAGAAAGAGCATGACGTTTTATATTTATTTGACGAAAGATATAAAACAACTACCAAATTCAGCTTCTTTTTTTTGAGAAGATTGAATGTTATTTAGACAAATCGCCGTTGTTTCCGCGTGCGTGCGCTTGGCTCGATCATGCGTGACGGACGAGTCGAGTATTGTTCTCTGTATAACCCTGATGCAGCTCCTCAATTGGGTCAATCGTTCACCTTTGTAACAAGTGGTTGCTAGGGCATTTCGGTGAGTACAGCGGTGACATAATGTTCTTATTTTCTGGCGCGCGGAGTCAAACGGAAGTCCAAACTTCGCAGACGTTTCTTCTCTTGATTTTGATTTCCAAGAGCACAATTCTCCTCGCGTTCAGAGGCTAATATCTCCACTTCTAATTTCTCTTTACAGTCGGTTTATAATATCAAATCCAAGGCAATGAATCAGGGATCAATAATATCAAATAAAATGGATTTCAAAAATCGCGACTAGTTTCTCATTTCGACGTGACGCATCACATATTATATATTTGTAAATCCTAGAAATTAGAAAAGAGTGGGTGTTACCCATTTCCTTTATGTCTTTGGGCAAGTCATTCAACTACATTTGCCATTCTCCACCCAGGTTTTAAATGGGTGCCTGGAGTCTGGTTGAAATGTACGATAGAGAGAGAGAGGAGAATGTGCACAAATTGACTGTGGGTAAGTGTGCATCTGATGGATGACATAGCGTACAAATATAAAGCAAAATTACAGACTTAGTCTATGGCTTGTATGTATGTACGTATGAATGTATGTAAGAGTCTAAAGAAGGATACCGTAATTCATTCATCTCACAAAGTACTGATATTTAATACCTGTCAGCTATAAAATAATGAACCAGATAAATACAACTAACAAATGCTATTACTTAGACTTTAGTTTGTTTTTGTACAAATGCTAACATATCTTCTTTTTTTTTAATTTATAGAGGTTATTAAGGCAAGAACACAATGTTTTTAACTGCAGGATTAACATGTTGGCTACAGGAACTTGGTGGTGTATGTACTATGTAAGTTGATGAGTTGATCCAGTAGACAACAGGATATTAAGTGAAGTGGTCTTGCAGCATCAAAATTGGGTAGTTTAGGAATCTTGACTCAAAAAGCACTAGTTGAAAGTATGAGTTCACATAATCTACTGGCATATTTTTTGATGAAATCTGTTATGCTTTTCTTGAGCTCCGAGAGTGTTATGCACATGTGATAATCAAGGCTGATTGTAAAAGAC
>CALNVZ010000649.1:27976814-28013190 GCA_940671915.1 Paracentrotus lividus
AAAATTTTGAGTTTGTTATTAGTTTGTCGATTTACTCGGATCTTTGATCTGCGACTTCTCTCTCATTTCGACAAGACGTATCACATATTCTCTTTCCCTCCTATAATTTGTTATTGCTAGATGTATATGTTCAACTGTCACTACAGAAAAAAAAAATAATAATATAGACACTATTTTGCCTCACATTAAACTATCGTTATCTTGACTACTTTGTTGGTATTGGGCGAGCAGGAATGTGATTTTGAAAACGAGTATTGTGCTGAGTGGCAGGAATGAGAGTAAACTCATAAACTTACCCTTACTTGGTTATTTTTCTCTCTTTTCCTCATGATACTCTTTGTTTTTATTCTTCTATCATCTTCTCGTGTGGTGACTTTGTATGCAATTCAGTTCATGTGTGTTTCGTGCTCTCTCTCGCAAACTATGTCAATTTTGTCTTTGGGCCACATTTAATCGTAGCAATGAGAGCTTTTCACCAAGAGTAACTTGGGGGTAAACTGTGCTATAGTTTGTGTGCAAGTCTCCGAATAGGAATTTAGTGAGCAAGGAAGGACAAGGTGGCAGGAGCGTCTTATGTGGCCAAAATGGGTTGATGTCATAGCAGAAAGTGACAGTTTTGGCTGTTGCCCTGGACAGCATCTATATAATGGGATGTTTGCAAATGACATCGATAAGTGACAAGTTCTTATAAATGGAATTATTACTTTATAAATGAGTGTTATAGATAATAGGTATTGATTATAGACGCGCGAAACGTATTCAAGAGTCTGTCTGGAGTGTGGGCTTGTCATTAATTAAGATAGAAGCCCCTCGAAAAATATGGTCTTGCAGATTGCAAATGTTGGAAGGTAGCTCGTTATCTTTTTTGTTATAGTGTCGTATAAGGTTCATGTAATTTTGTAAGTACGCATTGGGAAAGTGTCATTAGTTCCTGCTTTACACTGAGTACCCGCATTTGTAAAGGTGTTGTCGGCAATGCTTGAATGCACGACTATTCCCGAATACAAAGATGCAAAGGTCAGGATAGTGGAAGAGTTGCCGAAATGGAATGGCTATTGTTTGAATTAGGCAGAGGGTTTCTTTATTGAGTTTCGATTAAAGTGGGCAGTGCATTGATTTCCTCGGATGTTTTCTTATGTGTTTGTTTGAGGAGTGAAATGTGGCACTTGCCGCAAGGCTTTTGGCTTGGCAGTGCGGTATTTTTGCGGAATGAGGTATGTCGTTTGAGTAAAGCTAGGGATGGCGGCGCCTTGATGGCAAGATGGTTGGAGGAAGGGCGCCGAGCGATGTTGTTTGTTTTTTGTAATTTTTAGAGACAGAGGGAGGGGGAGGTGGGAAAGAGGATAGAAGTTACGGGTTCATAGAATCAGTGAGCGGATTGGTGTGGCTGAAATGGACAAAAAAAAAAGTTTGTTTTGAGTGACTGGCTTCGGCTTTGTTTTTGTTGGAATGGATGAAAAAGAGATGACGTAGCGGAATTTGTTGAGTGGGCTGGAGAACTTGGCAATGAACGCTGTATGGTAAGCAGTGACACAAGGGTGAATGGCTCAAACCCACTCGGCTGGTGTGTATGTTAAAGACAGTTTCTTTTTAACAAACAGAATTAGGACAACAAAGTACTGAGCCGTTAATGTCGTGAAACAGTTATTTGAAATTCCAACAAAGAGAGTATCCAACAGTTGTATTGGAGCGCCTAATGCCAGCCAACAAACAGCAAAGAAACAAGCAGGAAAACGCTTTTATGACCAGTTAGAACTCGGATGTAAGCAATTAGGGCCATTCATAGTTGGCAAGCTTTCCGTTTTCGCTGACTTTCATTTCGGGTTTGGCGAGTGAGCTGTGCATTCAAGGCTATAAATAAACCATCACAATGGGTTCAAATGCGATCAAGGAGATAAATCAGCTTCCAGAGTGAAGTATCAGATTTAACCAATCATAAACAATCGAAAGTAAAAGATGTTGCGGGTCAAAGTTGGAATGTGCAGACATTTGTTTGGAGGGGTTTTAGATGTGTTGTTGAATTGTTGATTTGGAAGGTATTGAAGAACCTGTGTGGGTTGGCTTGTCCTGGACCGGTGCAAGGAGGTGAACATGATTGCCCAGGAGAGCTTTTGTGGAGGGGCAGCACAAGCGAATGCCCGACACGGCGTAAGTGGTTGACTGTTTGGTTTTCAGCGATGGGGTGCAGTAAAAGGGCAAAGAGATCCTTGAAGCTGGGGCGGCGAATTGGCGACCGGTGGTTGGATTGACTTTGGGTAACGGTGAATAATGTCTGGTGGGATGTAGGACGGGGAGCGTTTGATACGCACTGGAAGTGGTGCCGTGGTATATAGCAGGTAAGTAAGGGAGTCTTGAATGTTATCCTCGTTGCGTATGGGTAGCAATGGTGAAGTTCCCTTAAGAGATGGGAGTGATGCCATGGTATATTTTGTAAGGCCCACGAAATTAGCTTTGGCAACAGGTGGTTTTGAACGGCCGTTGTGATTTCGCGATTTTTTATTTGAGATTCGGGGGAGGTCCCAGTACAGTAGAGCCATGTACTGGGTCTTCTACATGCTGTGGTAACCTTACAGCTGTAACATGAAATCATCTTTGTGGGTGATTAAGGCATTGAATGATCAACTTTATCTGGCGAGGTTGTGGGAGAAAAAAAAATCATGGTTTCAATTCGAAATGCTGACCTGCCATAGTAGGTGCCCGGAGTACGTTAGAGTTTAGCCGAAAACATGCAAGCTGAAGTATCGTGTGACAAAGATCGGCTTTGCTTGGGCTCGCAAATTCAGTAGAGAGATGAATTATGGATAAATGGGCTAGCGTTATAAGGCTGCGCACGTGTAGTCTGTTAGCAATGTTTTCTGGGCAGCAAATGTGAGGCGGAGTGGTGTGTGGTGTTGTAAGGGAATGAGCGATGAGGTTCAGTCATCGGCGTGAGGAATAAGCTGAGTAAAAAGATGAGGCGGGCAGCTACCTGTTACCTATTTAAATAGGCTAGACTAAATAGCGGCACTGGCTAATCGCGAGGCAACTTACCGTTTGATGTTTGTCTGGTGTATTACGGACGTACAAAAAGGCAAAGGGTGCAGTCTTTCATTAAGACAGAAAATTAAAGTCGATTTTACCTTTGTTATGTTGCGGGCCTTACCGAAACATAAAGTGGCGACAGCAGCATAGCAGAAGAATCCTGAGGTGCAGCCTCAGCACGTCGGTCCCTAAGGGTGAAATTTGAAGCAAACGACGGCGCAATGGGCTGTTCAGCTAAATCAAGTGCATTGTTACTATGGCACTGTACGGCACGATCTGACCTTTGGAGGACCCGCTTAAAATTGTGAGGCGATAATTCGAATTGAGGTATCGAACGGTATCGATGCAATTTTTTGTGATGAGCAAATCGCACCGGAGATTGAAATATAGAATATGCTCTATCAACAGCTTATTTTGAATTGTGAAGAGCTTTCACACTGTGTTGTAAATATTCGATGTTCTGTTAGATGGCATAGGAAACGAACATCTAAGAGTGCATGAAAATTGGATCAATACGAGTATCCGATGTCTCGAATTGACAAGGAAAAAGGTGATAATTGAAGAGGATTTTTTTTAATTTGTGTCTTTTATGTATGAATTTTTCAGATACCATTGGTAAGCAAGAAATTCATAACACATAATCCATGATTTGGGCAGCCGAATCATGAATTCACGGTGATGATTTTGGGTTCAGCGACTCTTACGCTCTAAAAGGAACATTGGACGTAGATGTACCTTAATTATACAGGGCTGTCATGATACGTTTAAAATAAGAGATCTACACTGTTTTGTTTCAATGCCGACTGCGGATGTGGACATATGTGTTATTGGGAAATAGCATGCAGCTGCGAAACGAATGCCATTCATCGGCATGCAGTTGTCGTAAAAAAAAAAGTTTGAAAAAGCTTAGCATACTAAAGGCCCTAAAAAAGACTTTGGTCACAGTGTAACTTGAACAACGGCAAGGAAAGGATTTGTTGTTTTTCTACCTTTCTGGGCAAAGGTGTGACTGGGTGTGGAAAACATGTTCGTGGCGCCTCTCAAGAGTCCTGGAGATTATTGTTCGGGCTCGTGCGTCAAAAGGGAGATGACGAATAGCATCAAGCGCTAAGCTTTGGAATAGAAGCTCATAGCTTCCTGGCTGGTTTTAGAATGTGGATGATTGCTTCGAGAGAGAAAGGACTTTGGCTGAAATAAACGATTCATTGCAACGCTTGTTGATGATTGGAAATGTGGCGATGTTGGTGTCTACTGGTTTCAAATGATAATTTGGATGTGCGAAGTACTAGGATGGTAGTTGTGTGGAGTGATAGCGTGTTAGGAACACACTAGGCTGATGGGTGTAACAGTGGAGGTTTCGGATTGAACCGTCAATCTTCTTAATTGTATCATTGGTCTTGACAGTGAGCAAAGACATTAGCAGGTGAGATTGTAAGACCACAATGAACTGGAGGGCCTCTTTTACATGTAGGTGGTAAAGGTTCAGACAGGGTTAAGTAATAAAGCATGCTGATGTAAATGCTGCATGGTCGTGTAGAAACTTAAAGAATAAAACTATTACGGACATATGATTGGAAGTAACGGACATGCATATATTTAGCCAGAGGAGAGATCTGTGTAAAAACAAGAAATTGGACAGGGAGCAAGTTCCCGCCTTCTATGCAGCGATTGGGGGAATTCTGGAAGGACTGGATGGTTGGAAGAGGCGCATAGGAACGCGGCGAACAAGATATTGCAGAAGTGAGGTCAATCAAGAAAATGTGTTCATTCTTGCAAGGGAATTTCCTGCGAGGTCTGTGAAAACGCGGCTAAGTGTCACATGACCGATGTCCGAGGGGATCTTCGGGTAAAAATTCTTCGTGTGTTACTTTCTTGTTATGGATTGCTTGTGTTATCTCCTCCCAGTCTGGAGGAATGCCTCAGAGTGAATCATTGATATATTTAAGCTCTATCTCCCCAAGTGGTTGCCAGCTTGTGCCTTCAAAACTTGGCATAACAGCCATCTGTTCTCATTTGGGTCTTCAGACTGTTCCACAAGATCTGCCGAACAACACAATTGTACTGTATCTCTCCTATAACCAGATTGCAACCCTCTACAATGAGTCTTTCACCCATTTTCCAAATATTACAACCCTTGTCCTCTCAAAAAATGTAATCTCTTTGATAGAAGAAGGTACTTTTAAATATCTGATTCATCTCAGGGAATTGATTCTGGATAGAAACCAGCTGGTCACTCTTCCCACAGGTTTGCTACGTTCAAATGAAGTTATTACAAGACTCATTCTCAATAGTAACAAGCTAAATTTTTTCCCCAGTGATATTCTCCCATGGTCTAATAATATCAGTTTGCTTGACTTGAGTAATAACAATATTTCCTTCATTAAACCTTCTGATTTTACACCCTTTCAAAATTGTTCGACAATAACTCTGGTAGCTAATTGTTTAAAATATCTACCACCTAATGTTTTCTCCAAATTGAACAATGTGGGTAAGTTGTTTTTGTCAAATAATAAATTCAATGAATTTCATATATCATCAATATCAGGGAATGCTGAAATTAAATACCTTGTTTTTCAATCTTGTAAAATAAAGAATATAATTCCTCTAAACCAATCAGTCAAAAACTCTCCACAAATATTTACATTTAACCTGATAGGAAATTGGTTAACATCTGTACCTGACTTTACCTTTTGGGGTCTAAATAAAACAAATGCTCTGTTACTTCAGAATAATCAGATTGCAATTATATCCAATAGATCTTTCTGTGGATTAGACCAGTTGGCTGATTTAGATCTTTCTTATAATCAACTAACATCCTTATCATTGGGTATGTTCAAATGCAATAAAATGTTAAAGACATTAAAACTTGTTGGGAATAGGATTGAAAGTTGGACAATTGCAACGCTGTCTGGCTTTTCTTATCTACATCACTTAGACCTGGCACATAATAATATCCAGAATGTGGAGACAAACACCAATATAACAGCCCTTCCCATCCAATATCTTGATCTTTCTTTCAACAAATTCCATGGGATCAAGAAGTATTTTCTTTCCGGTTTAAGTGATCTTAAAATATTGAAGATGTCTCACAATGAACTAAACCTAGAAACGTATTCTCCGAATTCTTTCACAAAGCTTAAGAATCTCAAGGAACTATATCTTACCAATGATGGTAATCAAATAATCAATGGAGCCTTCCGCAACATGGAAGCTCTTTCTACACTGGACTTGTCATTTGCAAAGCTAATCCTTCGCGTACAATCTCAATTTACAAACACCACATCTCTTCTAAAACTTGTTTTGCGTAAAAACGAATTACAGAGCATAGATTTATATGATACAGAGACCTCTCAATCACTGTTTTTTGGACTGAAATCTTTGGTGACTTTAGACTTATCAGGAAACCACCTGGATATGATTGCGCCAGGTACTTTCAACCCTCTCACAAGACTACAATCACTACTCCTCTCTCAGTCACATGTGTCTAAAGAATGAAGGAAGCATAAAATACAATTATAATAGAAAAACGGACTTCAAAATGTATGAAACTGAAGATGGAATACAGTCACAATGTCGTGCATGTTTGTTACCAAAGCATTAATAAAATTTGTAGTGGCAATAAATTCCATTTAATCATTCATTCAGTGATTATTTTGTTATTTTTTTATGGAATATAATTATAGAGGTAGCAAAAGTAAAAAAAAATAATTATTGGTCATTAACTTGTTTTTCAAATTTAATTTTTACACTGTTGTGGGATGAGATTGATTAAAAGTATGATTAATCATCCCTTAGTGAGTCAAGCGAGAATCAGAAAGGAGAATATAATGATAATAATATGAGTAAGTATGTGATATAACTTTTAGTCAAGTGGATAATATATAATTTGGAAGATTGTGCTTGTTGAGGACTGGAACTTGCTGAGCAGTAAGGCAATGACTCATGTGTAGCTGTGAGGAATTGTGGATGTAGAGTTTATATCCTCACTAGTTACTATTTGTTTTATTGGGGTAGATAACGCAGGGCTTTTTCATTATTGGTTATGTATAATACAATTAACAGGAGTAATCTGATTTTGATTATACTACAGCCAAGAACACTTCTACATTAGAACGATAATCTTATGGATCTAGATTGATACCATATGTCTTCTAACAGGCTAGTAAAACATCTAAATTGATTCAACGTCCAAGGAGATGGATAAAAGATTTTAAAACAATATTGAAGGACAGATGTGTACACCATACACAACCATCTCTCATACACAACACACCACAACACACTCCTCCTCTCACACAACGCACACAAACACTATAAAACTTCAAAATTAATCATTGTCACATTTGATGATTAAATATTGATGTTTTGTGACCAAGACATCATGAATGTTTGGAATGAGCAGTAACCCCTAAATAATTAATATGTTTGTAGAGATGTGGAGTGAGGGTGTTGCGGGTTATGGTGGTATGTTGTGGGTGTGTTTGTTGAGGGTGTGGGTGTTTATGTGTGTGCTGGTGTGGATGAGATAGGGTATGTGCGGTGAGTGTAATGTGGTGTGAGTGTGGACAATATGTTGGGTGTGTGTGGTGAGAGTCTAGTGTGTATTTGGATGCGTGTATAGTGTAATTATGTTTTTATGTGTGGGTGCAGTGTCTTTGAGGGTGACAAATATACCCAATTTGTTTATTCTTTCCACAGCCACTTGGCGAGTAAGTTTTACAGTCTTATTGAAGATTGTCTGTTAACTCAGTCAGTTGGGCATTGCTAAAGATCGCATACAAATAGGGTAGCCAAGCGAGATGCTAGGAGGATGACCGCTACCAAGCATGATCAGTAAAACCCATGGTTAAATGTTCTTGCTTCACAAACAAGACAACTTCAAATTGAAGGTGATATTTTTTATTGACTCCTCCTATAGAGGATAACTTATGAATAGAAAACTGACTTCAAGTGAATGAACTGAGATGGAATAACAGTCACATGTATCATTATACAGACTTGTAGTGGCAAATAGTTCCTTTAATTTTGAATTCATGATGATTCTGCATTAAATCATAGTTTAACATTCTTCACTCCCAAAAAACAAAACAACTGATCTAGACTCATTATATATCAGAAGGAACATGGCTTGAACTAATCAAGATGCTCTTTAATATATACTGCTAATGCAACTGACATTTGTTTGTACCTCTTTTCAGACTCAGCATCGGCAGCAACATATTATTCAAACACTTGAAATATGGATATTCATGAAATTTTGAAAGAAGCTTCTCTCTAAGTGCTAGATGTAATGTTGTCAAAGCATAAGACTTTTGCACATACATGAACTTGAGCAATAACAGGGAAGGTAAGTTTTTGGTTTTAAAATTCTGCAAATGTGGACAAGTCTGGAAACTTCTATTCTTCTCAACATCATCTTCATCTTATTTCTATAAAGTGGTGAAAGGAAAAATTAATGAAGTGCTTTTGACATCTTCAAGCTCTACCTGGCTGTTTTGGGTATGTGAAAATTCTTCACAACTTTGCTGAAATAACGTACATACACTAGTGGATTATTGAAAACTGTAGTTAGTGTCTCAAAGGATATATTTGCTTATTTATGTCTGCTTAACAGCGTTAATAAATACTTGGCATTGCTTATGTGATTTGGGGATATGAACTTAAGGATTTTTGGAAGTGTATCATTACCCTAATGCTTAACGAGCTTAATATATGCATATTAAGCAACTATTCAAAAAAGATAATAAAACAATGTGTGAGCTTGAGATAAAGGAGATTTGGGATCCTAGGTTGTCACTTCTATCTCAGCCTACAAACTTCTCTCATCAACCGTTAATTAAAAGTTTGTGTCTTTTGGATGGTGACAATTAGAGTTGGTCAATGGGCAAGTAAGTACATCTAGATTAGTGCATTTCTGCAAACTCAAATACTGGTACGTATTTTAATCATGTGACAAATAAACAACATACAGCAGAGGAAGATCTTGTGCACATATTGATTGACAAGAACAATTTCCTTTTAAGGATTGAGGAGACTCTCAGATGCTTGGGCCTATGAGAAGACACAGATATTCGCATTCTGGAAGACACTTTTTATTTTATCATCCTTACTAGTAGTGAACTCAATCTATACATAATGGTGACTGTCCAGGGCATCTTGTATTATTTACGTCGCATAAGAAGCTATTAAATATATTTTTTATGAATTACTAGCATTATGTGTGGATGTAAAATATGGACCAGATAATATTTTGTCTGAGTTACAATTGCTGTTAACAGTATCTAGGTTTTAGCTGGCACAGTTACTGATCAATGTACATGTATATAATCTCTATGTACAGATGGAAGCATATATTGAATATATAAGGATTTTTCCCCGTACATTTGGTTCATTACATTTTCGAGAGTAAAGGAAAGAAGTTTGGAGATGTTATTTTATCTTCCTATTGTAAATATAGAGCGATTTCACGTGACGTCATCATGTTCCTGCCGGCCATTGTGGTGGGCACGCTATTACTGCCCACCATGGTTACGCATGGTTACGTACACGTATTGCTGCACTAAAGGAGGTTTGAAGTTACTCGAGAAACTGTACTTAATTGATATCGTAATTCTACAACAAAATCATGGGAAATTTCTGTTCAGTTGTTGGTAGTGGAAACAGGGCAGGAAGAGACAAAAATCTTTCTTTCGGCTGCCTGCAGCAATTACACGAGAAGGACATATTACTGCGGCGTGCAGAAGCCGGCTGAGGCCAGTGTAGTCTTCGCTGTGACCACCCGCCCCGCCAGTGCCCGGTCCGAAGTAGGAAGTGTGCAGTGCGAGCTAGCATGTCGGAAAGATAACTCAGCGGATCGAGCTCAAAACCGCAAAAAAATATATATATCACTGTGATAAAGACAATTATTATGTCACACATGTCGATTTCCTACCTGAAATAAAATGATTTGAGCACGCATCCGAATGTTCTTTGATTGCTCGAAATTCCGATTGATTGCAGCAAGCCATTCGCCGTAGGGCCTACACTAACTATACACAGCCCCGTCGCCGAAGGCCGCAGGTTCGCGACGAAGGCTGGTCGGTTTTGGCTTACCGATGAAAAGTTCAGAGTTTTTTTCCTTCGATCTCGCGTAATTTCTGCAGGCAGCCGATAGAAAGATTTTTTGTCTCTTCCTGCCCTGTTTCCACAACCAACAACTGAACAGAAATTTCCCATGATTTTGCTGTAGAAGTACAGTATAGTTTTTTGAGTAACTTCAAATCTGGTTTTAGTGCAGCAATACGTATACGTAGCCATGCTGTCAGTCGATTTGTATGCCTTCCAAGATGGCCGCCGCGCAGCGTTGCTAACAAAAAGATGACGTCACTGGGAACGCTCTATTGGTTTGTAGCTTTTATGTGTTACAATTATGTATCAAGGTACATACATGTAGAAGAGGCTTAACAAAAGAAAAAATGTGTATAATAATGTATAATAATGTAAGGAAATGAAGAACGTAGGTTAATACCAATGACATTGTATGTTTAATTGTTCATTACCTGATAGTAACCACATATCAAACTTATTTATGAAATGAATGTGTCTCATATAATTTAATTTGAGCATTATACAGTCTGTGTAAAAAAAATTATTTAGGTGTGAAATATTTTCAAATAATGTTTGTATGTGGTACCAAAATAAAGCCAAAAGATTTTCCTTGCTGATGCGCTTTGTTCTGTATAATTTGCTTTCGTAAAATAAAAGTTACGCAAAATTTTGTGCGATGAGGAACATATCTAAATTGAGCACTTCATGGCCTTTATAGGTAACCTATACACAAAGGCATAGGACGGCGTGCAAAAAAACGGATTTTTCTTGATTGTAGAAAACTAGTCATATTTCAAAAATTACAACACCAAATGTGATGAAAAAATTGCAGGTAAAAGTCTGATCTTCCTGCTTTATGAAAATACAAAACAATAGCAGGCTGTGATTAATCTTCATACTTCAAAAAAATGTTTTCCACTTGTACCATTTTATATGACACAGACTGTACATATATATCCCTACAATTGTGTCTGTTTACTCCATACTATACCAAAAATTTGGGATTTTTAAAAAAAAGGTTTGGTCATTTTTGAAAACTTTGGGTGATATTATTAATATAATCTTAAACTATGCAGCGAAATATTTCCATAGATCATAAAATTTATGAGCTAATGATTTAAAGGAGAACAATAAATCCAATGTTTTTGGGGTGTCTATGCAATAATATCAACAACAATGATAATGCTAATAATAGAATTGTAACAACAACGCATCGATCTATTGCATTTTCCATATATAAAAAGTTTACATTCAAATTTGCTTTGGGGCTTGCTTTATCTGTGACACCATGTATATGATTGTGATCAAAGAGATACTGTAATATATCCTTGATAGGATTAAGATGTTGGTGTGTAATTTTATAAGGAAGCAAAAGTTTTTAAAAAAATAAATAATAATAATAAAAAACAAAATTATTGTCATTAACCTTTTTTTGAAATAAATTCTCCCATTTAAATAGGCATAACTTTACAACTGTCATGGTTAGATTAATCAAGTGTATGCTTCATCATCCCCAAACTAAAAAATATAAGAGGAATTTAAATGTCTAAGAATGAAAGGAGCATAAAATACAATTAAATAGAAAAACGGACTTCAAATGTATGAAACTGAGATGGAATACAGTCACATGTCGTGCATGTTTGTTACCAAGCATTAATAAAATTTGTAGTGGCAATAAATTCCATTTAATCATTGCATTCAGTGATTATTTTGTTATTTTCTTTATGGGACATATATTATAAGGTAGCAAAAGTAAAAAAAAATAATTATTGTCATTAACTTGTTTTCAAATTAATTTTTACAACTGTTGTGATGAGATTAATTAAAAGTATGATTAATCATCCCCAAAACTAAATAGTATAAGAGTAATGCTGAGAATGAAAGGAGCATATATATATATATATATATATATATATATATATATATATATACACAGTGAGTAAAACAAAATCCCACTATTTTGAAGTTGTCTTGTTTGAAGCATGAACATTTAATCATAGGTATCATGACATGTCTTGGTAGAGTTATCCTCCCAGCATTTGTTGGTACCCTTTTCATTAGGATCTTCGTAAGCAGGACTGAGTAACACACAATCTTGAAAACATGGTAAAATCTAACCTGCACCAAGTGGATGGATAAAGATTTAAACAAATATTGAAAGAAGATGTGTACACACATACACAAACATCCTCTCACCACACACACACACACACACATCCTCCCTCACACACGAACCCACAAACACTATAAACATTAACAATTAACATTTCCACTTTGATGATTAAATATTGATGTTTTGTTCACCAAGACAATCACTGAATGTTTGGAATGCAGTAACCCCCTAACATAATTATATGTTTGTGAGTGTGAGTGAGGGTGTTGCGGGTTATGTGTATGTGTGGGTGTGTTTGTTGAGGGTGTGGGTGTGTATTGTGTGTGCTGGTGTGGATGAGATAGGGTATGTGCGTGTGTACATGTAGGTGTGAGTGGGAATATTTGGGTGTGTGTGGTGAGAGTCTGAGTGTGTATTTGGTGCGTGTATGTGTATATGTTTTTATGTGTGGGTGCGTGTCTTTGAGGGTGAACAAATACCCAATTTGTTTATTCTTCACCAAGCCACTTGGCGCAAGTAAGATTTTACAGTCTTTTGAAGATTGTCTGTTACTCAGTCATGCATGCAAAGATCCATACAAATAGGGTACCAACAGATGCTAGGAGGATGACCCTACCAAGACATATCATAAAACCCATGGTTAAATGTTCTTGCTTCAAACAAGACAACTTCAAATTGAAGTGATATTTTTATTGACTCACTCTATAGAGGATAATTATGATAGAAAACTGACTTCAAGTGAATGAAACTGAGATGGAATACAGTCACATGTATCATTAACAGACTTGTAGTGGCAAATAGTTCCATTTAATCTTTGAATTCAATGATGATTCTGCATTAAATCATAGTTTACATTCTTCACTCCAAAAAAACAAAACAACTGAATCTAGACATCATTATACCAGAAGGCACATGCTTGAACAATCACAATGCTCTTTAATATCATACTGCATAGCACTGACATTTGTTTGTCTCTCTTTCAGCATCAGCATCGGCAGCAACAATATTATCACAACACTATAAAATTGGATTCATCAGAAATTTGAAAGAGCTTCTCTAAGTGTCTCAGTGTATGTATGCAAAGCCATACAGACTTTTGCACATACATGAACTTGAGCAATAACAGGGAGGATAGTTTTGGTTTTAAAATTCTGCAAATGTGACAAGTCTGGAAAACTTCTATTTCTCTCAACATCATCTTCATCATTATTTCTATAAGTGTGAAAGGAAAATTAATGAAGTAGCTTTGACATCTTCAAAGCTCTCCTGGCTGTTTTGTATGTGATAATTCTTCAACAACTTTGCTGAATAAACGTACATACACCTAGTGATATTGAAACTGTAGTAGTGTCTCAAAGGATATTTTGCTTTAATGTCTGCTAACAGCGTTACATAAATACTTGGCATTGCTATGTGATTTGGGGATATGAACTTAAGGATTTTTGGAAGTGTACATTACCCCTAATGCTACAGAGCTCTAAAATGCATATTAAACCAACCTATCCAAAACAGATAATAAAAACATGTGTGAAGCTTGAGAAAAGGAGATGGTCTAGTTGTCAGCCTTCTATCCTAGCCTACAAACCTTCTCTCATCAACCGTTAACTTAAAAGTTTGTGTCTTTTGGATGGTGACATTAGAGCTTGGTCCAATGGGCAAAGTAAGAACATCTGATTAGTGCATTTCTGCCAAACCTCAAATACTGTACCTATTTTAACACATGTGACAAATAAACACACATACAGCAGAGGAAGATCTTGTGCACATATTGATTGACAAGAACAACTTTCCCTTTTAAGGATTCAGGAGACTCTCAGACTGCTTGGGCCATAGGAAGCCAACAAGATATTGCATTCTGGAAGACTTTTTTTTATCTCCTTCAGTAGTGAAACTCAATCTATCATAATGGTGATGTCCAGGGCATCTTGTAAAACATTTCTATTTACTCTCTTGTTATGGATTGCTTGTGTTATCTCCTCCCTGTCTGTAGTAATGCCTGAGAGTGAATCATTGGAATATTTAGGCTCCATCTCACCAAGTGGTTGCCAGCTTGTGCCTAATAGCCTGGTTGTAAAAATTCAACTGTTCTCATTTGGATCTTCGGTCTGTTCCACAAAAACTGCCGAACAATACAATTGTACTGAATCTCTCCTATAACCAGATTGCAACCCTCTACAATGTGTCTTTCACCCATCTCCCAAATATTACAATCCTTGTCCTCTCAAAAAATGTAATCTCTTTGATAGAAGAGAGTACATTTGAGCATCTGATTCATCTAAGCAAATTGATTCTGGATAGAAACCAGCTGGTCACCCTTCCCGAAGGTTTGCTACGTTCAAATGGAGTTATTACAAGACTCTTTCTCAATAATAACAAGCTAACTTTGTTCCCCAGTGATATTCTCCCATGGTCTAATAATATCAGTGTGTTTGATTTGAATCATAATTATATATCCTTCATTAAACCTACAGATTTTATACCCCTTCAAAATTGTTCATCAATAAATCTGGGAACTATTTGTTTAAAATATCTACCAAAAAATGTTTTCTCCCAATTGAACAATGTGAGTAAGTTGATTTTGACAAATAATGAATTTAATGAATTTAATTTATCCTCAATTTGAGGGAATGCTGAAATTAAATACCTTGCTTTTCAAAATTGTAAAATAAAGAATATAATTCCTCTGAACCAATCACTCAAAAACTCTCCACAAATATATACATTAAACCTGGTAGGAAATTGGTTAATGTATGTTCCAGACTTTACCTTTTGGGGTCTAAATAAAACAAATGCTCTGTTACTTCAGAATAATCAGATTGCAACTATATCCAATAGATCTTTCTGCGGATTAGACCAGTTGGCTGATTTAGATCTTTCTTATAATCGACTAACATCCTTATCCTTGGGTATGTTCAAATGCAATAAAATGTTAAAGACATTAAAACTTGTTGGGAATATGATTGAAAGTTGGACAATTGAAACGCTGCCTGGCCTTTCTTATCTACATCACTTAGACCTGGCACATAATAATATCAAGAAAGTGGAGACAAATACCAATATAACAGCCCTTCCCATCCAATATCTTGATCTGTCTTTCAACAAATTCCGTGGGATAAAAAAGTATTTTCTTTCAGGTTTAAGTAATCTTAAAATATTGAAGATGTCTCACAATGAACTAAACCTAAAAATGTATTCTCCGAATTCTTTCACAAAGCTTAAGAATCTCAAGGAACTATACCTTACCAATGATGGTTATCAAATAATCAACGGAGCCTTCTGCAACATGGGAGCTCTTTCTACACTGGACTTATCATTTGCACAGCTAAAGCTTCCAGTGAAATCTCAATTTACATATGCCACATCTCTTCTAAAACTTGTTCTGCGTAAAAATGAATTAATGAGCAAAGATTTATATGATACAAAGACCTCTAAATCACTGTTTTGTGGACTCAAATCTTTGGTGACGTTAGACTTATCAGAAAACCACCTGGATACAATAACACCAGGTACCTTCAACCCTCTCACGAGATTACAATCACTACTCCTCTCTCAGTCATCTATTAAAGTCTTGAGTCCGGGTGTGTTCCACAGTTTGACTTCTCTTACAAATTTGGATCTTCATGGCAATGAGATCTCAACCATTCCGGAAGAGTTACTTCAAACCCAGCACCTTCTTGGGGTCCTCAATATAAGCAACAACAATCTGGATTCAATTCCCAAGACTCTGTTTAATGGAACTCCATCTCTGCACAGCTTGTACATACAAAAGAACAGAATAACCACAATAGAAGCAGGAACCATATTTCCAACAAATATGACAATCATAATAGATGCTACAGGGAATTCTTTCTCCTGCACATGTGACCTTGGATGGTTTGTAAAGCAGATCCTTTCTGGTAATGTCCAACTCTACCATCCTGAAAGCACACTTTGTTCACTCTCTTCTATCAGAGACTTGGTGCATTCACCTATCCTTGCATTCCATCCAGACCAATACTGTGGAATAAACATAATCCTTGTCACAAGTGTATTCTTATCAGTTGTCCTTGTAGCCATCTTGAGCTTAGTAGCCTACAGGAAACGTTGGTGGCTCAACTACAAACTGTTCCTCCTAAGGCTAGCTGTATTTGGCTATGAGGAAATCAACCATCACTTTGATGACCAGGACTATGAATACCAGCTGAACCTCATGTACCATGAAGATGACAAAGGATGGGTGGACCAGATCATGAAGCCAGTCCTGCAGGAGAGGTTTCCACATCTCCAGAAAGTGGTCTTTGGTGACGATGGCCTCAATCTTGGGATGTTCTACATCAATGCTCTGCATTATGCCATTGAGAACAGCTTCAAGACTGTCCTCTTGATCAGCAACAGCTCGGTGGATGAATCCTGGTTTATGACCAAGCTGCGCATTGCTCTGGAGGATCTCAATGACACAAGACTGGACAAGGTCATCTTGATATTCCTAGAGGATATCCAGAATGAGGACCTTCCCTATCTTGTCAGGTTGTTCTTGAGTGAGAACAAACCTTACATGTTGTGGACAGACGATGAAGATGGTCAAGAACTCTTTTGGGCCCAGTTTAAAAAGAGTATGAGGGCCAACAGGGCCATCAATAATGTTATTCCTGTTTAACTGGAACATTTCAATGGATTAAATACATATGTATATTGTATATATTGTATATTTGGCAATCCTAGAATCTGGAACCAAAAATGGTGCCTGACAGAATAATGTTATGTATGTTAAATCTCAGTGCATAAGAAGCTACTAAATATATTTTTATGAATTACTAGCATTATGTGTGGGTGTAAAATAATGGACCAGATAATATTTTGTCTGAGTTACAATTGCTGTTAACAGTATCTAGGTTTTAGCTGGCATAGTTACTGATCCATGTACATGTATATAATCTCTATGTACAGATGGAAGCATATATTGAATATATAAGGATTTTCCCCGTACATTTGGTTCATTACATTTTCGAGAGTACAGGAAAGAAATTTGGAGATGTTATTTTATCTTCCTATTGTAAATATTGGTTTATAGCTTTTAAGTGTTACAATTATGTATCAAGGTACATAGAAGAGGCTTAACAAAAGAAAAAATGAGTACAATAATGTATAATAATGTAAGGAAATGAAGAACGTAGGTTAATACCAATGACATTGTAGATTTAATTGTTCATTAACTGATAGTAACCACATATGAAACTTATTTATGAAATGAATTTGTCTCATATAATTTAATTTGAGCATTATACATATATATCCCTACAATTGTGTCTGTCTGCTCCATACTATACCAACAATTTGGAAAATTATTTTAAAGGTTTGGTCATTTTTGAAAACTTTGGGTGATATTATTAATATAATCTTAAACTATCCAGCGAAATATTTCCATAGATCATAAAATTTATGAGCTAATGATTTAAAGGAGAACAATAAATCCAATGTTTTGGGGATGTCTATGCAATAATAATATCAACAACAATGATAATGCTAATAATAGAATTGTAACAACAACGCATCAATCTAGTGCATTTTCCATATATAAAAAGTTTACATTCGAATTTGCTTTGGGGTTTGCTTTATCTGTGACACCATGTATATGATTGTGATCAAAGAGATACTGTAATATATCCCCGCTAGGATTAAAGGGATTGGGTAACTTTCAAAAACAAGAGCAATTAGATCAATATTAATAAAATTATATGATCCAACAGTAAAAACAAACTACTGGAAGTTTCAGATCAAATGGAAGTCATTTACTACCTTAAAACAGTGTAACAAACAATGCAAAGCATACAGCCGAACACCAGTACCCTCTTACCCTTTACTTAACCCCATACTATCTTTAACCCCATACTTTCCTTTACCCCATACTATTTATTTTCCTTTTCCGACGAGCCAAAATATCTTCCTAACACCGGCTAAGAAAATGTACGCTGTTCTCACACAGAAATCGGTAACCCCATACTATCGTTAGCCTCCATTGTGGCTTGGTGCTCGGCTAGTACGGCATGTGCACAGCTGTTGGCTTAGCTGGGTTTCTGTTCTGACAAGAGTTTGTAATCCCGGCTTTTCACTCTAAACACTGCAATTGCCCGGCTAACCCTGCTATTTTGCAGGGCCAGAGAATCCCGTACTATAGGTGGGGTTAGCCTACTTTGCCAAAACATCGTCGGAACAGAAAGTGTAATAAGCTTTACCCCGTACTATAGGTGGGGCTAAATGGCAAGTTAGTACTACCTATAGTATGAGGCTAAGGAAATTTTGGTACGTGAGAAAAGGGTATCTGTTGCTGGCTCAGCAGGCCACGAGGGACGGGGACTATACAACAGGAAATGGGTGTACGTTGTGCTATGTGGAAAAGCACATGGTTTTATAAACCATCCGGGGTTGGTTTATACAATTTTAGTATGAAATCATTGATATCTCGAAGGTAAAGCAAGCAATTATCTTGCAATTTTGAAGAGATACCAGACTGACCCAAGTGTTAATAATTATGTTGACAAAATAAGCTAAATCGAACAAAATTTGATTTGAATATCTTTCAATGTTACTGCATTCCTTTAAGATATGGGGGTGTAATTTATAAGGAAGCAAAAGTAAAAAAAAAAAAAAAAAAAAAAAATTATTGTCATTAACCTTTTTTTGAAATAAATTCTCCCATTTAAATAGGCTGAAGGCGCCTTCTCCAAACAAAGTGCGTCAGTTTCCCGCAGCTTCCTGACCCAATGCGAGAAACAATTGGCTTTCTGCTTTTAACGTGTTTAAGCCGTATTAAGATTTCCGTATTCTATTCAAAAGCCAATATATCGTCTTTTGGTACAAAAGATGCGGGAAGCTGACGCACTTTGTTTGGAGAAGGCACCTAACTTTACAACTGGCATGGTGGGATTAATCAAGTATTGCTTAATCATCCCCAAACTAAGAAAATATAAGAGGAATTTAAATGTCTAAGAATGAAAGGAGCATAAAATACAATTAAATAGAAAAACTGACTTTAAGTGAATGAAACTGAGATGGAATACAGTCACATGTTTTGTTAACAAGCATTATTAAAATTTATAATGGTAATAAATTCCATTTAATCATTGCATTCAGTGATTATTTTGTTATTATCTTTATGGGACATAATTTATACAGCGTGTCCCACAAAAAATGGTAATGGCACTTCAGATGGGTATAATATTGAAATTACAAAATTATATTGTTTATATCTTTACACCCGTAAACAACAATTCGTTTTCTACAACTGAATGAAATTTTATGTGATATGGTCTAAGAATCACAAAGATATGAGCATTTTGTCATTTCACATCAGGAAACCTCTCCATCCAAGTTTATATTGAGTAGACTAGTACCGGATGTGTCGAATAAAAAAAAACCCAAGTTTGATCACTATTAATTTGCAAAATATTTCAGTACTGATTATGAAATTTATACCACTGTAAAGTTAAGTGCAACTCATTACCATTTTATTGATACCTCTCTCAGCTCACCAATATCACGTATCACTGAACTCCATTGTTTTAAATAATGCCTTGCAAAATTGTGAGTGGTTCACTTTCACGCTCATTGATGATCAAAGTCTGGTTTCCATTGAGGCACCTTTGAATAATGCATCTCAAGGAGCATGAAAGTGAGCGCTCACAATTTTGCAAGACTTCTTCAGAACAATGGGGTTCAGCGATGCGTGATAATGGTGAGCTGAGAGAGGTATCATTAAAATGGTAATGAGTTGCACTTTACAGTGATATAAATTTTATAATCACTTCTGAAATATTTTTCAAATGAATAGTGATCAAACTTGGGTTTTCTTTTATTTGACACATCCGGTACTACTCAATATAAACTTGGATGGAGAGGTTTCCTGATGTGTAATGACAAAATGCTCATATCTTTGTGATTCTTAGACCATATCACATAAAATTTCATTCAGTTGTAGAAAACGAATTGTAGTTTACGGGTGTAAAGATTTAAACAATATAAGTATGTAATTTTAATATTATACCCATCTAAAGTGCCATGAGCATTTTTTGTGGGACACACTGTAATGCTTCAGTCACACAGACACTTACATATAGATGTGTTGTTTTAATCTTATTTCATCTTCTATTCTATCATTTCCTATTTATTTCTTTGTTTTACTGGATGAAGTAAATTATCAATATTTCCACTGCTGACTATGACGGGTAGGCATCCTTGGGGATTCGCAGAAAAGAAAAGATTTTTTGAACGCAACCGGACGTAACTCAACGTAAGTGCCTGTGTAACTGTAGCATAAGGTAGCAAAAGTAAAAAAATAATTATTGTCATTAACTTGTTTTCAAATTAATTTTTTCAACTGTTGTGATGAGATTAATTAAAAGTATGATTAATCATCCCCAAAACTAAAAAGTATAAGAGTAATGCTGAGAATGAAAGGAGCATATATATATATATATATATATATATATATATATACACAGTGAGTAAAAAAAAAATCCCACTATTTTGAAGTTGTCTTGTTTGAAGCATGAACATTTAATCATAGGTATCATGACATGTCTTGGTAGAGTTATCCTCCCAGCATTTGTTGGTACCCTTTTCATTAGGATCTTCATACGCAGGACTGAGTAACACACAATCTTGAAAACATGGTAAAATTTCACCTGCACCACGTGCATGGATAAAGATTTAAACAAATATTGAAAGAACATGTGTACACACATACACAAACATCCTCTCACCACACACACACACACACACACACACACACACACATCCTCCCTCACACACATGCACATCATCACACACGAACCCACAAACACTATAACATTTCCACTTTGATGATTAAATATTGATGTTTTGTTTACCAAGACAATCGCTGAATGTTTGGAATGTAGTAATTCCCTAACATATGTTTGTGAGTGTGAGTGAGGGTGTTGCGGGTTATGTGTATGTGTATGTGTGGGTGTGTTTGTTGAGGGTAGGTGTGTATTGTGTGTGCTGGTGTGGACGAGATAGGGTATGTGCATGTGTAGGTGTGTGTGGGTGTATTTGGGTGTGTGTGGTGAGCGTCTGAGTGTGTATTTGGTTTGTGTATGTGTATATGGTTTTATGTATGGGTGCGTGTCTTTGAGGGTGCACATAAGTAATAAATTCTCTATTTCTTTATTCTCCATTAACCCGTAAGATTTTTCTGTCTTCTAAAGATGTTTGTATGTTACTCAGTCATGCGTGCAAAGATCCAAAATGAAAAGAATACCAACAGATTCTAGGAGGATGACTCTACCAAGTAATATCATGAAACCCATGGTTAAATGTTCATGCTTCAAACAAGACAACTTCAAAATGATGGGACATTTTTATTGACCCACTCTATAGAGGACAATTATGATAGAAAACTGACTTCAAGTGAATGAAACTGAGATGGAATACAGTCACATGTATCATTAACATACTTGTAGTGGCAATTAGTTCTATTTAATCATTGAATTCAATGATGATTCTGTATTAAATCATAGTTCACATTCTTCACTCCAAAAAAAATAATACTGAATCTAGACATCATTATACCAGAAGGCACATGCTTAAATAATCACAATAGACAATAATTTATTCATTTGTCTCCAACGGTAGAAACCATGCAAGTTGGTAGAAACACTCATAACTGCTGTGTGATAAATAGTGGAGCCAGACAGCTATGAAAAAATCATAGGCTGCCCGGGCGGGATTCGAACCCGTGACCTGTGGATTGCTAGACCACCGTAAAAAAAAAAAATCACAATAATATTTAACATCGTACCGCATAGCACTGACATTTGTTTGTCTCGCTTTCAGCATCAGCAGCAACAATATTATCACAACACTATTAAATTGGATTCATCAGAAAATTTTACTTTCTAAATAGTGTCACAGGGAAATGACGAAGCATCTAACAAGTTTTGACATCCGCGTAACTCTCCTGGATGTTTTAAATGTGATCAATCTTCAGACAACTTTGCTGATTTAGCTTTGTGATTAAAACTTGCAGGAGTCCATACTCTTATTACAAGATTTGTTTTGCTTTAACTTCTTGAAAGTGAGGATTTCTTGAAGTGATATGAACATACTTTGGATTTTGGATTTGAACATCGTCTTACAATAACATGGCTTCATAAACCTCGACAGTATGCTGGCAGTACCTGTTATTGGACAAAACTTTAATACAAAGAACCACCTACATGTAAGCGAAGCTTGAGTAAAGGATATAGTCTAAAGGTGCATATCGTCTAGTAATCAAAGGATACTGGATACTGTTACTCAGGCCGTAGGAAGCCAACAGTATATTGCAAGACTTTTCAATTGTCCACAGACTTCCTGCAGAAGCGCAACCCAAGCGATCATAATGGCCATGTCCAGGGCATCTTGTAAAACATTTCAGTTTACTTTCTTGTTATGGATGGCTTGTGTTATCTCCTCCATGTCTGGAGGAATGCCCGAGAGTGAATCATTGGAATATGTCAGCTCCATCTCCCATAGTGGATGTCAGCTTGTGCCTAAAAGCCTGGTTGTAAAATTCAACTGTTCTCATTTGAATCTTCAGTCTGTTCCACAAAAACTGCCGAACAATACAGTTGTACTTGATCTCTCCCATAACCAGATCACAACCCTCTATAACAGGTCTTTCATCAATCTCCCAAACATTGTACAACTCTTCCTCTCAAGTAATGTGATCTCAATCATAGAAAGGGGATCCTTTGAGCCCTTGGTTCTTTTGAAGATTTTACATCTATATGATAACCATTTAGATTCTCTTCCCGCAGGCTTCCTACGTTCAAATAGAGTTCTTAAAAAACTCAGTCTAGACAAAAACACACTGACTTTGTTTCCAAGCGATATTCTCCCATGGTCTAATAATATCAGTTTGCTTGACTTGAGTCGTAATAATATTTCCTTCATTAAACCTTCAGATTTTATACCCCTTCAATTTTGTTCATCAATAAATCTGGAAAAAAATGTTCTAAAATACCTACCACGTAATGTATTCTCACATTTGAACAATGTGATAAGGGTAGTTCTCTCATTTAATGAATTTCATGAATTGAATATCTCTTCACTTTTAGGAAATTTCAAAATGAACTTCCTGAACCTACAAAGTTGTAAAATACAAAACCTAGTTCCAATTAGTCAATTAACAAGAGGTTCTCCACAAATCTTGAAACTTAGCCTGGTTGGGAATCAGTTAAAATCTATTCCCAACTTTATCTTCCTGGGTTTAAATGAAACAAATACTTTATTGCTTCAGAGTAACAAGATTACAACTTTATTTAATAGATCTTTCTGTGGATTAGACCAGTTGTTTGAATTGAATCTTTCCTATAATCGTCTAGTGTCCTTACCCCTGGGCATGTTTTCCTGCAATAAATTGTTAAAAAAATTGTATCTTATTCACAATAAGATTGAGAGTTGGAGCATTGCAACACTGTCGGATCTTTCGTCTCTTCATTACTTGGACCTGGCACATAATAATATTGAAGATGTGGAGACAAACACCAATATAACAGACTTTTCCCTTGAGTATATTGATCTTTCTTTTAACAGATTCAGAGGGATCAAGAAGTATTTTCTTTCAGGTTTAAGTAATCTAAAAATATTGAAGATCTCTAACAATGAACTAAGCCTACAAATATATTCTCCGAATGCTTTCACAAAGCTTAAGAATCTCAAGGAAGTTTACATAACCAATGATGGCAATCAAAAAATCAATGGAGCCTTTTGCAACATGAGAGCTCTTTCTACACTTGACATATCATTTGCAAAGCTAAACCTTCAAGTACAAGGTCAATTTACAAACACCACATCTCTTCTAAACCTGACTATGCGCGAAACTGAATTATGGAGCACGGATTTATATGATACAAAGATCTCTAAATCACTCTTTTTTGGACTCAAATCTTTGGTAAGATTGGACTTGAGAGAAAATCACCTGGATATTATAATACCAGGTACCTTTGACCCCCTAAAGAGACTAAACACACTTCTCCTCTCTCAGTCATCTATTAAAGTCTTAAGTCTTGGTGTGTTCCAGAGTTTGACTACCCTTGCAACTTTGGATATTTCTGACAATGATATCTTAACGATTCCTGGAGACTTACTTCAAAGCCAACATCATCTTGGATTATTTGATATAAGCAACAACAAACTTGATTCAATTCCTAAGACTCTATTTAACGCAACCCCATCTCTGCAAAGGCTGTACATGCAACAGAACAGAATAACCACAATAGAACCAGGGACTATATTCCCAACAAATACAACAATCATACTAGATGCTTCCGGGAATCCTTTCTCCTGCACATGTGAGCTTGGTTGGTTTGTAAAATGGCTTTGTTCTGACAATGTCGAGCTCTACAACTCTGATGACACAAACTGTTCACTCTCTTCTATCAAAGACTTGGTGCATTCACCTATCCTTGCATTCCATCCACACAAATACTGTGGAATCAACATACTCCTTGTTACAAGTGTATCCTTATCAGTTGTCCTTGTAGCCATCATGAGCTTAGTAGCCTACAGGAAACGTTGGTGGCTTAACTACAAACTGTTCCTCCTAAGGCTAGCTGTATTTGGCTATGAGGAAATCAACCAGGACTTTGATGATCAGGACTATGAATACCAACTGAACCTCATGTACCATGAAGATGACCAAGGATGGGTGGACCAGATCATGAAACCAATCTTGCAGGAAAGGTTTCCACATCTCCAGAGAGTTGTCTTTGGTGACGATGGCCTCAACCTTGGGATGTTTTACCTCAACGCTCTGCATTATGCTGTTGAGAACAGCTTCAAGACTGTCCTCTTGATCAGCAACAGCTCGGTGGATGAATCCTGGTTTATGACCAAGCTGCGCATCGCTCTGGAGGATCTCAATGACACCAGACTGGACAAGGTCATCTTGATATTCCTAGAGGATATCCAGGACAAGGACCTTCCCTATCTTGTCAGGTTATTCCTGAGTAAGAACAAACCTTACATGTTGTGGACAGATGATGAAGATGGTCAAGAACTCTTTTGGGCCCAGTTTGAGAAGAGTATGAGGGCCAACAGGGCAATCAATAATGTTATTCCTGTTTAGCTGGAATGTTGGCATAGATTCAATGTCAAATATTCTTTATTATTGAGGTGAAACACAATTTCTTTTTTTAAAAGTTGCATGTTATAAGCTGGATTACAAGAAGTATTCTTACAACGGTCACATGACATTTGCTCCTGCGACAATTGCTCTGGGCTTTATTCTATCTAATAGGTTTAGGGTTGCAATAGGGTTTTATGTTAGGTTTAGGGTTAGGTTTAGGGTAGGGTATAGTGTTAAGTCTAGGGGTGAAGTTGGTCATTTGATTAGTGTATAAAATTGTAGAGCAATTGTGGCTGGAGCAACTGTCATGGAATTCATACAGCATCCCTAAGTCGGTAGTTTGTGAGCGCCTTTTTCAATTGTCAAATTAGAGTGAAATCACCTTTGTAAATGTACATATTATATATTTGTCAATCCTAGAAATTATAAAAGAGTGGGTGTTACCCATTTCCTTTATGTCTTTGGGCAAGCCATTCAACTACATTCGCTATTCTCCACCCAGGATTTAAATGGGTGCCTGCAGCCTCGCTTGAAATGTACCACAGAGGAGAATGTGCACAAATTGACTGTGGGTAAGTGTGCATCTGATGGACGACATGGGGTACAAATATAAAGCGTAATTACAGACATAGTCTATGGCTTGTATGTATATACGTATGAATGTATGGAAGAGTCTAAAGAAGGATACCGTAATACATTCATCTCACAAAGTACTGATATTTAATACCTGTCAGCTATAAAATAATGAACCAGATAAATACATGTACAACTTAAAAATGCTATTACTTAGACTTTAGTTTGTTTTTGTACAAATGCTTACATATCTTTCTTTTTTTAATTTTATTTATAGAGGTTATTAAGGCAAGAACACAATGTTTTTAACTGCATTATTACTATGTTGGCTACAGGAACTTGGTGGTGTATGTACGATGTAAGTTGATGAGTTGATCCAGTAGACAACAGGATATTAAGTGAAGTGGTCTTGCAGCATCAAAATTGGGTAGTTTAGAAAGACTTGAGTGTGTTCAATGTCCTATTTCAAATTTATACGCCAACATGAATCATGATACAAAACGCAATTACAAAACGTTGATATAAAGAGAAACAAAGTGTGAGTTCATTGTCCCCATTCCCGGTCGTAAAAGTAAACGTGTTTCAAAACTCGTTTCGGAACAAAATTTAAACGCCGAAAAAGATGCGTTTTGAAACACAATCAGCTTCAATTTTACGACCTTGAGCATCGCGATTGCAAAGAAATGCGACACTGAACAGGATTGAGTTTTCAAACGCGTTTAAATGAGCTCTCGCAATGAAAGCTTCCGGTGCAAGTAAAAAAAGGAGAAGATATTAGTTTTTTGAGAGCGGGGAATTTAAAGACGACTGAAATATAATCAGCTTTAAATTTTTGACACTGAACGGTGTACCACTGATCGCGTTTGTGTTTTGTATCATGATTCGTGTTGCCGTATAAACTTGAAACTGGACATTGAACACACCCTAAAAAAGCACTAGTTGAAAGTAAGAGTTCACATAATCTGCTGGCATATTTTTTTATGAAATCTGTTATGCTTTTCTTGAGCTCCGAGAGTGTTATGCACATGTGATAATCAAGGCTGATTGTAAAAGACAACCCTTGATTCCTGTAAGTTATGGATGTTGCTTCACAAATAATAATATACTACACTTCACACTAGTAATTCATGTGCTTTACATATAACATTTACACTATTAACAGGACAAAATGAGGAATCACTCAATTTGACTATAATGCTGAGTTCACATAGAAGTATACGACAGGAGTATAGGGCTCATTTTTACAAGGGCATGCGAACAGCCAAAATCGAACATGCCACATTCCTGTGTCAAGCAATACGATTTCAAAATACCGGTTCACATTGGAGGGCACTGCACTGCTCGAAGTGCGTAATAGCTGTGTTTTCCGTATAGTATAGAAACCGGAATCGCGAATATTCATTTTTTTCAGTGTAATACTTTCTTTCATTTTAAAATTGCATTGCGTATGAAAATTTGAATATTCCCCAATCGTGATTTATAAAACTATTCTTCTCCTCACATAAGCCCCTCTACCCTGGCCTAGTACGAGGAAACTCAATTTCCTTCGTCTGAAAGTATCATGACATCGGTGAAAGAGTAGAGATAGGCGGCAACTACCCATATATCGGTATACCAAATCGAATAGGGAATACTGTAATACCGTAATACCCGTATACTTCTATGAACCACAGCCTTAAAGTCCGACCAGACCGAGAAATGAAAACCAAAAATTACATATAAAACGAAAGCTAATATTTTCTTCATAAATAACAACATTCCCAATTTAAGCATTTTTATCTTCCATCTAGAAAGTATTTCTAGGTGATCGAACCTCAACCAGGGCCATCCCTCCAAGTACTCGAAAAAGTACCCCTATTATAGTGCTGCGGCTGATGACGTCAAAAATGTTAGGAATGCTACATGCTAAATGCTGAATTAATTTGCCCTTCATTTCATAACAATAGAATTCTAGGCACACATGGGGACTATTGTTCTGACATAGCAATACAAACGTGTTTCTAAAGGCGAAACCCAATCATGCCTGCAGTAGCATTCTTAATAAGGCGAGGGACCAAAAATGTCGATACATGCCCGCCTGCGGCCCTCTTCACTTTCGCGTCCGGCCGCATTTTTGGATTCCCCGAGGCGGCGGCCGGTAGAAGGCTAGCGGGTGCAAATAAGCATGGCGCTAGCCGCGGCCTGCCGTCAGAGCATGACTTCAGTACAACTGGTTTTAATGACGTCGTTTTGGCGCGCTGGTGCAGGGCGCCTCCCCCGCTAGACCGCTTAATTAGATCGAGTATCGTCTGACTCATGGATTCGTATAAGATGGTCTGACGCATCTCTTTTGATTTCTTGTCTGACGTAGCGTAATACTTTGGGGTTGGAGTATGATGGCGCAGTAAGCTGATGCACATTTTAGTGGTGCGCTGCTTTTAATTTCTTGACTTTTTTTCGGATTTGAGGGTGAGGGACAGAATAGAAATATTATTCGTAGTGCATATTATTATCTTTCCCGAATATCTAGTTCCAGTGGCGTATCTAGGGTCAAGTGGCGCCGGGCAATGTTGAACTTTGCGCCCCCCCCCCCCCCCGGTCTCTCAGTTCTGTTCAACGATTTGCTTTTAGTTTATGAGTGGCATATTACATGTCCCCAGACCTGTGAGATGATTTGCTGCCATAGCATCACGTAGCTTATCCATTTTTATTTACCTCTGCAAATATAATTTAATTTAAGGCAGCGAAATCGAATCTTATATTTAAGAATCATGAATAAAATTTCGTTATCACGAAGCCTAATAAAAATATAAAAATGGGGTGTCAAAAGAGCCTATGCACAAAATATTTTAGAAGGGTGTATGCTTCGGATTCTTTTTAGTAGGAAAATAATAATTGTTAAACCTTTTTGTTGGTCCTCCTCAAATGACTTTGAAACATATAATACAAATGTGAGCGCGAAGCGCGAGCCGAAAAATCGCTACATTCTAGGTGCCAAATTGGTCTTAAAATTAGGATTAGGAGGGCACAACAATTGATCTTAATCTTATAGACATGATAGAGGGATGCTACAAAAAATTGAAATTAAGGGCGCCGATTTCATCTTGAGTATAGCCTATAACAGGGGCGCAAAATTGACCCGAAACAAGAAGGTATTAAACCTAGAAACTGACTGGAAACTTTGAGGCGCCAAAAAGTTAAACTTAATGGCGCTATCAGGGGGGGGGCGCCAAAATTAATAATGGGAGGAAGCATGACCCAATATTGCATTGTGATCACCGCGCGATCTCCTTTTTCTTTTCTTTTTTCCTTTCTTTTCTTCTTTTCTATTTTTTTTTTTCCTTTTTTTGCGCCTCGCCTTAAGCTCCGGCCGTGCCCCCTAGATACGCCACTGTCTAGTTCTAACCATAATTTCAAATCATATATGATATAAATCATAAAACTTATTGAGTTTGAAAATATTTTGCGATTCTTGTCAAAACAACTGTATGCAGCGAGGGGTGATTTCATGGTACGATGGGGTACGGAAACGAATCGAAGTATAATGTGATACACGAAATTGTAGAATGATCAATGCACTATTAAGCTTAACAAATGAAATTTAAGAATATAAATTATAACATATAAAGCACATCCACAAATAAATAATGGCTACCTGAAAGATATGAGTATCACGTTAAATCATTGTATTGCTTATTGTGAGCGCTGAGTCGAAAATTTTGATTTTTAATGAAATAATCATTGTATTCACTAGCTGATAATCACTGCCTTAATGAAAATACAAATGCGAATCGCGAGTGAAAATCCATTGATTATTGTTTAATAAATATATGTGGTTGTAAATCCGGAATTAGGAATCGCAATACGAAAGAGGCGAACGTTCATTGACTAAAATTGAGTTAACAACCAAAGACTCGGCATTGGGGGTAGTATAATCTCCCCATTAAAGCCCCGCCTAGAATCAAAAGAGAGTAGAAGGATTACCCATCAGTCCACACACGAGATGGCACCGGCGCGAGTGCGCCACCGCCAATTTTGTTAGCACAACAAGTTTAGAACCCTATCAACTCGTGCTAATGAATGCTTAACTTTCACTTGAAATTGACAATGTTGTGGCTTAAACCTTTAAAAATAAACTTTGCAATAGCATAGAGGGTAAATTACTTATTTTCGGCTTTGATTTCTGTAAGATGGTAAAATGAAGAATGTACTTGGGTTTTTACCCGGGTTTATCAATAATTTTATTCACAGGTACGTCCACACACGTTGAAGCCGGTGTATGCGAATCAATTTTGTCTAATATCATATGGATTATACCCGATATTGAAAAGATAAAGATTCTTCTGCTTCTCTTCTTCTATCTCTTGTTCTTCTCAATACGAAAACAAATAATAGGGGAACTTGAATAAAGAACAAAAAACAAACGCGCAATGCGATTCTCAAATTTCTATCATGCCTCTTCGATCTTTCTCTCTCTATCTCTTTTCTCTCTTTGATTCCTCTGTATCATGTGTTTTTCTTTCTTAACTCTCTCTCTCTCTCTCACCTCTTTATCTCCTATTCTCAAGTTATTTCTCTTCTGCTCTCTCTCTCTAGCTAAATGTTTATTCCTCTATCGAGTTACCCTCCCCCCCCCTCTCTCTTTCTCTCTCTCGTCTCTTTGTACCTTAATTTATTCTTTTTATCATGCTCTATTCTCTCTTATTTCTTGTCTTTCAAATTCCATATTACATCCTTCCCAAAATTTTCCCTGATATAATCATATAAACAGTGCTAATTTCTCAAATTACATTTTCATATAAACTCCCCCCCCCTAATATGGTATTAACAGGATAAATTGGAGTCTAATTTAACGTCTGACTGATTTTATCTTTTAGTCATGCATTATCTTCAGAATGGTCACAGAAACTATACATGGTTTTTCATATCAATATCAAATTAATGATGTATAATTTCTGAGATCAATCAAACGATGCACTATTTATACAGTGTACATTAACATTCTTAATGATGATCTAAGTCCCCCCCCCCCCCCCCCCCGCCTTCCACAAAAATATATAAAAGGCCGTGTGTCATGAAATGGGTGCAAATGCCGTACGGTCCCACAATTTGTAGAAATGTACATGTTACAAAACAAACACCTCTAGTTCTTAATGGTAAGTCAAACATGTTAAAGTATAACATATAATTGAAAGCTGATATTGTAAGGAAGATGATTAACATATTCTTGTGCATGTACAGAAAGCTTTACAAGCTGTTACAAGAAATATAGTTTTAAAAGATTCACAATTTCAATGGCAACTAATTTCTTATTATTTGCTTAAATTAAATAATATTAGACTGTGTCAATAAGACCTTTGTTTTTCAAAATATTAACTTGTAATACAACATTTTTCTTCCAATCGCGCTACAGAGTGTTATAAAAAAGAAATTTTTGTTTTTCTTCAAACTGGCAGAAACTTTGTTTTTCACATATAAAATACCACTTAAACAACGTTTATTACGAAAAAATATGTTTCCATTTAATGTGTATCTTATACACATGCAAAGAAATGGGTTGAGAGGTGAAAGATCACAAATCTGCTGTAAAATGCCTGTAATGCATTGTCTATGAGCCGTGCGTGCATGAAGTTGTTTTAATTGATTAATTCATTGATTTAGTGACTTTGAAAAATCTACATCACATATTTATTTAAAACCAGAATAAATTCCGAAGAGATTGATGTATCGCTCAACCTATAAGACCTGTTGGGTCTAAATTTATAAAGCAGCAAAGAAAATGGGAATTCCTATGCTTTAACACAGTGCTCCACCGTAGGATCCTCCCACCGTAGGATCCTCCCCACTTACGTTACACCACTCAAATAATTTTGTATTAAAACTGTGGACAGGACAAAGGTGAAACTTCACAGACATTAGCTGGTGAATTATCTACAATAAAAGACATTGTACAGCTCATGACTGTACTTTGTTTTCATAACTATGCAGAAAAAAAACATGAAAGTTTTCCTCCAAAATGTAATGCCTCACCCTTTACTATACCCCAATATGTGACACATGACCAAGATCAGGTGTCAATGGCAAGAGTTATTTGGATATTTTTTTGTAGCATATTGCGACTGGGAAATGTACCCAAATTGTACGGTGTATATTGTGATATTGAAAAACCATGTAAACCGTTCTGAGAAATGCATGATTAAACAAAACAGGCCAACTTTAAATTTTAGTTAAAGACTCTCAGTTTATCCTGTTACCAATATTTAGGGAGAAAAAAAGTAAATGAAGATGGGCAATTTGAGAAATTAATAGGATTATATCAGGGAAAAGGTGGGAAGGATGTAATATGGAATTTGAAAGACAACAGATTTGAGAGAGATAACAGCTGAAGAAAATAAAGTAACCAAAGAGAGAAGAGAGGGAGAGGGAAGTCGATACAGAGATGAACATTAAGAGCTAGAGAGAGAGAAATAATCGAAACAGGGTTGAATGAAGAGCTTGCGAGTGAGTGAGAGAGAAAAACAAGATGTTTATAGTGGAACAAAGAGAGAGAGAGAGAGAGAGAGGGGGGGAGGAGAGATAGAGAAAGAAATATCGAGGAGGATGACGAAAAGCAGAAAGCTAGTGAGATATAATGACTTCTTCAAGTTCCGTTTATTATGTTTTCGTATTGAAGAAGAACAAGAGATAGAAGAAGAGATAAAGAAGAGAAGAAGAAGACGATGATCGAGGAAGAAAGAAGATGTATTCATTGTAGGCCTAATATGTTCATAACACCACGGCTTCAACGTGTGGGACCGTGAATGAAATTATGGGTAAAACCGGATAAAAACATGTAAAAACTTCATTTTTACCGTATTACTGAAGACACAAGACCGAGAATGATTAATGTATCCTCTATGCTATTGCAAAAGTTTTTTTTAAGGTTTAGAGACAACTTTGGCCGATTTTAACATAACAAGTTTAAACCATTTTCATTAACACGTAGTTGAATAGCTTTTACAATCTTTTGTGCTAACCAAAAATGGCGGCTGGCGTTCTGCGAGGGCGGTGCGGTAACGGCCTCATAATCCTTCTACTCTCTTTTGATTTCTATGCCCCCCCCTTTCTTTCAGCAGCTCAGAACATGCGGTAATCTCTCCCATTGACTCCACATCCTCTCTACTCCTCGCCGATCGATCAGCCACCCTTGACAATGGGGTGAATCCCCCATTGAATTCTCCGGGCCTCGTTGTTACAACGTCCGGCTTAGCGTGGAAGAAAGGGAACATATAATCACGTACAAGTGTCGTTTATTTTTCTTTTGGTGCCATAAGTCCACCTTGGAAATGAAAACTTAATACATTTGTGTACATTTTACTCTATATAATTAAGCGCATAATTTTTTTTACAGCGCAGTACGAAACTAACAGCCTAGCTCGTATAGCACCAACTCAAGTCATCAACTACTCGATTCTGCCCGGATTCCTAGCCCATAACAGGGCGTACGTGTCACGATTTCAGACCCCGTGGGGCCCCGACGTGATTTGGCGCCTCCCCCCCCCCCCCCCCCGGCCAGGCAGACTAGTAAGCGAGCGGAATTTGATGTTTCCGAATTTTGTGCTTCCTCGGGACATAATAGGAAAACCTTTCAAAAAATATGCGAGCGCGAAGCGCGAGCAAAATTTGCTTTACATCAGCGTCTACGTATAGAGACCCAGAAGTTATCATATTTTGGCCTCCACAACTTAAGACTCAGGGCCGGCGGAGGGTTTTAAAAAGTGAGGGGGCAAGTCTAAAAGAATTAATTTGAACATTATTAGGTCCGAATAATAGAATTTACAGGGATCTAAATGTGAAAAAGTGAACCTTTCTGATTGAGCAAACCATTCGAGCGCGAAGTCAAGCCAAAAAAAATCTGCCGAATGACCCGAGGTCAGTATATTTTAGCTCTAATGTCTTTTATTCATATTCATTCTACTAGGTGATGACCACATCCTTCATTTAAACAAAGAATAGATTGTGAGCGCGAGCGGGATCAGAAAAAAATACCATTTACATTATTATTTAGAAAGTCAGGGATCAGTAAATGAATTTTTTTTTAATATGCGAGCGCGAAGCGCGAGCCGATAAGTTTGGCTTGCAATCATGACCTAAAGGTAAATTAATTTATAAACATTTTGAAAATTGATATCCCACCTTTTGGCTTATAATGATGAATGGCCGTATATTTTACGCACATTTTTATTCTTGGCCTTTTTTAAGTTTAAATTCTAAGTAAAATCACCTCCATTACACCAAAATAAATTGCGAGCGTGAAGCTCGAGCAAGAAAAAAGTGCATGTATTAAGTTGATAAATTGCTTTACCATGTTGATTTGTGGAAATAAATGAAATTAGAAACTTGAAACTTATTTGAGAACGCCAGGGATCAGTCAATGGCCTTTTTGAGAGTCTTTGCGAGCGCGAAACGCGAGCCGGAAAATGGCTATATGAAGACCCGAAATAGATCAAGGTTCAACTTGCACCGAATGTAATATTCGAACCCTTGCACAAAATAAAACATTGAATATTGCTTTTATACAACACTCGATCGATATCTACCGGTACTAGATTCTAAAGGTTAAGATCTAATTTAGCCTACTAGGCTAGCCTAGACCCTCTAACGTTAGATCTAGATCTAGCCAGGCAAAAGAATCTAAGTTCAAACGGAAAATTAACTGTTCGATTTAGATCTAATCATCACTCACCAGATATCAAATGAATATGCGTTGTCCAACCTTAATTAATCATGTTAATTAATCCTCGCAGTCCAACACTAAAAGCATCGGTAAAAATCCAAAACGATAAACTTGCAAATCAACACTTGTCCCCGTCTAACAGCTGAACATATTAGCGATCGTGTTCCGTGTAGAATCTATAATTGTGTGGAATTTAACTGCACTGAACTAACTGCACTGCGTCGCCCTAGCTAGCTAGGCCCTAGGCGCACAAAATTGGTTTAGTACACGCAGCTATGCAGCGCATTCGCGCATGTATGTGTATGTAATTTCAGTGTGTAGATCTACGCGTCATAGATCTATTGCAAGCCGTTGAATAGATTCTTGGATATTGCATGGGCTACGTCATCACTGTTCAATAGCTCATTCCGCTGAATGTCATGTGACCCACATTCATCCAATCAGCTGTCAACAATCTTTGTGTGTGTTGTATAATTAGTCATATTACCCCCTCTTGAAGCCCGGGAATGGTGTGTCATTGTTCGTAAGTGTGTTGCCTCTTTGGACCGTATTCTCAAAAGCTGCCTAACTTTAAGCCTAGCTTAAATCAGTGGTTTAACTATGGCTTGCTAAAAGGGAATCAATCTCGAAACGTAAATGTCCAATTCATCATAATTTTTGGCAGTGAAATTTTTAAAAACTGCTTGGGTATGAGAAGTACAAGAGTTTCCCTTACAATTAAAACATGATTCCAGAATTCAGTGAAGGTGATAGGAACATGCTACATGGACAGATTGATTCCCTTTTTGCGGCTCTTGAGAATACAGACCTATGTGTTCACTAACACACTTCTAAGCGACTCATCATTTATCAACAGTTGATATACATACAATTGTATGACGTCCATAAATAATTAATGGTTCTAGGACAACACTACCCTATGGACAATTACCCATCCCCCCCCCCCACCCCCGGACAATAAATACCTCCACCAAAATCTATCCCCTAACTCTACACCTAACGCACTTTCTTTGGATTAGTTGTCCTTGGGTTAACTATCCAGAAGGTATTTATCTTGATACGATAATGAATTTTCTATCCTTGCAGCAGTCAACTGACAGCTACATAATCTAAAGGCGCAGTCCCACTGGCTTTTTAGGATGATTTGCTTGTGAATTGCGGAGAGTTTGTTTTGTTTTTGTTTTTTGTTGCGGATGAACAAAATTTGTATACGCAACTCATGCGCAATTAATCCTCCAGCCACTGGGAACGGGCCTTAAGATAAAAAATTTTCATTACAAGGTGTAAACCAGTCCATTGTCCTTATAATGAGTTACATGTATCCGAGACCTAACCAAATACATGACACCTCATTATAATATCAAATCTTGTTATAATGAACACATCCATTGAGGATTTCCAACAACAAAAAATGGCTTAGAGAATTGCTTTGTTATAATGAATTCTTGTCGTAGCTATGCTTGTCGACTGTAGCATACATTTTAGTTTTACTAACCTAAAAATCAAATTCAGTATCAAAGTTTGAATAAACTCTTCAAGGTCTTACATAAGCAAAGCAAGGCAAAGAGGAATACTACTTGTATTTCTATGTAAATATACATGTAAGTTGGCATGTTTGGAGGCATTTTTTAAAGGGATCCAGTAAAATTGAAAGAGCTTCAAATTGTATTTTTTGGAGTTTAGCTAATTTTGGCAACATGATTATAAACATATAGGTCAGTCTGGAATTCCTTTAATTCCTCGGCGCGCTCAACGGCCGAGATCTTGGGGGGGGGGGGGG
>CALNVZ010000649.1:28013458-28024447 GCA_940671915.1 Paracentrotus lividus
TTTGAGAATGGAGTTATTTCTTTCACCTGCAACACTGTAAATGATAAGTCCAATTGATGAAGAGATTTAATGTAGCGAAAGACTCCGTCAAAGCATAAACAATATCTACTTTCTCTAGTAAGGTATAATATTTTGAGATTCTTAAGCCTTGTGAAATAATCAAAAGAAATATTATACATTTGATGATTGTGAGACATGTTTAATATTTGAAGATTACTTAAATCCCATAGTGCAGTTGATGTGATCCCTTGGAATTTGTTGAAAGAAACATCAAGATATTCCAAGGGTAGATATGTCACATTGATGCACCTCCTGACAGACTTCATAACATTATGTGCCAGATCTAAGTGTTGTAGAGAGGGAGCACCAGACAGTGTGCCAAATGTCAAAATTTCAATCTGATTCCAGGAAAGTTTCAATATTTGTAACATTTTATTGCAGGAGAACATGCCTAAGGGTAAGGACGTTAACCCATTATTGGAAAGATCTAATCTAACCAACTGGTCTAATCCACAGAAAGATGAATTAGATAAACTTGTAATCTGGTTTCCCTGAAGCATTAGAGTATTTGTTTCATTTAGGCCCCAAAAGGTAAAGTCAGGAATAGACATTAACGAATTTCCTTCTAGGTTCAATGTAAATATTTGTGGAGAGCCTTTGAGAGATTGGTTTAGAGGAAGGATTTTTTCTATCGAACAAGATCTTAGACCAATGTTTTCCAGATTTATTAATGAACAAAATTTAAGGGGTATAAAATCTGAAGGATTAATGAATGAAATATTATTGTAGCTCAAGTCAAGCACTCTGATGCTATTAGACCATGGGAGGATTTTGTTTGGGAACATATTCAGCTTGTTACCATTAAGAAGAAGTTTTTTAAGACCTCTATTTGAACGTAGCAAACCTACAGGAAGAGTGACCAACTGGTTTCTATCCAGAAACAATTCTCTTAGATGCATTAGAACCGGGAAGGTATTTTCTTCTATCAAAGAGATTATATTTTCTGTGAGGTTAAGGTTTACAATATTTGGGAGATGGGTGAAAGACTTATTTTTGAGGGTTGTGATCTGGTTATAAGAAAGATCGAGTACAACTATATTCTTTGGCAAGTCTTGTGGAACAGACTGAAGATCCAAACTTGTACAGTTGGCTTTCATACCGATGCTTGAAGGCACCAGCTGACATCCACTTTTGGATATGGATTTAAAATGTTCAAATACTCCCCTCCAATGCATTGCTCCAGACAGGGAGGAGATAACACAAACCATCCATAACAAGAAAGTATACAGAGATCCCCTGGACATGGCCATTGTGATTACTCGGGTTTCACTTCTGAAGGAAGTCCCTTGCAGATTAAAAAGTCTTCCAGAATGCAATATCTTGTTGGCTTCCTATGGCCCAAGCAGTCTGAGAGTCTCCCGTATCCTTAAAGGAGAAACTTGTTTTTGTCAATCAATATCTGCACAATATCTTCCTCTGCTGTATGTCTGTTTATCTGTCACAAGTGATAAGATATGTGAAGTATTTGAGGTTTGGCAGAAATGCACTAATCAGATGTTCTTACTTTGCCTGTTGGACCAAGCTCTAATGTCACCATCCAAAAGACACACACTTTTAAGTTAACGGTTGATCAGAGAAGGCTAGGACAGAAGGCTGACCACTAGACTATCTTCCTTTCTCAAGCTTCACACATGTTTTTATTATCTTTTTCAAGAGGTTAGTTTAATATGCATTTTAGAGCTCTGTAGCATTAGGGGTAATGTAAACTTCCAAAAATCCTGAAGTTCATATCCAAAATCACTTTGCAATGCCAAGTATTTATGTAACACTGTTAGCAGACATTAAAGCAACATATCCTTTGAGACACAACTGCAATTTCAATATCACAAGGTGTATCTATGTTTATTCAGCAAAGCTGTTGAAGAATTATCACATATAAAACAGCCAGGAGAGCTTTGAAGATGTCAAAGCTTGGAAGATGATTCATTAATTTCCCTTTGACACTTATAGAAATAATGATGAAGATGATGTTGAGAGAAATAGAAGTTTTCCAGACTTGTCACACTTGCAGAATTTTAAAACCAAAACTATCCTCCCTGTTATTGCTCAAGTTCATGTATGTGCAAAAGTCTGTATGGCTTTGCATACATACACTTAGACACTTAGAGAAGCTCTTTTAAATTTCTGATGAATCCAATTTTATAGTGTTGTGATAATATTGTTGCTGCTGATGCTGATGCTGAAAGCGAGACAAACAAATGTCAGTGCTATGCGGTACGATGTTAAATAGCATTGTGATTGTTTAATCATGTGCTGTCTGGTATAATGATGCCTAGATTCATTTTTTTTTTGGATTGAATAATGTAAACTATGATTTAATGCAGAATCATCATTGAATTCAATGATTAAATGGAACTAATTGCCACAACAAGTCTGTTAATGTTACATGTGACTGTATTCCATTTCAGTTTCATTCACTGCAAGTCAGTTTGCTATCATAATTGTCCTCTACAGAGTGAGTCAATAAAACATTTTGAATGTTGTCTTGTTTGAAGCATGAACATTTAACAATGGGTTTTATGATATTACTTGGTAGAGTCATCCTCCTACAATCTGTAGGTACCCTTCATTTTGGATCTTTGCCCGCATAACTAACTTCAGAAGACAGCAAAATCTAAGGGCTGGGTGGAGAATAAAGAAATAGATAATTATTACTTATGTGCACCCTCAAAGACACACACCCACACATACAACCATTTACACATCCACAAACCATATACACACCCTCGACCATACACACACCCACGTACACCCACACACATGCACAAGCACATATGCTATCTCATCCACACCAGCTCACACATATACACACCCACACCCTCAACAAACACACCCGGACATACACACATCCCCCACACTCTCACTCACAGTTCACGAACACTTGGTATGGAATTACATGTACTTCATCACAAACATTCAGCAATTGTCTTGCTTGGTGAACAAAACATCAATATTTAATCATAAAAGGGGAAATGTTATTGGGAATGTTTAGAGTGTTTGTGGGTTTGTGTGTGATGATGTGCGTGTGTGTGTGAGGGAGGATGGGTGTGTGTGTGTTTGTGATGAGAGGGTGTTTGTGTGTGAAGAGAGGGTGTTTGTGTATGTGTGTACACGTGTTCTTTCAATATTTGTTTTAATCTTTATCCATCCACTTGGTGCAGATTGTGTGTTACTCAGTCCTGTGTACGAAGATCCAAATGAAAAGGGTACCAAAAAATACTGGGAGGATAACTCTACCAAGACATGTCATGAAACCTATGATTAAATGTTCATGCTTAAAACAAGACAACTTCAAAATGATGGGAATTTTTTTTACTCACTCTGTATATTTATGCTCCTTTCATTCTCAGCATTACTCTTATACTAGGGTTGGGCGAATCTCAACTTTTTTTTCAAACAAGTTGTTTCTATAGTAAAATTTGATGTAGAAACTGAAAATGACAATCATTTTTGCATACAATGACGTCTTACGTTGCTAAAGTGCAAAAAACCAAAATGGCGTATTATGCCCAATTATCACACTTTTTATAGGTATAAACCACTTTTATTACGTTTTTATATGGCTTTTGGGTGTCAGGAACCCAACATGATTATCCAACATGATTAATCCTACCTAAGTTGACTATTAGTGTAGTTTGGTAGTTAGTTTCAGTCAATATCGAGCAAAAATCACCTCATATCAAAATCACTAAATAAACACTATAACACATACTAGGTACATTAGGTCATGATAAAATTGTCAGATATGAGCTTTTAGACCATCAAAATCCATAAAGAAACAAAATAAAACCGGTTTATATCTATAAAGTGTGTGATGAATGGGCAAAATACACTATTTTGGTTTTTTGCACTTTAGCGACGTCAGACATCATCGTACACAAAAATAATTGTCATTTTTTGGATTCTACATCAAATTTGACTATAGAAGTAACTTGTTTGAAATAACTTCTCAGAAAAAAGTAATTATTTGCCCAACCCTACTTATACTTTTTAGTTTTAATCATACCTTTAATTAATCTCATCACAACAGTTGTAATATTAATTTGAAAACAAGTTAATGACAATAATTATTTTTTACTTTTCCTACCTTATAAATATTGTCCCGTAAAGAAAATAACAAAATAATCTCTGAATGCAATGATTAAAGTCCCAGACCGGACCGAGAAATGAAAACCCAAATTACATATAAAACGAAAGCTAATAATTTTTCATAATACGATTCCCAATTTAAGCGTTTTTATTGTCCATCTAGAAAGTATTTCATTAAAAAGGTGATCGAACTCCGACCAGGCCATCCCTCCCAAATACTCGAAAAAGTACCCCTATTTTATTGGCGCGGCTAATGATGTTAAAAAATGTTAACGGAATGCTACATGCTAAAGGTTGAATGAATTTGCCCTTTCATTCCATAACAATAGAATTCTAGTACACATGGGGTCTATTGTTCTGACATAGCAATACAAACATGGTTTCTAAAGGCTATACCCAATCATGCCTGGCCGTAGCATTCCCTTAACATTCTTTGACGTCATCAACCGCACCATTAAAATAGGGGTAACTTTTCGAGTATTTGGGAGGGATGGCCTGGTTGAGGTTCAATCACCTTTTTATGAATACTGTTATGAAAATTGAATTTATTTTTGGGGTATTTATGTTATACGCCTACTTAGCTTTCAATCGATGTAAGGTTGTATTTACTCCGTCCACGGTCTTTAAATGGAATTTATTGCCACTACAAATTATATTAATGCTTGGTAACAAACATGTGACTGTATTCCATCTCAGTTTCATTCATTTGAAGTCAGTTTTTCTATTTAATTGTATTTTATGCTCCTTTCATTCTTAGACATTTAAATTCCTCTTATATTTTTTAGTTTGGGGATGATTAAGCACACACTTGATTAATCTCACCATGACAGTTATAAAGATAAGCCTATTTAAATGGGAGAATTTATTTCACAAAAAGGTTAATGACAATAATTCTTTTTTTTTATTATTTTTTTTTTAGTTTTTACTTTTGCTTCCTTATAAATGACACACCCACACCTTAATCATAACAATGATATATTACAGTATCTCTTTGATCACAATCATATACATAGTGTCACAGATAAAGCAAACCCCAAAGCAAATTTGAATGTAAACTTTTTATAAATGGAAAATGCACTCGATCGATGCATTGTTGTTACATTACTATTATTAACATTATCATTGCTGTTGTTATTATTGCATAGACACCCCAAAACATTGGATTTATTGTTCTCCTTTAAATCATTAGCTCATAAATTTTATGATCTATGGAAATATTTCACTGCATAGTTTAAGATTATATTAATAATATCACCCAAAGTTTTCAAAAATGACCAAACCTTTTTTTTTTTAATCCCAAAATTTTGGTATAGTATGGAGTAGAGAGACACAATTGTAGGGATATATATATGTATAATGCTCAAATTAAATTATATGAGACACATTTATTTCATAAATAAGTTTGATATGTGGTTACTATCAGGTAATGAACAATTAAACATACAATGTCATTGGTATTAACCTACGTTCTTCATTTCCTTACATTATTATACATTATCATACACATTTTTCTTTTGTTAAGCCTCTTCTATGTACCTTGATACATAATTGTAACACATAAAAGCTGTAAACCAATATTTACAATAGGAAGATAAAATAGCATCTCCAAACTTCTTTCCTTTACTCTCGAAAATGTAATGAACCAAATGTATGGGGAAAAAATCCTCATAAACACAAAACAAAAAGAAAGTTCCCCCTATTTCAGATATCAATAATTTTTGAACCATCATCATCAGGGTGCGGATCGGTCAGGTCTCCGACCGGCCGTGGCATCATGCACAAGTTCCTTCCATTTGACACGATCTCGGGCGGCTGCTATAGCCCTGGTTAATGTCATATTCGTGAGGGTGACTATACCGTCTGTCACTCTTGTTTTTTGCCGTCCTCTCTTTCGTTTACCAAACACCATTCCTGACATCAAGTCGTACTCGGTCTTGGCAGCTCGCACAACATGTCCGAAGTAGCGAAGCTTAAGTTGGTCAATGTGCTCCAACAATTTCCAGTTGTTACCTATCCTGTTGAGCACATATTCATTAGTTTTCCTCTCTGTCCAGCTGATCCGAAGCAAATGCCTGTATGCCCATAGTTCAAAGGCTTCGACCCTCTTTCTATCCGACTTCTTCATCGCCCAGGACTCACAACCGTATGTAGCAATGGGGAACACTATGATCTCAACAGTCGGATCTTTGTAGTCCTGTTGATCGACTTGTTTTTCCATATTGTAGATAGCGATACAGTTGCATTCCTTGCGATGGCAAGTCTCCGCTTGAGTTCTGGGCTGTCGTCACACTGGTCGGTGACCATTGTCCCGAGGTAGCTGAAGTGGTGAACAACTTCAATAACTTCTCCATTAACCTGTGATATTGCTGTCATTGTTGATTTCACCTCTACCTTCACAAGGTTCCTCTCCCACAATCATGACTTTAGTTTTTGATACATTCAGAAAGAGTCCTGCAGATTCACTGGTATTTGAACTCTGGTAAGGAGATCTTGCATTTCTTCCAAAGATCCAGCAAGCAGGGCGACATCGTCAGCATATCTTAAATCTGTATATATCTTTCCTCCAAAGCCACAGTCCCAGTAAAGTTGTCAAGAGCTTCCCGCATTATTAGTTCTGAGTATATATTAAACAGAGGTGGTGAAAGGATACATCCTTGTCTCACTCCTTTGCCAATTTCGAACCACTCTGTCATACCATAGCCAGTTCTGACAGCTGCCAGCTGATCGATGTACAGTTGCGTAGGAGCTCAATGATGTGGCTGGGAAAGCCATGTCGCACATTCCCTGCCATAGGCGTTCATGTCTGATTGTGTCGAAGGCTTTACTATAATCGATAAAGACAATGTACAGTCTCCTCCCCATTCTCGTCGTTTTTCCATTATCATCTTCAGATTGTGTATCTGGTCTCTTGTTCCACGCCCTGGTCTGAATCCAGCTTGAGCTGTAGATATCTCTCTATCCAATCTGTTTTTCATTCTTCCTGCTATTATCTTGAGAATTATCTTGCTAGCATGTGATATAAGAGCAACTGTCCGGTTATTTGCACATTGCATGGCATCTCCTCTTGGGTAGTATTACGAAGATTGACTTTACCCAGTCTTCTGGCCACTCTTTCTTCTCCAGATGGCGACACAAAGTTGATGCATGATATCAATGCTCTCTTTGCCTGAATGTTTGAGAAGTCAATGGGTATATCATCACATCCAGGACTCTTCCCATTTTTTATGTTCTGCAGAGCCTGTATTACTTCATCTCTCAAGGGTGGAGGCTCCTGGTCTTCTCTTGGAATCAGGGCCTGGAAGTTGTCGTTCGGTCTTTCATATAATTTTTGGCAGTACTCTTTCCATCTATTTTTACATCTTCTCTTTGGGATAGAACTGTTCCCTGTTCGTTTTTGACAGAGTCCAGTCTCGGCGTAAACTTGTTTGTGATGGCTTTGACTCCTTTGTACAGATCTCTTGTAGAGTTTATGACCGCATATTTTTCTACTTCAGTACACTGTCTATCAATATTTCTCTGTCTATCATGTCTTAATAGACGTTGAACTTCAGAATTGCATTTTGAGTACGATGCTCTGTCAGCAGCATTTCTCAAACCAGTAGCCTTCAGTCTTCTTCTTTCATCAATTTTGATGAAAGTCTCTGTGGATATCCATTCCTGTTGCCTTTTGCGTCTTTTCGGTACTGTCTTCTTAGCAGCATCTAGTATGACATTTTTTATGTCCTGCCAAAGTTCATTTGGTGATTTCTCTTCAAGGAAACCACCAAGTGTACTGAGCTTGTCAGAAGCTTCACGACAAAAAGCATCATTTGCTTGCAAATTTTCAAGATCAAACCTGGGAGGTGCAGATGTCTTTTCTGTCCTTTTCAGATGCAATTTGAAACGTGCACATAGAAGCTGATGATCCGACCCGCAGTCAGCGCCAGGGTAGGTGCGAACTTTGGTGATGCTACTCCTCCATCTCTGTGATATGATAATATAGTCAATTTGATTTCTGGTTTACCATTTGGTGCAGTCCATGTATACAACCTTCGTGGATGTTGCTCAAACAATGTGGTTGTGATAAACAAGATTGTTGGTAGCGCAGAACTCAATCAGTTTACCTCCTTGGTCATTCTGCTGTCCTAGGCCAAATATGCCATGAGTGGGAAGGAACTGTTTGATTTCCAACTTAGCATTAGCATCTCCCATTAAAACTTTGACATCACGACAGGGGATGTTATCCAGCGTTTCTTGGAGCACCTCATAAAATTCAAAATTTTTGAACCAGGAGGAATTAAAAAAATCTAATAATTAGCCATAATAGGAGCGAATTTTAGGAAAAATCATGTAGTCATGCTTCAGTGAGCAATGGTTGAATGCAAAAATGTCATTTTTTGAGTGAGCATGCAGCAAAAATTTGCCCAAACTGGAAGCCTAAAGTGGCAACTTTGATTCAATGACAACGGACCCATTTTCAGATTTTAAACATTTTACATGTCAGAATATATGCAAAACGTGCTTCCCAATATACGGAAACGAAATTTGCGTTGAATTTCACGGTTGAGTGAGCATGCAGCAAAAATTTGCCCAAACTGCGATTTTTACTTCTTTGCCATGGTATAATCGATCAAATGTGAGGGAATTCCTGTTTTGGAAGAGTATGCAACCAATATCCATTCAATCATGGTTGAATGAACCCATCAATAAACCAAAAAATAGGCCATTGTAGAATTACGAAGAGTCATTGTAGTAATTTTATGCACTAGAAAGCATCTCAATAAAAAAAGAGGTTTTATTTATATTCTTTGGGCACGTGTCAATAACCCTATGGCATTCATTTACAAATTCATGCCTTAGTGAGCACGTGAGACAGACTAAAATTCAAATTCTTACTTTGATTGAATATAACAATTCTTTTAGGGGAGTACTTTATATTTTATTTTCATAGAAATCCTGATGTTTCACGCCTCAGTGGGCACAAGATACAAAAAAATCATGAAAAAAAGAAGAAAGTTTCGGGCTTCGTCATGGTTCAGTGACTTTTCAAATACGTAATTTGAATCAAGATCTTGTTAGTTGGAGATAAGTTGAAGCTGTTTGCCAAGTTTCGTGACACAACTCACGGTAGAATTAACAATAATCATCAATGAAATTGCCCGAATTTCACATTTGTCAGGTATTGATTTCCTCCTCCATTGACTTTATGTACAGAGGTTTAACAAAAGTTTTACAAAAGTGAAATTTGGCATATTTGAATCTCAGTTTTTGTCCATTTGATGTGAATTATTTCATGAAATTTTGCACATAGCTTCAACTGGTCTCTATAACTAACAGGATCTTTACTTAAATTACGTATTTGAAAAATCACTGAACCATGACGAAGCCCCAAACTTTCTACTTATTTTCATAATTTTCTTGTATCTTGTGCCCACTGAGGCGTTGAACATTGGGATTTTTATGAAAATAAAATAAAAAAGTACTGCCCGAAAAGAATTTTTATGTTCAATCAAAGTAAGAATTTGAATTTTAGTCCGTACGTGAGAAAAGGGCTTTTCCAGTCTCACGTGCTCACTGAAGCATGAATTTGTAAATAAATGCCATAGGATCATTGACACGTGCCCAAAGAATATAAATAAAACCCCAAAAATGTTATTGAGATGCCTTCAAGTGCATAAAATTACTACAATGACTCTTCGTAATTCTAAATTGGCCTATTTTTTAGTTGATTGATGGGTTCATTCAACCATAAATGAATGGATATTGGCTACATACACTTCCACAACAGGAATTCCATCATATTTGATCAATTATACCATGGCAGGGAAGCACGTTTTGCATACATTTTGACGTGTAAAATTTTTAAAATCTGAAAATGGATCCGTTATCATTGAATTAAAGTTGCCATTTTAGGCTTGCGAACTTCAAAAAATGACATTTTTGCATTCAACCATTGCTCACTGAAGCATGACTTGATGATTTTTCCTAAAATTAATTCCCATTGTAGTTAATTAAATTCCCTACATGGACATTTAATTAGATTTTTTTAATTCCTCCTGGTTCAAAAATTATTGATATCTGAAATAGGGGAACTTTCTGTTTGTGTTGTGTTTATATTAAATACATGCTTGCATCTGTACATAGAAATTATGTACATGTACATGGATCAGTTACTGTGCCAGCTAAAACCTAGATACTGTTAACAGCAATTGTAACTCAGACAAAATATTATCTGGTCCATTATTTTACACCCACACATAATGCTAGTAATTCATAAAAAATATGTTTAATAGCTTCTTATGCACTGAGATTTAACATGCATAACATTATTCTGTCAGGCACCATTTTTGGTTCCACACAGTGCTGATCAATCCACAATGACCTGGGTGGAGAGGTCTAGTCTAAGGACATAATGGAAATGGGTAACAACCCTCTGTTCTAGATTCTAGGATTGCCAAATACACAATATATACAATATACTTATATGTATTTAATCCATGGAAATGTTCCAGTTAAACAGGAATAACATTATTGATGGCCCTGTTGGCCCTCATACTCTTTTCAAACTGGGCCCAAAAGAGTTCTTGACCATCTTCATCATCAGTCCACAACATGTAAGGTTTGTTCTTACTCAGGAATAACCTGACAAGATAGGGAAGGTCCTTATCCTGGATATCCTCTAGGAATATCAAGATGACCTTGTCCAGTCTGGTGTCATTGAGATCCTCCAGAGCGATGCGTAGCTTGGTCATAAACCAGGATTCATCCACTGAGCTGTTGCTGATCAAGAGGACAGTCTTGAAGCTATTCTCAACGGCATAATGCAGAGCATTGATGTAGAACATCGAGAGGTTGAGGTCA
>CALNVZ010000649.1:28042607-28053744 GCA_940671915.1 Paracentrotus lividus
GAGTATGAGGGCCAACAGGGCAATCAATAATGTTATTCCTGTTTAGCTGGAATGTGGGCATAGATTCAATGTCAAATATTCTTCATTATTGAGGTGAAACACATTTTTTTTTGTTAAGTTGCATGTTATAAGCTGGATTACAAGAAGTGTTCTTACAATGGTCACATGACATTTGCTCCTGCGACAATTGTTCATGGCTTTATTTTATCTAAGATGTAGGTTTAGGGTTGCAATAGGGTTTTATGTTAGGTTTAGGGTAGGGTATATAGTGTTAAGTCTAGGGGTGAAGTTGGTCATTTGATTAGTGTATAAAATTGTAGAGCAATTGTGGCTGGAGCCACTGTCATGGAACCCTTACAGCATCCCTAAGTCGGTAGTTTGTGAACGCCTTTTTCAATTGTCAAATTAGAGTGAAATCATCTTTGTAAATGTACATATTACATATTTGTCAATCCTAGAAATTAAAAAAGAGTGGGTGTTACCCATTTCCTTTATGTCTTTGGGCAAGCCATTCAACTACATTCGCTATTCTCCACCCAGGTTTTAAATGGGTGCCTGGAGCCTCGCTCTGATATGTACCACAGAGAGAGGAGAATGTGCACAAATTGACTGTGGGTGAGTGTGCATCTGATGGATGACATGGGGTACAAATATAAAGCGTAATTACAGACATAGTCTATGGCTTGTATGCACATGTATGTATGAATGTATGTAAGTATTTAAAGAAGGATACCGTAATACACTCATCTCACAAAGTACTGATATTTAATACCTGTCAGCTATAAAATACTGAACCAGATAAACGCAACTTGCAAATGCTATAATTACTTAGACTTGTACAAATGCTAACATATCTTTTTTTAAAAATTATTTATAGAGGTTATTAAGGCAAGAACACAATGTTTTTAACTGCAGGATTAACATGTTGGCTACAGGAACTTGGTGTGTACTATGTAGTTGATGAGTTGATTCAGTAGACAACAGGATATTAAAACCTGGTGTATAGTTTTGGTAACAAAAAAGTAATGGGCAGAAAACCGATCAAAGTTGGTTACATGTTGTCCACATTGCACTAAAAGATATGTGTGAGAGATCTTGTGACATTCCTTTCATTATTACATATGAATTTCATTAATCTTTTGAATGAGCGTATTTAACTGCCGTTAGCTCTGCTAGACGTTCGCACGCAGCTATTGGCGTGAATTAAGTATTAAAATTATATGCAAAGATCTGTGTGTAACACCCACACAACAGAATCCCCATTGGTTTTCCACGTGAGCGCTAACTGAGACAGGTCCCCGACTTATCTTTTTTATACTTATACTATGAAATTAAGAGACACTAAAACGAGATTTAAAGTACTATAATTTGCTTTAGTATTGTTATTGGATTCAATCTTTCATGATTTATCTAAATGTGAATCCAAATTATTTTTTTTCTTTCTCCCGAAACTATACACCACCTTTAAGTGAAGTGGTCTTTGCAGCATCAAAATTGGGTAGTTTAGGAAGACTAAAAAGCACTAGTTGAAAGTAAGAATTCACATAATCTGCTGGCATATTTTTTTATGAAATCCCTTATGCTTTTCTTGAGCACCTGAGAGTGTTATACACATATGATAATCAAGGCTGATTGTAAAAAGACAATTGAATTTCTATGAGATATTAATGTTGCTTCACAAAAAATAGACATTATATGTACTTCATACTAGTACTTAGTAATTCATGTGCTTTACATATATAACATTTACACCATTAACATGACAAAATGAGGAATCACTTCAATTTGACTATAATGCTGAGTTCACATAGAAGTATACGACAGGAGTATAGGGCTCATTTTTGCGAGGGCATGTGAACAGCCCAAAATCGAACATGCACATTCCTGTGTCAAGCAATACGATTTCAAAATACGCGTTCACATTGGAGGGCACTGCTCGAAAAGTGCGTATAGCTGTGTTTCGTATAGTATACCCGGAATCGCGATATTTCTTTTTTTTCAGTGTATACTTTCCTTCATTTAAAATTCATGCGTATAAAAAAATTTGAATTTCCAATCGTGATTTATAAACTATTCTTCTCTCACATAAGCCCCTCTACCCCTGCCAGTACGAGGAAACTCAGATTTTCTTCGTCTGAAGTATCCATGACATCCGGTGAAAAGTACGAGATAGGCCGGCATACCCGTATAGCGTATACCAAATACCGAATAGGGAATACTGTATACCGTAATACCGTATACTTCTATGAGAAACCCAGCCTTAAAGTCCCAGACCAGACGAGAAATGAAAACCAAAATTACATATAAAACGAAAGCTAATATTTCTTCATAATACAACAATTCCCAATTTAAGCATTTTTATCTTCCATCTAGAAAGTATTTCTAGGTGATCGAACCTCAACCAGGCCATCCCTCCCAAGTACTCGAAAAAGTACCCCTATATATAGTGCCGCGGCTGATGACGTCAAAATGGTTAACGGAATGCTACATGCTAAATGCTGAATGAATTTGCCCTTTCATTTCATAACAATAGAATTCTAGCACACATGGGGACTATCGTTCTGACATAGCAATACAAACGTGTTATCTAAAGGCGAAACCCAATCATGCCTGGCAGTAGCACTCCCTTAAACTTCTTTGACGTCATCAACCACGCCATTAAAATAGGGGTAACTTTTCGAGTATTTGGGAGGGATGGCCTGGTTGAGGTTCGAACATCTTTTTATGAATACTGTTATGAAAATTTAATTTATTTTGGGGGTATTTATGTTATACGCCTACTTAGCTTTCAATCGATGCATGGTTGTATTTAGTCCGTCAACGGTCTTTAATGACACTTTCTTATATGATCTTCCTATAAACATGTATGTTATATTTTTCTCTCTCTTTTTCCATGTTACCCTTTTCCCTACACGTAGCATTTTCTCAATCTCTCTTTCTTTATTTTATCCATTATATATTATGTTTTGTGTTTATCTTTCTATCATCATTTTGTTCTTTCTTTTCAGATGCTTGTATCTGTTTTGCTCTTTCCTTCATGTGTTATTCCTTATTTTACCCATATCATTTTTCCTTTCTTTTTTTCTTTGTGTTATTCATTTCTTTCTCTATTTCCAATTCTTTCCTTAAGGGTAAGTTCACCCTGGAATTTATAAAGAAGGTTTAAAAAATACACAAAAGTAAAAGAAGAATATCAGTTACAGTTCGAAGAAAATCCATTAAAGAATAACAAAGTTATGAATTTTCGACATTTTGATTTTTGTGATACTTGCGAGCTGCTCTCCTATGTGTGTTTTTTTTGTGGTTTTTTGTGGGTTTTTTTTTTTTTTTTTTTTTTTTTTTTTTTTGGGGGGGAGGGTCAATTTCATAAATTTATCCTTTTTCATGGTTCATGATAAGAGAATAGATCTATTTCATAGAGGCATGTGTATGAACTCAGTTTTGATGATATATTGACAACATAGATCAAACTATTAATACTCTTATGAGAAAATGACAATTTATGGAGTTTACATTACATGATATATAGGAGAGCAGCTCAAACGTGACATCACAAAATCATTATCTTCATTACATTTTTGGTTGATTTCCTTCAAACCTTCTTTCATATTTTTACTTCATTTTTTCTGCATGTTTTAAAACCAATCTTTTCCAGGGTGAACTTCCCCTTTAAAATATATTTCTTATTTCTAGAGGCCTTATACCATATTCTCTTCCTGACCTTCTCTAATTTGTTATTTATTACCCAGGGAGCAAAACCCCATATTTTGGAAGGAGCTGACATGTCGAAATATAAAAAGTAGTCCTATCTAGGATGGTTGTATGGACCCTAACCAACATCGCTAGGGCGGACTACTCTTCAGATCAGCTGCAGGAGGGTCCCTACAGGTGGGGGCGTCCAAAATAGCCGCCCCTTTTACAAAAATTAGCATTCTGAACAAAAGTGTTTGAAGCAGAGTTTCAAATACATTGAATTTGTTATCAAATTAAAGATAATAAAATTTCCTACGAGTTGGTAATATTTTCAATAAGAATCATATTCAGTAAAGTTAAAATTTTAAGCGTTAAACTTGATTTTTCTCATTTTTTTCAAAAAATAAATTTTTATCTATTTGTTGTTTTATCTCGTGTAATAATCATGTCAATACCTGAAGCGCGAAAATTTTTAGAAATGTGCCCCAATGTATTGAAAAGAGTATGTAAAGAAGAAAAAGTAATACCCTTTTCCAATAAAAAGATATAACGCTATAAAGTTACCACTGAAATATACGGGAAAACGACGTTTTTGCCCCATTTATGTGGAAAGCCCATACATACACGTGTAATACCCTATTACAGTGCGCGCATGTGTATTACACGGCGTGATCTAACAATTATTACAGGAATATGCAAGTTTCCATAAAGGTTAATAAAGAACCCTATGTTAGAATGGATTTCTCGACCAATTTGTTGTGAAGGGGGAGGGGATGGGGGGTGGGGTCATGAACACGGGACCAATTTTGGGTGCGGCAGATTTTAATATTATAATCTTATTTTTAATCAAATTAATGAAATTGTGCTTGTGCAATATATCGGTTGTTATTTAGCGAATTGAAAAGGGCTGATTGCAGTCACAGTTACGTTTGTTGGGTTTTATTTCGCTAAAGGTTACACTGATAATATAGATAAAGATCCTGCACATGATTATCCAAACACATGAACAGTAGGCCTACATTATATAAAAGTGAGATGAACAATAATCCTATAACACAATAGACAAACAAAGTTAATGTGAGTAAACAATAAACAAGACGGTACAGATAATTCACATCCAACGAATGCAATTTAAAAAAACATCTGAGTTTAACAGAGTTATAAATAATTTGTTTGCCTATTTATACAGAAAACCACGTACCCCCAGGGGCTGCGGGGTCGGGGATGGGTCTGGGGGCTGCAGCCCCCACTTTTGTCATTAAACGAATACAAAAACGCAAAAATGGCCATAGGGCTGCCTAGATTGGTGATTTTTAGCCTGTTCAGCCCCCCCCCCCCCCCCCCCCCCCCCCCCCCACCTGCTCAGCCCCTCCATTTTCAAAAACGCTCCCCGGGCCCTGCCCTCTCCCCCGGAAGATTTTCTTACAGGCTGTGATCAAACAGATTTTGGATTATAAAATTTATATTATGAGGGTAAATCTAACAACCTAATATTATGATGGATTTATCACTCAACATGTTGAGGTGATCTACAAACAGGGCCCACTTTGCGCCGAAAGGTTGACCTGTGCACTTTAGAAGTAGCCACTATTATTATTATGCCACTATTATTATTGTTGTTGTTATTATTATTATTATTAATTGATTTCTTAATCAATTCTTTTTTTTAAATACAATAATATTAGCCTGGAGCATGTCACTTCATGGACTTATGAGGTAATTATGTGATATTATATTATACAATCAATCTGTCAATCATTGTGCTATAAGGGTTTGGAAATTCGGCCCACATGAATGGGTTGCAAAGCTAAAATAAGTTCCTTTTTTGAAGGAGGGGAAAGAAAGGTTAGACATAGAATTAGGAGACCCCTTTATCATATTTTTCTTTGAACAGGTTCGCCATTATTATAATTAACCTGCATTACTGCAATTATGAGTCAAGTACATGAATTTAGCAATCGGGATGTTGAGGATCAAATGTGAAAGTAGGGAGGGGGCACAGGGGAAAGGGCCGGGCACTTTATCTGAAATGGTGGGTACTTTCAGCCAGTGGCGTAAAGAGCGGAGTATTAAAATTGGGAATAGACTGGGAACCAGAACCATAAATTTGTCAAGAAAATTTTGGGGCTTTAGTCCATACCAGTGGTGGATCCAGGATTTCATTACAGGGGCCTTTTTTTTTGTGGCCTTCGGCCATCAAAGAGGTCATCTTGAATTCAGCCATAGGGGTAAGGTTAGGGGCTCAATCGGCCGCCCTGTCGATTTTCCTTTCTTTTTTTCTGGGGGGGGGCGGTCGGGCCCCACTGGCTCCCATGCGATCACCGCGACTGCATACCCCCACCTATCCGAGCCACCTCTCAGGGGAACGACACTGTTGATTTCAATTTGACAACACATTAAATATATTTGTCTCTAGCATAGCAGCAGGCGGAAGTTTGTTTGATTCAACGTTGATGCTTGTGACCTCTTAATACGAGGTTGAGGAGAATTTGTGGTTTGAAAATACATAAAAAAGTGCTCTTTTTAGATTTTTACAATTTCACAAGGTTTTGTTTAGAAAAAAGAAGCACTATTAATTGAGAAAAAGGGGGCACTATACATTAATATTGAAAGAGGTACATTTGTCATGTTTTTGATGCCTGAAAAAGTGGGGTGCACTGAACAACCTGCCCCTCCCCAGTTTCGCTTAGGCACCCTACTTCAGTCTGGCCTATCGAAACAATTCCGAAGAAATATTGGTTTGGGTCTATACAACCATCCCATATAAGCTATTCACGAAAACCAGCGATTTTATCTTACCATTGTATACCAAACAGAGTATTTTATATTTCCAAATAATCTCCTTTTCAGGAAAATATTAAAATACTCTGTTAACAAAAAGATACATGTAAATGTATGCAAAATACACTTTTGGTCAGTAAAGCTGGGATCTTTATTATTATTATCATTATCATTATCATTATCATTATCATTATTATTATTATTATTATTATTATTATTATTATTATTATTATTATTATTATAATTATTATTATTATCATTATTATTATTATTATTATTATTATTATTATTATTATTATTATTATTATTATTATTAGTATTATTATTATTATTAGTATTATTATTATTATTAAGCTTCATCCACATCATTTTGCTCTGGTTTGAAGTCTTATTTTTACTCCAAAATCTGTTTGATCACAGCCTGTAAGAAAAACTTCTATATTAAAAATGCACATCCAATCAGGTACACATATTGGGGGAGGGGGCAGGGGCCGGGAGCGTTTTTGAAAGTGGAGGGGCTTAGCCGAAATTGGGGGGGGGGGGCTGAACAGGCTAAAAATCACAAATATATGGCTATTTTCGCGTTTTGTACACGTTTACCCCTGGATCCGCGGCCCTTTGCCACCCCAAAATTGGTCCCGTGTTCATGACCCCCCTCACCCGAATTCCATTCCCCTTCACAAAAGATTGGTCGAGAAGTCCATTCTTTATTATAAACCTTTATGGAAACTTGCATATTCATGTAATAATTGTTAGATCATACCGTGCAATACACATGCGCGCACTGCGATAGGGTATTACACGTGTATGTATGGGTTTACCACATACATGGGGCAAAAACGTCGATTTTACGTATATTGCAGTTGTAACTTTATAGCGTTATATCTTTTTATTGGAAAAGGGTATTACTTTTTCTTTTTTACATACTCTTGTCCATAGATTGGGGCACATTTCTGAAAAGTTTCGCGCTTTAGGTCTTGACATGATTATTACACGAGGTAAAACAACAAATAGATAAAAATTTATTTTTTGAAAAAAATGAGAAAAATCAAGTTTAACGCTTAAAATTTTAACTTTACTGAATATGATTCTCATTGAAAATAGTACCAACTCGTAGGAAATTTTATTATCTTTAATTTGATACCAAATTCAATGTATTTGAAACTCTGCTTCAAACATTTTTGTTCAGAATGCTAATTTTTGTAAAAGGGGCGGCTATTTTGGACGCCCCCACCTGTAGGGACCCTCCTGCAGCTGATCTGAAGAGTAGTCCGCCCTAGCGATGTTGGTTAGGGTCCATACAACCATCCTAGATAGGACTACTTTTTATATCTCGCCATGTCAGGTCCACCCTACTTGCTCCCTGGGTAATAGATATATAAATGTGTGACTAGAGAAAAAAGAAACCATTAAAATAGAGATAATATGACCAGTAATTTGCCTCACATTAAACTTCGTTATCTCGACTACTTTGTTGGTATTGGGCGAGCTGGGATGTGATTTTGATGAAGAGTATTGTGCTGAGTGGTAGGAATGAGGGTAAACTCTTAAACTTATTATTTTTCTCTCTTTTCCTCATGATATAGTCTTTGTTTTCATTCTTCTATCATCTTATTGCAACTTTTATCCATTTTTTATTTTTTCTCTCTAGCTATGTCATTTGTCTTCGCACACATTTCTCAAACAACAAAACTTGATTGCACGACATTGGGGGGGGGGGGGTGTATGTGCTGTGTGTACGAGGGCTCGATAGATTTAGTACAAGGAAATGAGTGCAAGCTCTATGTGCCCATGCTTTAATGTCGCAAAGAAATCCCCAGTTTTGCTGCCTGTATCTATGGTGTTTTGAATTGATTTCATGCTTCCAAGTAAAATTAATGGCATTGTCTTTTACCTGCTTGTCACTTTACACTAGATATTTCTTTTTGGTAACAGACAATAAATATCAACTTGAAGCATCCTGAATTACAGAAGTGAAACCTAGGGATTGTCCATTTCCTGTAAAGGCTAAAAATCATGTTTTAATTATGATGTAAGCTTCCTCTATCACAGCTTATGATTATTTTGTATTCGTAAGATAAGTAACTAAATTCAAATAAATGAAACTGAGACTAAAAACAAAGTCATGTGCATCCTAAGCAGGCAATAGTAATATTGATAATTAAAACAAACACTGTTTGTAATTATTTCCCCTTAATCATTGAATTCACGGATGATTTTGCATTTAATCATCAAACTCTTCACACCGAATATGTGGAGATACACGCCATTGTACACAGATGAGGCACGTGCTTATCCAACATCCTATAGCAAAGTGAAAATATGTTTGACAGGGGTACCAAACTGGAGGATTCGTACTAGGTCTCGGCAGTTTAGCCGACCTGGTAGGTAGGTAGGTACCAAAATCTGGTCATACTCTCAGTATCAGTAGCAACACCAGCATATCACTATTCACTATTGACTTATTGTGTCATAGGAAAATTGAAAAAGATCATATATCTCTTTCACAATCAATAGCAGGGACAATCGATAGTTTGTTGTTTTTTTTAAACTGCAAGCGTGACTGGTCTGAAAAACAACTACATGTATTCCTATACTCATAACATTATCTTCGTCATTTCTTTCTAAATAGTGTCACAGGGAAATGACGAAGCATCTAACAAGTTTTGACATCCGCGTAACTCTCCTGGATGTTTTAAATGTGATCAATCTTCAGACAACTTTGCTGATTTAGCTTTGTGATTAAAACTTGCAGGTGTCCATACTCTTATTACAAGATTTGATTTGTTTTGCTTTAACTTCTTGAAAGTGAGAATTTCATGAAGTGATATGAACATACTTTGGATTTTGGATATGAACATCGTCTTACAATAACATGGCTTCATAAACCTCGACAGTATGCTGGCAGTACCTGTTATTGGACAAAACTTTAATACAAAGAACCACCTACATGTAAGCGAAGCTTGAGTAAAGGATATAGTCTAAAGGTGCATATCGTCTAGTAATCAAAGGATACTGGATACTGTTACTCAGGCCGTAGGAAGCCAACAGTATATTGCAAGACTTTTCAATTGTCCACAGCTTTCCTGCAGAAGCGCGACCCAAGCGATCATAATGGCCATGTCCAGGGCATCTTGTAAAACATTTCAGTTTACTTTCCTGTTATGGATTGCTTGTGTTATCTCCTCCCAGTCTGGAGTAATGCTTGAGAGTGAATCATTGGAATATGTAAGCTCCATCTCACCAAGTGTTTGCCAGCTTGTGCCTTCAAAAATTGGTATAATTGTCAACTGTCCTCATTTAGGTCTTCGATCTGTTCCACAAGATCTGCCAAACAATACAATTGTACTGAATCTCTCCTATAACCAGATTGCAACCCTCTACAATGTGTCCTTCACCCATCTCGCAAATATTACAACCCTTGTTCTCTCAAAAAATGTAATCTCTTTGATAGAAGAGAGTACATTTGAACATCTGATTCATCTTAGGGAATTGATTCTGGATAGAAACCAGCTGGTCACCCTTCCCGAAGGTTTGCTACGTTCAAATGGAGTTATTACAAGACTCTTTCTCAATAATAACAAGCTAAATTTGTTCCCCAGTGATATTCTCCCATGGTCTAATAATATCAGTGTGTTTGATTTAAATCATAATCATATATCCTTCATTAAACCTTCAGATTTTATACCCCTTCAAAATTGTTCATCAATAAATCTGGGAACTATTTTTTTAAAATATCTACCAAAAAATGTTTTCTCCAAATTGAACATTGTGAGTAAGTTGATTTTGACAAATAATGAATTTAATGAATTTAATTTATCCTCAATTTCAGGGAATGGTGAAATTAAATTACCTTGCTTTCAAAATTTGTTAAATTAAAGTAAATATAATTCCTCTGAACCAATCACTCAAAAAAACTCTCCACAAATATTACATTAAACCTGTAGTGCAAATTGGTAATGTATGTTCCAGACTCTTACTTGGGTCTAAAAAAAAAATGCTCGTTACTTCAGCATAACAAGATGCAACATACTCAAAGACTTCGCGGATTAGACCCATTGGCTGATTTAGATCTTTCTAATCGACTAACAATCCTTATCCTTGGTATTCAAATGCAAAAAAGTTAAAGACATTAAAACTGTTGGGAATATATATTGAACTTGGACAATTGAAACGCTGCTGCCTTTCTTATCTACATTCACTTAGACCTGGCAAATAATAATACAAAAATGAGACAAAACACCAATATAACAGCCCTTCCCATCCAATATTGATCTTTTTCAAACAAATTCCCAGGGATCAAAAATATTGTTCTTTCAGGTTAAGTAATCTAAAAATTGAAGATGTCTACAATGAACTAAACCTAAAATTATTCGCCCAAATTTATCACAAGCTTAAGAATCCAGGAACTATACCTTACCAATGATGGTATCAAACAATCAACGGAGCCTTTCTGCAAATGGAGCTCTTTCTACACTGGCTTATCATTTTGCCACAGTTAAAGCTTCAAGTGAAATCTCAATTACTATGCCACATCTCTTCTAAAACTGTTCTGCGTAAAAAGAATAAAGACAAAGATTATATGATACAAAAACCTCTAAATCACTGTTTTGGGACCAAATCTTGTGACATTAGACTAACAGAAATCACCTGGATATGATTG
>CALNVZ010000649.1:28058979-28095853 GCA_940671915.1 Paracentrotus lividus
AACTAGTCATAGTTCAAAAATTACAACACCAAATGTGATGAAAAAATTGCAGGTGAAAGCCTGATCTTCCTGCTTTTTGAAAATATCAAAACAATGTTTTCCACTTGTACCAATTTATTTGACACAGACTGTATAAAATGGATGTTTCAAATAGACATCATACATTTGTATAAACTGAACATTTCATAGTCCTGTCTTCTATATGCTTGTAACCTTATATTGTCCATGAAAATCATCTTTTGGTGAAAAGCAGTGAATATCAACTTTATCTGCACTTGCGGCTAAAAAAAAAATCATGTTTCAATTGCAATGTAAACTTCCTCTATCACAGCTTATTTTTGAATTCTGAAGAGCTTTCACAACTTGTAAATATTTCATGTTCTTTAGATCAGGAAACGAACATCAAGTGGATGAAATTGGATCAATACGATATCCCATGTCTCAATTACAGGAAAGAGTGATAATAATCAAAAGGATTTTTTTTGTAAATGTTTCTTTATGTAGCATTTTTCAAGATACATTGTACAAGAAAATTCATAACCACATAGATTGGCAGCCCAAATCATCGAATTCACTGATGATTTTGTTCACACTCTTACCTCTAAAAGGAAACATTGGACGTAGATTCCATTATACAGGCTGTCATACGTTTTTAAAAAAATCACACTGTTGTTTCAAATCCGACTGCAATGACATTTGTTAATTGGGAATAGCATCAGCTGCAACAATGTCATCAACATCACATCAGTGTCGTAAAAAAAAATTTGAAAAGCTTCCATACTGCAAGGCCTAAAAAGACTTTGTCACATGTACTTGAACAACGGCAGAAAGGATAGTTTTTTTTCTTACATTTCTGCAAAGTTTGACTGGTGTGGAAAACATCTCTGCCTCTCAAGATCCTGACATTATTTTCGCTCTAGCGTCAAAAGGAAACTGACGAAGCATCAACCAAGCTTTGATAGCTGCATAGCTCTCCTGGCTGTTTTAAATGTGATGATTCTTCAAAAACTTTGCTGAATAAACATTCCTGCACCTTGTGATATTGAAATTGCAGTTGTGTCTACTCTTATCAAATGAAATTTGGATTCAATCTAATGTTTTTGAGATAGTGTTAGGAACACACTAGGCTATGTAAAGTGATTTCGGATATGAACCTCATCTTCTAAATTGTATCAAGAATCTTGACAGTGAGCAAAACATTACATGAACTGTAAACACAAAACTGAGCCTCTTTTATATGTAGGTGGTGACAAGGTTCAAAGGGTTAAGTAATAACATCTGATTAATGCTCATCTGTGAAAACTTTAAAATAAAACTATTCACATATGATTGATAAACACATACATATATTAGCCAGAGGAGAATCTTGTAAAAACAAAAATTGACAGGAGCAAGTGTCCCTTCTATGCACATTGGATTCTGGAGACTGATAGGTTGAAAGAGCCATAGTATCCCAACAAGATATTGCAATCAACAAGAATTTCCATTCTTCAAGAGAATTTCTGCAGTCGTAAAACCCAAGTGATCACAATGACCATGTCCGAGGGATCTCGTAAAACATCTCTGGTTACTTTCTTGTTATGGATTGCTTGTGTTATCTCCTCCCAGTCTGGAGGAATGCCTCAGAGTGAATCATTGGAATATTTAAGCTCTATCTCCCCAAGTGGTTGCCAGCTTGTGCCTTCAAAACTTGGCATAACAGCCATCTGTTCTCATTTGGGTCTTCAGACTGTTCCACAAGATCTGCCGAACAACACAATTGTACTGAATCTCTCCTATAACCAGATTGCAACCCTCTACAATGAGTCTTTCACCCATTTCCCAAATATTACAACCCTTGTCCTCTCAAAAAATGTAATCTCTTTGATAGAAGAAGGTACTTTTAAATATCTGATTCATCTCAGGGAATTGATTCTGAAAAGAAACCAGCTGGTCACTCTTCCCACAGGTTTGCTACGTTCAAATGAAGTTATTACAAGACTCATTCTCAATAGTAAACAGGCTGAATTTGTTCCACGCAGTGGACTGATATCTTCCTCATGGTCTAACTAATATCAGTTCTGCTTGAGCTGAGTAGATAATAATATTCACCTTCTATTAAACTCAGATTATTACCACTTCAAATTGTTCATCGATAAATTCTGAGAAACTAATTGTTTAAAATATCCACTCTTGATACAAAACAATGGTCTTTTTCCAATTGAAACCAATGTGTAGAACGTTGATTTGACAAATAATGAATTTAGATGAAATGTTGTATTATCTTCAATTTCAGGTATGCTGAAATTAAACACCTTGCTTTTCAATATTAAATGTAAAATAAAGAATATAATTCTCTAAACGCGCACTCAGTCATAAAACCCTCCAACAAATATTTACATTAACCTGATAGGAATTGGTTAAAATCTGTACCTGACTTTACCCTTTTTGGGGTCTAAATAACAAATCGACTCTGTGATACTCACGAATATGCCAGATGCAATCTATGTATATCCGAATAGATCTTCTGCGGATTAGACTTCTCAGTTCGGAACTGATTTTAGATACTTTCTTCTATAATCCTCGGATAACAATGCTACGACCTTATCTTACCGGGTATGTTTAAATGCAATAAAATGTTTATTAAGCTACATTGAAAACCTATGTTGGGAACATATGATTGAAACTTGGACAATTGAAACGCTGTCTGCTCCTTGCCTGTATCTACTCACTTAGGACTGGCTAGCATTAAAGTATCAGCATGTGGAGTACAAACACCAATTAATAAACAGCCCTTTCCATCCGAACTATCTTGATCTATATCGTTTCAACAAATTGTGGATCAAGAAGTATTCTTCAGGTTCTCTAGGTACATCTTGACAATTATTGAGGTATCTCACATCAAGTTAAACCTATACAACATTATCTCCAAATTCTTTCAGACAACTATCATATAGAGAAATCGTCTCAGGAACTATATTCATTACTCCATTGATGGTTACTCAAACAATAGCATGTAGAAGCTTCCTGCACATAGCGAAGCTGTCTTATCTACGGCATGGGCGCGAGTTATCCATTTGTATGCATATACAGCGATAAACCTTCGCAAGTACAATGTCATGATCTTCACAAGGCACAGCAACTCTTCTAAAACTTGTTCTGGTGTAAAAATGAATTAGAGAGCAAAAGTATTAGTATGATTGAAAGAGACCTCTCAATACTGTTTTGTTTGGACTGAAATCTTGTATGTAGACTTATAGGAAACCACCCTGGTATGAATTGCGGCCACTCTAGCGGTACTGTCCACCTCTGCAACCATAGAAGACTACGGAATTCAACTACTTCGAATCATTACGAAGTCTCTCAGTCATGTCTACGATTAAAGTCTTAGTCCTATGTCGGTTATCACAGTTTGACTTACTACTTGCCAACTTGATCTTTCCTGACATATGATATATTTGACATTCCTGGATTATTTACCTTTCAAAGTACAGCTCTTGGGGTCTCTAACTACTAAGCAGAACAATCTTGTAATTCATGAATTCACCAAAGTACTCTGTTTTAACGGAAAACTCCATCTTGCAAGCCTGTAGATCACCAACTTAAGCACACAGAATATAACCACAATAGTGGAACCAGGGACAATATTTCCAACAATAGTTGACATCAAAATAGATGCATCGGTGTTAATAGCCTTTCGCCTCCAAGCACATGTGAGCATGAGAAATACTGTTTGTTAAAATCGTCAGACTCACGTTCTATGACAATATCCAACTCTATAACTCTGATTGATGACAAAACTGTTCACTTTTTCCATCAAATTACTTTGTGCATTCACGCTATCATTACATTCTCATCCAGACCATACTGTGGAATTCAACATACTCCTGTTACATAGTGTTATCCTGTATCTGTTGTCCATTGTAGCCATCTTGAGCACTTAAAGTAGCCTACAAGGAAACGTTGGTGGCTCACTACTAAGCTGTATCCTCCTAAGGCTAGCTTATTTGGCTATGAAGGAAATCAACCAGACTTTGCATGACCAGGACTATGAATACCAGTTGAACCTCATGTACCATGAAGATGACCAAGGATGGGTGGACCAGATCATGAAGCCAGTCCTGCAGGAAAGGTTTCCACATGTCCAGAATGTGGTCTTTGGAGACAATGACCTCAACCTCTCGATGTTCTACATCAATGCTCTGCATTATGCCGTTGAGAATAGCTTCAAGACTGTCCTCTTGATCAGCAACAGCTCGGTGGATGAATCCTGGTTTATAACCAAGCTGCGCATCGCTCTGGAGGATCTCAATGACACCAGACTGGACAAGGTCATCTTGATATTCCTAGAGGATATCCAGAATGAGGACCTTCCCTATCTTGTCAGGTTGTTCCTGAGTAAGAACAAACCTTACATGTTGTGGACAAATGATGAAGATGGTCAAGAACTATTTTGGGCCCAGTTTGAGAAGAGCATGAGAGCCAACAGGGCCATCAACAATGTTATTCCTGTTTAACCTTTCTGGCTCTGTCTGAATCACCTGCGGGCTGGAGTCGGCCGTTGCAAGGTATTGATGGCCAAATGGGGCATCGACACTGAAGCAAGGCCAGTATGCGAATGCGGAGAGGAGGAGACCATGAGTCACCTTCTACAATGCCCTCTTCTTCCCTATCCCTGCTCCCAAACTGATCTTACTACTCTTTCGCCTAATGGGATGATTAGGCCCCCCCTTCAGATCTCAGCCGCCGATCATGCGAGTGCCGCAGAAATTGGCACAATAGTAGCGTGCGATATAATCTACAAGACTGTATAGGTCGTTTTTCTAAAATAATGTCTTTTTCATTTATATTAATTAATTATGCTAATTTATGCATGAAATCTTACTTTTTGCTCTAAATCATTAAATAAGGCTCCTAGAATGCTAATTCTTGGTGTTAATATTGTTTGTAGCATTTCTAACGATTGTACATGAAAAAATTCTGGTATCTAATTCTATATCTTATGTATTTTATTGTTTTGGGAATTTCTTATGTATTTCTTTGTTTTTCGACTTATGTATTTCATTTTTTTTTTTTTTTTTGGAACACTTCGGTCATTATTTATCTCTGAATATTACAGCAATATCAACTAATGTAATGGCTAATAACCATATTTTAAATACTGAAATATGATTTTAGCATGAAAAGCCATTTCCCATATGTTTTGTACACAAATAGAGAAAATCTCCATTTTTTTAGCCTGCGCTGCATTACATAATGTTGCACAATTTCCGAACTGTATGCTCAATTTTGTTCAAAATAGTTTTAAAAGTTGCGTATTGATGTTAGAGTATAAAGTCATAAATGCGCGGAGCACAGAATTTTTTTTGGTGACATGACTGCACAAAATGTTGAGGGGGGCTGATTAGGCCCGCCCCTTTTAGGGTTAACAAGCTTGGGGTCCCAAACCTATCATGTTATTTTTTCGTTTTGGATGAATCACTGTAAATAATTGCATTACTAATTAGTTTGAATAAACTTGAACTTGAACTTGAGCTTGAGTGAAGTAGTCTTAGAACATCCCAAATGGGTAGATTGTGAAGGCCATTTTTAATTTTCAATTCCCTAAATTATCTTTGCAAATTTGTCAATCCTAGAAATTAGAAAAGAGGTGTTACCCATTTCCTTTATGTCCTTAGGCAATACAATCACCTATATGTCCTCTCCACCCAGGTGAGTTGTTGTAGCCAAGAGTAAATTGGAAGTAATTGTATAAATATGTCCTCACATTGTTCCATTTACATATAAATATACCTACCGGTACACGAGATATGTTTATCTTCCATGCACTATTTCAGGTGAAATTTAGAGTAAATTGTGGTCAGGACGGTTAAATTGATGCAGCTCGAAACTCTGTTATCTCGCCGGGACTCCCCGCAATATCGCACACACACGGTGCGAACTTCGGGCATGCCACTGTTCAATATGCTTTGCACGTGGTCACCACGCGGCTGAGAGAGATGACCACGTGGTGACAGCCCGACAATTTTTCCTTTATTTTCTTATTACTCAGCCTTTTTACATTTTCTATGAGAATCATTTGGCAATTATCATTTATATGCAGTTCCACTAATTCTAGTGTAAACTTGTTTTAATTCTGTTGGACATTATTTTTTCATTAATACTACAACTCAAGTTTATCTTTAAATGGGTACCTGGTAGGTTGTTAATGCTAAATTGTGAATTGATCAGCACAACCTAAACTGGTGCCTGACAGGAAGAGGAGACTGTTCAAACATTATGAGCAGGAAAGCCTCGATCTCATGACAGAGGTAAAAGTACTACTGTACAGCATAATTAGAAGCATAGTCTATATGTATTAAGTGTTATATACCTCATTTTAAGAATCTTTAATAATCCTGTCTTCTGATTGGTTGAAAGTGCAGTCTAAATCTGACCTATGGCCGCCATAGTCATTTTTTCCGGTTTTACCGGTCAATAAAACATTTTTACAGTACTTTTTGCCAGTTGCCACCCTGGATGCCCCTTAGCAACGGGCATAGTGCGATCCCCATTTGTTTATGTGCAAGGCTGCTTTATTTCAGATACCATAATTTGCGGCGCGATTTTGTCGATAATTTTAGACAACTGCGCTGCTTGTGCGTCAACGCGCGCGCACGCAGCGTAGACAAATTCTTTCATCGCGCTAGAACGGATCCCAGATTTCTAGACGAGCATCTAGCCCGATGTGTGTGTTCCGATGTTGATCTAAACAAGCGATTTAGAGGTTAATCTTCCTCCATTTTGGACAGCAAGAAATGCAGTTAACTGTAAGTAGAATGCATGTGTTGCCTGTGCATGCATATGTGGCGAGCAACAGCTGCATTGATTGATTGTGGCCTGCAGAGCAGAGGCTCTAGAAATCTAACTGTTAGCTGGCTTAACTTTCATGACATGTAGATTCTATTCTAAGTTAGGCTAGTCTAACTTGTTAGATCTAACGTTAGAATCTATTATCTAGATCGTTAGACCTCACTTAGACTTAGTTCTAGGTCAAAATTAGACCATGTTTGTTGTTTTTAGATTCTTAATATAAAATGTATATTGACTGCTTTTATTTTCGGGACATGGTCGTTTCTAGACTGCTCTCGGGAATCTCTGAATCTGCCATAACCCGCGACCTGCGGTCTTGGGTTATAGCAAATGCGGAGATTCCCTTGAGCAGTCTAGAAACGACCATGTCCCTCAAAGCAGTCAATATATCTATACTATTAAATGCAGAATAATCAATTGATATTGAGTGGCTCACAATGGGGAACTGTATTCGCTGATATTTTCGCACGATTAATTTTTCGCGCTGAGCGGCCTCAAAGAATGTTCACAGGTTCTTGAATTTGGGCCGCATTTTAGTAAGCACGCATTTGAATGCACCCAATACATGCATAAACATAAAAATTATCACTAATTTTATTATTTACAATAAAGAATTATATATTTGCCTACTTTGCTATTCGTCCTCGAATCGCCCAACCAACCGATACTTTAACCCCGAAAACTTTTGCTCTATTGTCCTATCTTCCCCTCCCCTGTGAGAAGGGCGCCCTCTCATGATGAGGGCACTCAGCCAAAACATTCCCAACAAACTTCCTCTTGTCTCATACCACCCTAAAACTTTTAAGTAGTGATGGAACGGGGGACGGAGGGAGGGATTGTAGGCAAATATATAATTCTTTATTGTAAATAATAAAATTAGTGATAATTTTTATGATTTACTTCAAAAGAATGATATATTTGCCTACTTTGCTATACGACCAGCACCGATATGTACTGGGGGGGGGACAACACCTACAGTTTTAGATAATAAGGATGACGCCGTAGCCATGATAGGAACAAAGAGAAAAGTTTCCTTCCATCGCAGAAACGTTCAACTCACACATTTGATAAACATACACTTCCACGGGAAAAATTCCTTAAAACTATGTCCGAAGCCTGGTAACCTCAATCGAGGTTCCTGGATAAACTAGGTACTTGGTCCTCGGGGGTCCAGCATTTCTACTACTTATATCTCGAGATAGTACTCCCGGTCTGGTCCGATCAGATTCCATGGATTTAAACCCAAATTTGGACATTTTTCAGGAATCTAAGAGTCTTCAACGGCGCCAATTCTCGTCAGCTGCGCAATCGATAATTTGACTAAAGAGTAACGTAGGAAATTTTTAAACAGACGAGAAATCTTGTCTGATTTTCGTTCAAGGGCTGTCATTCATAAGGAGAAGATGAATATCTCATATATGTCAACTCTAAGTGGCTCGTTGATTAGAGAGGAGCGAGCAATAAACTTAGGTTTTTCCTTTCTTCGCATAGTCGATGTCCGACAAGCTCCAAACATGTGAGAATCTTCTTGGAAGATATCTTCAGACAGAACGCTATGGACGTGTGTGAAGGAGGTAGTAGCTAGCGACTCTGATGGTCTCTCAGTGCACCACTCAAGTGAGAGACCCTAGAAAGCAGTCAGTGGGACCTCTTAGAGAATAGAAACTAAGAAACTGATGACTACAGAAGCCACCGCTGAAAATGAACTATCCACAGTAGAGAATTTACATGCTGGAAAGATTAGCTATGCTGATAAAACTGCGACTATGCATACTATAATCGCCCTTCTGGGGTAAGCGAGAGATTACCCCACGTTTTTCGCCAGTGTAGAGATGAAAACGTATGCGACGGAGAAAGGTTTCCTCGGAACCACAGAAGAAATTCGTTCGTAAGAAGGATTTTACTAGTGGGTAGCACACCTACTCCTTAAGGTCGAGAGGCAGACAAGATCGTCTAAATCCTGTAGCTCGAAGTGAACTTCTTGATATACGGCTGAATATTAAAAAGGAAGTATGTTTCAGTGTTCTGCGATTTAGCTCTAACGTGCTGTTATGCTAAGAACTCACACCACGGCAGTGTGTTATGTTTCTCCGTTAACCAGAGGGAGAACTTACTGAACCAAGTCGAGGTCGTGCGCATGAGAGATGATGATAATCGTCGCGACGTCCTCCTTCTTAATTCTTTCGCAGTGAAACAGGAGAATACTACCGTCGAAGCAAAGGGATTAGTCCGGTCAGTTCCCGGGAAATTGAAACGACAACCTGGTAAACCCCAAACATCTCCCTTTATCTGAATACCTACCTAGAAACGGGAAGAATCCTTACTGACGTGAAGAACCAAACTGAGGAGAAGTCAACTGATGGCGACCTTGCGACTCTCAGCGCCGCTGAAAATCTATTGAAAACAGCGACACTCTGAGTGCGAGTACTTATCGCTGCGTGGGTAAAAGGAAAATGTTTTAAAACAAAGAAGATTTATTCCCCAAAATCGGTATGTGGCGAACGCGCTGGACGTGTTCTCGTTGTTGGCATTCAGACAAGAGTTGAAAGGCTACTCTGCTCTAGCAGGAGAGTAAGTCCTCTAGCGAACAAGTAAGACATCATCCTCGCCCGATGTTGTTACTAAACCAAACTGTGCTCGCTATCTGAAAGGTCCTTGAAGTGAGGAAGAAACTTCTCACCTTCTAGGCTCTCCTAACCGTGTTGTAGAAGCGAAAGTCCGAGATTCACATAGCCGAAGTCAGAGGCATCGGATAAATGGACTCTCCCCTCCTAACTGTGGAGGCATTATGCGGTCATATATAATTGGAAGCAACGGAGGCGCTCCCATGTCTTCCTGGGAAAGTGAACTCTTACCCGCCAAGGAATTGAGGTTTAAATTCAGTAGAAAGGAATTCTAGACGGAGGCGGACTGAAAATCAGACTGGAAAATCTCAGGAGCCGAACAATGAGAGATAACGTTAAAAGTCTGCCAAATTGGGAACCCGGACCAATAACTTCGATAGTCAACATGACTTCCATAATGTAATAACCTTTGAAAACCTCCTCAACGCGATCCAAGATTCTTCAAGTAGATAAGAAGTTCTACTATCTCCAAACTGGGTCTCGTCAGATTATCTCAGATCAGATAGATCGACAGAATGTCACGGAATTGAGTACCCTAATACGTGGGAAAATACAACTCATTAACCAAAAAAAAAAATCAAAATACAAAAAATTGATGCAGTTAAAAACTTAAAAAGAATACTGATACCTTAGGATCCACCAACTGAGACTAAAGAAAAAGACGTATGAGTCATAACCGCTTTTGGGGAAAAGCAATGTCAGAAACATAGACATAAATCTTAGGGATAGATGTAGAACTTTATTCGAATATCTTCCTTTGAGCTAGTGTTACCCGAAAGGACATAAAGGGAAACCGTGCAAATATGAGTTTAGGAGATGGTGACTCTTGAAGACATCCCGCAAGATCGAAGGTTTCTCAAAAGACTATAAATGAAGACCGAAATCTGATTGTCGAAAACCGATAATAATAGTATTGAGATCGGAAAAACAAATAGTCGTTCACCATCGGACACTAAATTTAATATTTTTATTTTTTATCAATACGTAGAGATGGGAGAGTACACATCAGGCTATTCTCATATCCAGATAACTAAAAGGGAATGAGAGTATTGAAGCGGATCTGAACTACTCCTATCCAGACAGAATAGAAACCGAACTGAGTTGTGGATAAAGAAGTGTTATAGTATCTTACTTCAATTGTCACAGAAAAAAAAAAAAAACGTTTTATCCAGTTCGATAAGAGTGTATGCAAGTGAGGATTAGTAATTTAATAACACCCACAAAAAACCACGTAATAAAGAGACTTGGAGGTTGGTAATCAAAAAGCTTTATCTAAAACTAACCCTGAAAAGTTCTTGCACGAATTCTCGGACATCTAAGAATAAAAAAATAATTAAAAAAAAAACCGAGACACCAAAAAACAAAAAAAAAAAAAAAAAAAAAAGGGAGATATTAATGGGATCACAACAAAGCCAAAAAACGAGGAAAGTCAGTCCAGTAAAACTGGGGAATAAAGACCACCACATGACCCCAAGATATCTCAGAATCTCTTCCTGTAGACACAGCCCTGGTGGGACAAAGGGCGGAGCAGAAAGATCGAATCGAAATGAAAGATTTTTCAAGGCAAAAAAAAAAATTTTCCTTGTCGAGAAACTCCGAACTCCAGTTCTGATACTAAATCCTTCATTTAAACTAAACGGGAGCGAACGAACCCAAGTATAAAGTGAACCTTCTCTGATCATGAGATTTCAGTTAGTGACACGTATTTCGTCTGTTATCACAACATTATTGAGATAATGTCTGAAAAGAAGGGGTCACTAGTTCTCCTGAGTGAAAGAAATCTCGCCTTAAAACTCCCTTCATTCTTCCTAGTGAGTCTTAGGTAGAAAACTTAAGGCTCGTATCTCATAAAATCTAATCTCGGAACGTAGAAAAATCCTGAAATAACTTCCGGTTTGAATCCTGCATACAGATCGTATATAGGTTAAAGTCAGTATTCTTCTCGGACCAACTCCGTTGAGTCCGAACTGAGATAGTGAACTTCTTCTCCTGAAAGACAAAAAAACGGACTCTATCAGATAGACGGCCTAAAAGTCGAAGTTACGATAATAAACAATCATCGAAGCGAGATCTAATATCCGCAAGGGTGGGCGATGATCTGGTATCAAAACAACCACCCCCCCTTTTTTCTTTAAGATAGAGAAATCTAAAATTTCTCGGTAGCGAGATAATCGGAGAAACCGAACTCCGAGGAGGAGAGGTTAACTCCCATCAATAGTGCGTAAGTGCTTCTTAGTTCCGATGGAAATTCCTATCACGGAGTGGTCGTAGTAATTACGACATGATAGGAATTACACCATTCCAGACGAACTCCGGTAACCAATCTGATCACCTCCGGTGGGTCTCGAAATTCGCTTCGAACTCGAAAGAAGAGCTCTATTTCGCCCTAAACATTTTGCGAAAATAGATCTCCTGACAGAAGAAACTCACGAACATCAAGTCTAAAAGATAAGGTGCTACAACCTTATTTAAAAATAGGTCGATATTGAAAGAAAATAGACCGAGAAAGGAATATCGATAGCTTGAAGAAGAAAATAAATTTTCTAAACCAATAATATCCGTGAAGGAAGATTTTCCGACAACCTGGTAGATTGACCACCACTCTTGACTCTCAACTATCTGGAATCGAAGTCAAGTCAGGTAAGACTAGTCAAAAGGAATAGGAGAACATATCCCAATCCAAAAGACGTTCATATCGCAAAATACATTTGTGGAGCGAGATATGATGATAAGCTGTAGAATGATCCTTCCATTAAGAAAAAGTAGATATGAGGTTCTCGTAATAAATTTCAACCGGAGAAAAGTGGAACACGTGGACGTGGACTTCGACGAAAAAGTCCCACTTCTGCATCTTTGTGAGTGGGTAGTGAACTCCGACTTTGATACAGTACAAAATAACTACGATGGTATCTGACTTGATTATTTCCCATAAACCAAACAAACATGATCAATTCTGTCTACAAATGAATCTGTCGGACTGATTTACCAGGAGCAGGAAACCAATGTAGAGAAATCGAGAATGTAGAAAAAACATGCTGTTCGATTTGACAATGATATATTCAACAAGAGAGATCGATTTAGGTGGAGAGATGAATTTTATATATCGATTGTTGTCAATGATCGATTCCTCAGAGATCGAATTTTGGCGGGATCGATCAAATTTTGATCGATTGGGAGCGTGAATCAGGATATCATCTGTGTAATACGAAATTATGATTGTAATAACGATTCAATACGTGATCGATTATGTTGTGAGATGATTCAAACTGTAATCGATTAATGTTGTAGATCAGATTCAGTATAGATCAGGTGTTAGTTCAGATCATGATGTTGTAAATCGATTCAAACGTGATCGATTATATGTATTGTAATCGATTCAAGTTGTAATCGATTATGTTATGATCGATTCAACTGTGATCGATTATGAAGTGATCGATCGATCGATAATGTTCATGATCGATAGATGTGATCGATTACCTAACGATATCGATAACGATTACCGATACTGGCTATCGATACTAGAACCGATCTCAGGTGGTAATCCGACCTTCGATCGATCTCGATCATGTTGGAAAGATCTCACGATCGATCCTACAACTTCCACTAGATCGATGTCAACACATGATCATAAACGAAGTTGCCCTCCTCGATCCCTCACCAAGATCGATTTGGGGTGCGTCGCTGGGATAGGCCGACGATAGGCGACTGAACCCGTCCCCAGGAGTTCACTTGCCGTGACTCCCACACGACGACTTTCCGGGGGCTCGCGGTACCGTTGTTGTGGACTTACCAATTCCACCGGCCCATACTCGCCCCCGGGCGGGGTTGTGAATCCCGACTTACTTTCGGTGTGTGAACAGCTTTCGTTCCCCGTCTAACTGCTCCGCGGCCTCCAATAAAAATTGCAGAGAATCCGGACTTCGCGCCTTCCTGGTAGATGAGATTCTCGATGAGTCGGCGATGTTTGAAGTCTCGGAGATACAAGAATAGATGATGGTCTTCTTTCCTCGGAATAAGAAAACACTGCATATATGAAAAGAAAAGACACTTATAACAAAGGAGTTCAGACTCTGCCCTGGGACAGGAAGAGTCACAAAGGCCTCTCCCCACCCAACAAAAGGCTTACTAACTGTGTGAAATGAAGCGCGGAACGGGAGAACAAAGGGCCCGCACCACAGGGTGTAATATAAAAACACGTACGTAATGAATGTCAAAAAGCAGGGAGAAGGCGCCGTAAATCCAACAGAAATACTCAAAAACGGCCCTCAATTTACTCCCAATTAATAGGAAACCACGACCTAGACATAGCCAGGACAACTAAGAGCAAGATCCCACAATTTAGGCATCAAAAAGTTCACTAAAAGGTGAAAAACAAACCCATTTGCGGGAGCAAATTTCTGAGGTTACTCGCTCGGCGGCGGCGATGAGAAAAGAGAAGTTTGTTGGGAATGTTTTGGCTGAGTGCCCTCATCATGAGAGGGGCCCTTCTCACAGGGGAGGGGAAGATAGGACAATAGAGCAAAAGTTTTCCGGGTTAGGTTGGGCGATTCGAGGACGAATAGCAAAGTAGGCAAATATATCATTCTTTTGAAGTAAATAAAGCATGCTCATAATTTGTGCGTTTTCAAATTCGCACATTGAGTACGTGCATTTACGGTTCTTTCATTGCAGTGCATTATGGGACAGAAATCTAGTCAATCGGCTGATTGCAGCGCTCACTGCTGTGCGATAAAGATAAAGCAAGTTAAGAATTGATTTTCACTAATGTCCTACATTTATTCAAGAATCCTTTTTTACCAAAGATATATCCTTTAAATTGCATGAAAAAAGGTTGTTTGATTAAAAGGATCCATACAACGAAAAAATTGAATGTTTCATAGCGTAATACGATCGCAAGCAATTATGAGCTGATTAGACTAGAATTCCTTCCCATCATACATTGCAATATAAGAAACATAAAGGCACGTATTATCAAGAGTAAAACAAGGAAGTTATGAGATATTATCTTCTTGTTGTAATATTTGTTTACAACCTCAATATGTTAGAAAACGAATTTAAAAAATATATGTGTAGAATACTTTACAGCAAATGAAGAATGTAGATTAAAGCCAATAACTTAACTTTTGGTCTGAAATTTGTCCTGTATTTTTGTTGGTACATGTACTCAATGAACCACTGCGTACATGATACATGGCATTTGTTCTGTTAAACTGACCATATTTGACCTTTCACCTTGATTTTTGGATCCTTGTGTACAAGTTTGAAGAAATTCGGACATTTAAGTTTTAAAATAAGAGTGTTATCTTAAACAATTAATTTTTTGATCCAAATGCAAATAATTTAGGTAAAAATATTTTCCTCAAAATTTTAGGCTGAGAGCTTCTGAATCAGCCTTCTTCAGGGATGTGACCCTTCTGACCTCTGCATTTGGATCAAAAGCTTAATTGTTTAATAATGTACACCAATGCGGGTTAATTTCCATTTTAGGGAGAGATCATTTGCTCATTCTTGTGCCATATTGTGGAACAGCCTTCCTGATGACATAAAGCAGTGTGTAATGTCTCAGTCATTTCAGACTCGGGTAAAAACGTTTCTGTTCAAATTATACTTATATGTACAAGAGCCTCAAGCACCCTACAGAGTAGATTTGGCGCGATATAAGTTATATTATTATTATTCTTATAATTAATCATTATTTTTTATCACAAGTCATATTTGTTTAGCTACGAGGCAAGACAAAAATAAACATTATCATGTTTCTTACCTGGTTATAAACATTGAGCAGTGTAAGATGGTCGCCTCCGGGAGTGAAGAAGTTAACCCTAGCATTATCAGCATGGACGATCTTGTCTTTAGGTCGATAGAAGATAGCATTGTTGACAGAGAGCATTGCAGTGATACTTAGAATCTCTTCTGAACACTTGTACCTGAATAAATAGATGATAATTTTTTTTAAATAGTATCTGTATTGACTTTTGCTGCATTTACATTTCGGCCAGTAAAAGGTAGCATTGTTGAAAGACAGCATTGCAGTGATGCTTAAAATCTCTTCTGAACACTTGTATCTCAATAAAATGTTAGTAATAAAAGTTGTGAATATTATCTGTATTAAATTTTATTGCATTATTTGAGTAGAAGATAACATTGTTGACTGAAAGCATTGCTGTGATGCTTAAACTCTCTTCTAAACACTGTATCTTAGAGGCAATTTGCAATTCTGCGGTATATAAAATGATGATGATTATTATTATTATTATCTCAAGGAATAGATTATGATAATAAAACTTGTGTATAGTGTTAACGCTAGAATTATTAGCATGTATGATCTTGTCTTTAGGGACAGACAGCATAGCAGTGATGCTTAAAATCTCTTCTGAACACTTGAATCTAAATGTGAAAACAATAAAAAATTTGTGTCAGGAGAAAACAACAAGGTGTGTCTGGTGTTGATTTAATAATTTCTGTAAATTTCTGTCATTTTCTGTCAATAGAAACACAATTTGCATTGGGTTTGTACATGAAATCATGTTTTTGATCAACTTCAGGTCTGAAATGCACTTACGAAATGTTGTGTTATTTTGCAACTGCATATCCGGGTGTCACAAATTTTGTCTCAAAAGTTGTGTAATACTTGAAAAAAAAAGTAATGAAATTTTAGTGTTGTGTGTTTTGTGTGTTGCAAAGTTATCATGAAAGATGTCAAGGGGGCTGAATCACCCACCCCCACCCCACTCTTTTTAGGGTTAAAGCTAATCTAGTGTTGTAGTCATGAGATTGAATTGTGGAAGAAACTGTCTGAAAGTGATGGGAAAGGTTGATAACAATGCACCTAAGAATTTTTTATAGATGGGAGGTTTTTGAACCAAGAAAATTATAAGAAATTTACCAAATTCCTCTAAGAGGAAAATGCACTGCACACAAAAATGCATGTATAGGACTACATGAACATGTGCTCACATGTGCGGGACACGCACTTATCAGCTTTTTATGTCATATTATCACTATGAGGGCATTTGAAGAGCAATCCTTTTCAGTGGAACTTTGTACTATAAAATACTTCCTAAATACCTTGAAAATAATTTGAAAGCTCACAATTATTTTGTTGACCCATGGTTCACCTCTCCCACTACACTAGATTCTCTTTAAGGGAACAAAATATACTTACTTTTCTGAGGCAAGGATCATCTTGGCTAGCATGGGTTCGACGGGAAACTCTGCCATCCTGCGGCCCATCTTGGTGAGTTCCCCCTTGTGGTTGAGGGCTCCGAGGGCGTAGAGCTGTTCCAGAGCCAGGACTAGGGTCTCGTGAGGAGGCGGGTCCATGAAGTCAAAGTGGATCAGATCGTTGATACCCAGACTCTTGAGAAGTAGGACCGTGTTGCCGAGGTTGGTTCGCTGGATCTAAAGAGGGGAGATGGAATGAAAGATGGAAAGAATGAGGAGAGAGAGAGGTTAGACAGAGAACAAAGAGATGGAGAGAGAGGGGTAATATATTGGGAAAGGGGAAATGAGAAGGGGACATAGAGACAGGGGTAAGGTTAAAAAGAAGAGAAAGACACAGAGATGGAATGATAGTTGGAAAGAAAGAAGAGGGAGAGGGAGGGAGGGAGAGAGAGAGAGAGAGAGACAGGTTAGACAGTGCAATAAAGAGAGGGAGAGGAGGAGGAGAAATAAAGATAAAATTGAAGATAGAGAAGGAGAGTAAGTTTAGATAGGAGATTGAAAATTGAGAGAGAGGGGGAGAGTAAGAGGATAATTTGGTAGAGGGGAAATAAAGATGAAATGGGAGACACAGAAAGAGGCGAGTAAGGACATCGGACAATGAGAGAGGGCAAGGAGAGAGATGTGATGAACAGAGCCAAGGAGAGGAGAGAAGTTTATTGAGAAAAAAGAAAAGGGACATCTATCCTTTATGCTTTATTTGTTTTCCTCCCCCTCATTATTCTGCTCCTTCTAATTTTCTTATCAATCTCACCCTGACCTTGTGCTAATAGGTGCCTACTGTTTTTTCCAATTTGCACATCAGGTTGTGGTTCACTAACAGCTAATATCAATCCTAACTATAGACATAGCTATTGATCCTGAAATTGATTTAATCCCAGTTGGGATTGATTTTAGCTGTAAGTGAAACACCCCCTGATGTCAATTTACTGATGATGTACCAAAAGGCACCAGTGGCATGCAAAGAATTAACTGTTATTATTGCGCTCACCTCCGGTATTGTGTTTTCCTCAAGCTCATTCTTGAAAGCCCACGCTGTGTAGAGACGGAAGCACTTTCCTGCTGATACACGCCCAGCTCGTCCTGCTCTCTGATTGGCCGATGCCTGGTTCAAACAACAACAAAATACAAGAGTTCATTAAACTAGCAGGGATACATTTTCATACTTCTTTTATTACATTTTTTTCACATACTGATGATGTCTCTTTGCTAAGACATGAATTTATATATAAACAAATAAATTATGCAATATTCTTATCCTAAATGTATGTGATCTATTCAAAATCAAGCATCGTTTACATCATTATTATTACTGACGATGATTATCATGATTACCAATAATATTATTATTAACACCATAATAATTATCATCACCATCATACTCCTCATCATCTTACCAATTATGCATCTTATCATCATCATCATCATCATCATCATCAACCTCTTCATTATCATCATCATCGTCATCTTCACCATCATCATCCTCATCACTATCCCTATCGTCATCATCTTACCCTTTATGAGTCTCATTATCGTAATCATCATGATCAATGTCATTGTCATCACCAACATCACCATCTTCCTCATCATCTTCACCATCACCACCACCACCACCACCACCATCATCTTTATCATGATAACACCAATGATAGATTGCCTCTCACCTTGGATATAGGAGTAACCACCAATGACTCCATACCGGTCCTTGCATTATAGCTCTTCTGCTTGCAGAACCCAGGATCGATCACATACACGATACCATCTATCGTCAGGGACGTCTCTGCGATGTTGGTCGCTAAGACAACCTTGCGTGCTCCTGGAGGAGTGGGCTCAAAGATGCGGGCTTGGAGGTCGGAGGGGAGTGTGGAGTAGATGGGCAGGACCAGGAGCTCCTTCACTTTATTGCCGAGTTTCTTGGCTCTCTCCTGAATGTTCAGAGGTCAATATTCAAGATTTCATAAATGCTTGATATTTTGATTTCAACACGATAGACCAGTTTAGTACTACAAAGCTATTGCAATTTATGGCAAGGGCAAGCCTCATCGTCATCATCATCATCATCCTCATCATCAGTATTATTATCATTATCATCATCGTCGTCATCATAAACATATCATCACCATCATCATCATTATCATTATACTAACCTGCAGCATCTCCATACAGGTCTCAATCTCCTTCTGACCCATCAAGAACACTAGAATGTCTCTGTTTGTTGTCATCATCATCATCATCCCCCTCCCCTCTTCCTACTCCTCATCATGATCATCATCACCATCATCACCAACATCATCATCATCATCACTATCATCATCACCACCACCATCATTATCATCATCATCATCATCACCACCATCATCATCATCATCATCACCACCATCATCATCACCATCAAAATCACCATCATCATCATCATCATCACCACCATCTTCATCATCATCACCATCATCATCACCCTCATCACCATCATAATCACCCTCATCACCATCATCCTCATAATCTTGATCATCATTACCAGCCTCCTCCTCCTCCTCCTCCGCCTCATGATCCTCATCATCATCATCATCATCTTCACCATAACCATCATCATCATCATCATCATCATCATCATCATCACCATCACCATCTACACCACCACCATCATCATCATCATCACCACCACCACCATCATCATTATCATCATCATCACCATCATCATTACCACCATCATCATCATTACCATCATCATCATCACCACCATCTTCATCATCATCATCATCATCATCATCATCATCATCACCACTACCATCATCATCATCACCATCATCATCTCCCTACAAACCTGCAGCATCTCCATACATGTCTCGATCTCCTCTTGACCAGTCAAGAAGACTAGAACATCTCCATCTGCCTGGGTGAGGTGGATCTGAAGCACTGAGATCACACATGCATCCAAGAAATCAGCTTCAGGGGCCTGAAAATTCAATTCAAATTCAATTCAGTTTTCAGGTCATTCCAATTTCATTAATTCCTATTCACTTTCAGATTATTTAAACTTTGTACAACTCAATTTTATTCAATATGGGTTCAATATAATTTTCTTATTCAGTTTCTGATCAATATCATTTTCTAATCAAATTCAATTTCAATTCAATTTTTTCAAGCAATTAATTCTATATTTAAATTCAATTTTCAATTCAATTCCCATTTCCAGTGCATTTTCAATTTAATGTCATATGCATTTTCAATTATCAACAATTCCATAATGATACCCAGAAGTGCTTAGCATGCTCTGTACAACAACTAAAGAATCTGTTCTTTACCTTGGTATATAAAATATTCACAAGTTATATTTAATTCAATTTAACTCCCAGTTCAACTCAATTTTCTGTTCAATTGAATTCCAATAAGATTTTTCAATTTAATACAATGCATTTTTTATTACAAGTATCATCCTTTCCTTTTTGTCACCCCGAGGGGGGGGGTACTGTTCTTAAAAGTACAACAAAAGGATCCTTTCTTTACCTTGGTAATTCAATTAAATTCCAAGTTCAATTCAATTTTCTGTTCAGTTCAATCTTCAATTTAATTCCAATGTGACTTCCAATACAATTTTGATTAAATATCCAATGTTTATTCAATTATCAACAATTCCATAGTGATATTCAGAAGTGTGTTCCGTTCTACGTACAACAATAAACGGATCTGTTCATTACCTTGGTACATGCATAATCCACAGCATATACTTATTTCTATTAAATTCCCAGTTCAATTCAATTTTCTGTTTAATTCAATTTTCAATTCAATTCCAATGTGATTTTCAGGTCGATTTTAATATCCAATGTTTTTTCAATCATCAATGATTCCATATTGATACCGAGAAGTTAATAGCATTCTCTGTATAACAACAAAATAATCTGTTCTCTACCTTCAAGCTGTTAAGATATAAGATATCCACAGGGTTTGTTAAATTCAATTAAATTCCCAGTTAAATCTAATTTTTGTTCAATTCAATTTTCTATTCAATTCCAATCCAATATCCCATGCATTTTTAATCATCAACACTTGATACCCAAAAGTGTATGGCGTTATTTGTACAATAAAAAACGGATCCAATTTTTACCTTTTTTTATCATGAGATATATTTAATTCAAGTAAATTCCCAGTTCAATTAAATTTTCTGCTCAATTAAATTTTCAATTTAATTCCAAAGTGATTTTCAAACCAATTTTGATTCGGTATCAATATTCAACAACAAATGGATGAGTTCTTTACCTTAGTATATAAGATATCAACAGGATACCGGCGACCAGGTATCCTAAAGATAGGAGCATCGTCAAAGAACTATAAGAAGTAATAAAGGATATCAATAATCATATGAATAACTGCAAGCATTTTCAATTCAACATTTAATTGGATATTTCATAACATATGTTTGAACACACAAGCTTTGGTATCTAGTACTTTTACCAATTATTAAATAGTGTATAAGCTTAAATTTTTGTGAGGGTTTTATTTTAGTGATCTTCAAAGTAAGTCCTCACAAAAATTGCATTTTCAATAGAACGCTACACATAGTAAAGAAAAGATCAATGAAATTGCAAAATAAAGTTCTTGCAATATTCCCCGCTTCGTCCAAAATAACAAAAAATTTCTGTAAGGGGAAATTTGGGCTAATATAGTGGTGGAGTATTAAAAGTTTTTTGTATATAAGACAGACATGTGTACTAGCTATATGAGAGCAGACTGTTAAAAATATTTACAAAACATATAGGTTGAAAAAATGGTCTATATCCACTTGGTATAATGGCAGTTGTTCCAATCCTTTGTTTGTTTAATTAGGCTAAACCCATTTAGTCTACTAACAATGTGGTCTAAGTTCTCCTTGTTCTAAAACATAATTGGTCTAATTCTCATTTGGTCTAATGACACTTGGTTAATTCTTGAATGAATACTTAATATATCACAAGTTTGTTCTTGGAATTGACCCAAAAAAAAGGTAATTAGACAAACTGGTTGTAGATGAAATGAAATTAGACCATGTGGGATGAGACCAAATGGACATTAGCAGAGATGCCAACACGTTACGGAATAATTTATAACATTAGAAATTAGAACGCGAATAACGCAAATAGTTAGAACACCGAAAACAAATGACTTCTCACTAGAGAAAGCACAGATAATAACATTTTACTCCGTCATTCAATTTTGGGAATGCGTTCAAATCAATGGTTTTCTTTCTCTTGTTGTCAAGACATTTGTTTCAGCTGTTTTAACTATGTGCGTTATTTGCGTTCTAATTTCTAATGTTATAATTATTCCGTAACGTGTTGGCATCTCTGCATTAGTCAAAGTGGGTTTAGACTAATTAGCAATTTCCACTTGGTCTAACACCACTTGGGCAATTTCGGTCACGCACTGGTAATAGACCAAATATAAATTTCATAAATGCTTGATATTTTGATTTCAACACAATAGACCAGTTTACTACTACAAAGCTATTGCAATTTATGGCAAGGGCAAGCCTCATCGTCATCATCATGAGTATCAACATCCTCATCATCAGTATTATTATCATTATCATCATCATCATCGTCATCACTAACATATCATCATCACCATCATCATCATTATCATTATATTTGGTCTATTACCAGTTCGTGACCGAAATTGCCCAAGTGGTGTTAGACCAAGTGGAAATTGCTAATAGACCAAATATAAATTTCTGTATCAGATGAAAAGACAATTAGACCAAAATGTAATTAGATGAATTGGCATGTGGTCATGAGACCAAGTGAAAATTAAAGCAAGTACAGTATGTATCAGACCAGGGGAAATTATGACTAAATTGTTAGTAGACCAAATGGGTTTAGCCCATGTAGTATTGTACAATCAGAGAATTGGACCAACTGCTAGTAGAACAACTGAATATAAACCAAAGAAAACAACTCACATTAGCGAATTTCTCTGTGTCCAGTGTGGCACTGGAGATGAGGAGCTTGAGGTCTGGTCGGAACCTAGCGATGTCTTTCACCAAACCAAACAGAATATCGGTGTGGAGTGTTCTCTCGTGAGCCTCGTCAACAATTAGTACTCTGTTCAATATAAGATAATCACTCACACATGAAGACATATGTGGGACTACATAAACATATTTTACAAATTATTTCAACTAATTTGACCTGAATCTATTCTTGCAATACCTTTGACCAAACCAAGTATCCGTGTTTCAAGTAGTTCAATGGACTTTGTCAACAGTTAGTACTGTGGGCAATGTAACTCAAAAACACTAATGAATATATATATATATATATATATTTATAAACAACAAATAATTGAAGATTAACATCATGCTTTTTTCCAACGAAGATTTATTTTTTTATCTCGGGATTTTTCGAAAAAACCTTTTCCTTTTCAAGAGAGACAAGATCATGAAGATTGAACAATAACAAAGTAAAACATAAAACATAATACAAATTTGAAACCAAGGCAGCGCGTGGTGTGAGCACACGCCCACGCGTTGCCAAGACTACGTCACATTAAAGCAGTAAACTTATGACATATAAAGATTGGCTTGATAGCCATTAGCCACGTTGTGAAGCATCTGTGCACATCATATAATTAAATGACATGTAATAATCGTTCCTCAGCTACTTGTACAATAATAAAGTCAACATTAGACAAATCATACTGTAAAGATAAATCATAAATTAAATTGAATAATAATAATAAAAATATTAAATAAGAAAACATAGTAAACGTTACTGTTGAGTAGCTATCAGTATCAATATTATTAAAAGGCAGAAGTCACAGAAAAATATAAACACAATGTCATTATTTTCCATCAGAATATATTAAGCGTGTTGAGAGTTATGAAAGCTAGTATGACAGGAAAAGTGATCAAATTGAAACAAAAATAAAATACATACATACGTAATACCATAGAGTATAGGCCTAGAGACAGGACCATCAAAATAATTAATGAAAGACATAGAAGGGTAATTAATGGAAGAATGTGTGTAGTTTGATAGCCATGACAAATCTTTGTTGAGACCTGGGTTCTGGAAACTCCTGGCTCTTAACTCTTTGCACGCCACATTAATTTTAAGCATAAAAAAGAAGATTTTTCTCTTTAATTGTTAAAAAAAATATAACAATATTGCCAAGTATGAACTATGAGAAATTATGCCGCAGACCTGTCCTAGCATTGTCAGTGATTTTTAGATCTTTTAGCCCAGCATTACAGAGAAAATTAATTATTACGATTGTATAGTTAATAAGTACAATTGTGACTGTAGTCGAATTTGGCAGGCAAAGAGTTAAGATGGTCTTAAGTTCCTTTAAATGCCTATCATAAAATGACACCAGACCTTGGAATAGGATACAACATTGGAGATCTTTACTGAATGATTTGGGTTGTTGAAGTGGTTTGCTACTGGATGTTGTAACTGCTTTCGTGTGATAGTACTTTTATGATTGTGAATCTCAGTCGGAGTTGACTGTCTCACCAATGTACAATACCCTGGGACACTTTTACATGTCAAACAGTATTACCTACATTAGTAGCATTAACAATCGGCATAGCTGGATACACATGAAAGCCTGTCGTCAACTCTATCTTATCTCGTTAGAATTACTGTCTACAAATTGGCACCGAGAGTTTCCACATGTTCTATTTCCAGATGGAGGTTTTACACTATGAACTTGTGAACGCGTGAGAATACGCTTGAGATTAGCCGGCTGCCGTTGAGAAGGAAAAGGTTTTACCGAAAATTCGAGAATAAAAAATAAATCTTCGTTGGAAAAAGCATGATGTTAATCTTCAATTATTGTTGTTATAAATATTACATTCTCAACAGTGGAACTTTCAATCAATATATATATATATCTCTAAAAACGGGCCTTAAGGGAACTGAGAAGAATAGCTTATTTAGTCAGCATTCCCCTTAGCGACTTTCTATAAGGCGAATAATTCCCCTTAGACATTCTATAGGGCGACTTGAAAAGGAGGAATAAAGAAATTCGCCTTAAGGACGAAATAGGAAGATAATAATTATATATATATAATATATCTTACTAAAACGGGCCTTAAGGGAACTGAGAAGAATAGCTTATTCAGTCAGCATTCCCTTAGCGACTTTCTATAGGCGAATAATTCCCCTTAACGCCAATATCTATAGGGTAGGGCTAGGGTTAGTTGGGCGATATAAGGAGGAAACAAAGAATTTATGCCTTAAGGACGAAATAGGTATATATAATTATATATTATTATATATATATATATATATATAGGACTAAAGATTACATGACATTTGCTTTAGTGACAATTTTCTTCACTCTAAATTCCATACATTATTTGAATGGCAAACTTCAGCCTTAGAACTAACACTTTCCCCTACCCTAAATTAACATTAAACCCAATTGCAACTTAACTTTTCATCTTAAATAAAATAAAGCATGTAGCGATTGTTGAAGGGGCAAATTTTGCGCCACCTATCCAGAATATTTAATGTGTCATATCAAAATAAGACACAAGTTGCCTGCCAAGGAAAGAGTTGAGAAAATTGGCAAAATAATCCATTTTAAATACTCTCCCTTTATAACTTTTACTCAATTTTTTTTTACAGAGCATACATAAAACACTCACGATTCAGAAAATAATAAATATTTCACCCTCAAATTTGACATTTTTTAATTATTTTGTTGATTTCCACCACTCAAAGTGATCACTGCTTGGCGACTTGTACAGTGTATCTCATTTTGATATGATCAATGACATATCTTACTTGTAGCTGGCCAAATCAGGTTCACCTAGGAACTCCCTTAGCAGCATACCATCCGTCATGTACTTGATAACAGTGCGATCAGAAGTGCAGTCTTCAAACCTGATACTGTACCCAACCTACAGACAAAAATAAGAAAATATGTATACGTATAAGATTAAAGAATCCTTAGGCCAATATACTTATATACGTATAAGTATATAAGTATATTATATACGTATACGTATATAAGTATAAGTATATAAGTATATATATATATATAAGTATATACTTATATACTTATGTATTATTTTCATCATCATCATCATCATCATCATCATCATCATCATCATCACAAACATCAACATCATCATCACCATCCTCATCATCGTGATGATGATCATCATTCTTATCATGATCTTTAACTCGTTACATCATCATCGCCATCATTGCAATTATCAGCATCACCGTCATCATCCTCATCATTTTCATCCTCCTCCTTGTCATCATCCAAATCATTAACTCATTAAATCATCATTGCCTTCACCATAACCATCATCATTCTCCTTTTCATCATCCTAACCATGATCATTACCTCATTGCCGAGTTTGACGCCCATTTCTTCCGCTACTCTTGCTGCTACACTCATGGCAGCCACTCTCCTGGGTTGAGTGCAGCCAATCTTCATCCCCTTCTTAGTAAAACCCTGGATAAAAAGTCACATTGCATGAAAGATTATTTTGATTGTATTATGGTGACTCTCAGGGTAATAAAGATATTCAACTACATGCAGTTGTAGCTTAAAAGTTGAGAAGATAAAGAAGGGGAGGATTTTTTAGAATCATTCCTGCTAAATACAATGAAAAATCAACATTCTTAACCCTAATACGCCCAGAGTATATCAAAACTTGTTATTGCATATCAGTCAAAATCTCCTCTTGAAAAGCCCAGTCAGAATAGGGTTTTTGGAAGCAGACATTTTAGCCTAGCTTAAATTAAGTATGGATAGAAAAATGGGACACAATCTGTAGATGTTGCATTTTCCTTAAAAGTTTACTAAATTCTGGAATTGTGTTTTAATTGTAAGGAAAACTTTTGTACTTATCATTCCCAAGCAGGTTTAATAGTTTCACTACCAAAAATTCTGATAAACCGAACATCTACTTTTCGAGATTGTGTCCCATTTTGCTAGCCATACTTAAACCACAGATTTAAGCTAGGCTTAACTTTAGGCCACCTTTATGAATATGCTCCAAAATCCCAGCTATAATTTTAAACCAAACTACAAAAGGGACGAAAAGCAGGGTAGATGTAAAGGTAACATCAGTTACGTAGCATCAGTTACCGACATCCCTTTAGTAAATTTGCTATAGCGTAAAAGATAAATAAACAAATTATTTTCTTTTGTTTGCACATCTTTACTGAAGAGTCTAGGTACATGTATGATATCATATCAAAGGTATCACTGTACCATGTCTTGGACATGAGATAATGTGATTGGAATTCACACCATCAAAATCCATGTCCGTTTTCTGTAACGTCAGTTACAGACACATATTTGTTTGTCATTTCATAGGAAAAAATGTTTGGTTAAATTTTTTTGCCCAATCCCTTCAGTATCATGAGATTATTGAGCTGTATTGATTAGAAGACCAATGTATTATTATCTACTGAGTTAAGAAAATTCATGTTGTGTGTAACGTCAGTTACTGTGGAATTGCCCATATGTACATATGACTATTTATTGACACATCTCTCTTGCTCTCATCACACCCTCAATCCAGGGGGGGGGGGGCGGAAGGTGCGGCCCCCCTATACGATTGGAAGAAAGACATAATACTGCATACCTTTTGTACATAGCCCTTGTTTTTATTTTGTGAGCCCCCCCCCTGTAAAAATGTGAATAACCTTCTTTTTTTTGCACACATACATGTACACAAACACCCACAAAAAAATAAAATATATAAAATAGAATATACCGAGAAAATAAGCAAATTGAATACAGCTCACGTCAAAGAAAAATGAAATTTTATATTACGTGTGATATTAATTTTTTTTTAAATTTGCAGACTACTTTACAATTACATGCACCTCACTAATTACTAACCGTGACCTGGCAGCAATAAAGGCTGTAATTTTAAACAACAATAGAACTGAAGCATGCTTGATTAATGAAGTTCAACGCTATTTGATTACATTACCTTCCTCATCCCACTAAATATTTGTAATCAATCAAAAGGGGGTGATTCACTAACAGCTAAAATCGATCCCAACTGGGATAGAATCAATTTTAGGATCAATAGCAATGTTATAGTTCCATAAGTCCAAAGTTGGGATTAATTCTAAATGAAAGTGAATCATCCCACTGGTCTTTATTCAGATGCATTTCCATTATGTGTATGCGTACATTTAGTAATTTTCATATGGAAAAAGAGTAAAACAACACGAGAGAGGGAGAGGAAGAAAGAGAAGAAGAGAGAGAGAGAGAGAGAGAAAGAGAGAGAGAGATAGGAGGTAAAAAGATAAAAATTGTTATTTTGGTTCATTGCGCATGCTCAATGACACATGCTATGACACAAAAAACATGGAGGCAGTCGTGCAAGAAATGATCATTGTTTCGATAATAAATACGATCTTGGTACGTATAATTATTATATTTCATTGTTTTACGAAAAAAAAAATTATTGAACAAGCTGACGTGCTTCATTGAAGCTGATTTGTCACACCTAATTTGTGAAAGCACAATAAAAAGGCGAAAATCAATTAATCGGTACATCGTAAACTATCGCCGAATGCACATCCATGCAAACACACAGTTGTGTTTCTGCGCATCTTGACAGCGCATACTGGGTGCGCATTATTTACTACGTCATAATGGAAAAATATTCAGCGCTCATGGGCCATCTAGCGTTCAAAGAGTTAAAAGAAATGAAGTTTCTAAATATGTTATTAATTCCTTCTTTTTGTTTATTATTTACCTACTTGCAGAGATATGTAAAGCATTTATGTAAATGTTGTAAATGTTTGGGAGCAGGATTTTGAATAAGTCAGTTCGCAACTATTCGGGCTCCGATAGCTTAAAAACAAGCACATGGACCCCCTTTTTTTAATGCTTCTACCCACTGAGTATGTATTCCTCCACAACTTTGCAAATTTTTATGAAAATGACATGGATTTTGAATGTTTGGGAGCATAATTTTGAATCAATCGAATTTATAGTGCTTTATGGACGTTTTCGGCGCGTTTTTGTGACTTTTCAAGCCGATTTGCGAGTATTAGGGCGCCGATAGTTCGAAAACAAGCACATGGACCACCCTTTTTTCAATTTTCTACGTATTTAAGATGAATCCCTCCACAACTTTGCAAAATTTTATGAAAATGACATGGATTTTGAATGTTTGGGAGCATAATTTTGAATCAATCAAATTTATAGTGCTTTATGGACGTTTTCAGCGCGTTTTTGTGACTTTTCAAGCCGATTTGCGAGTATTCGGGCGCCGATAGTTCGAAAACAAGCACATGGACCACCCTTTTTTCAATTTTCTACGTATTTATGATGAATCCCTCCACAACTTTGCAAAATTTTATGAGACTTTCATGGTTTTTTAAAATAGTGCACCTTAAACTATACTTTTTTATTTTCTTGTAGATTCCAAGCCTCTAAGATATGGTTTTTGCCATTTTACGTACCATTTTTGCCACATGAGGGCGCTGCTGGCTCAAAAATAAGTACAAATGTGCCAGTTTAAACAATGTCCCCATCTTTGGTATAAACTTTGTCACAAATCGGGAAGGTTTGATAAAGTGTGATACGGTTTTGACAAAGTAATGACGATTTTAACTCGTTTGTTGCAATCGCGAGGCAATTTCTTAAATTATGCATATTTTACATGCCATCCAAATATGGCAACTTCAAAGTCCCACAGCAAAAAATCAAGCATATGAACATATATTATTTTTTGCATTTTTGGCATACAAAGATACCAATGTAACTCTGTGCAAAATTTGGTGAAAATGACATGGACTTCGTTTCCACTGTGCAACGTCCTTTTATGTCCAGTATTTCAGTCTAAATGATGTTTAAGTACAAAAAATACATTATGGAACCAATATACTTCATGATTATCACACCAAGTCTCATTGGAATTCAGAAATTAGTCAAAAATATACAAAAAGTGCAAAACATGATTTTGCACTAATTTATTCAATTATTGAAAAAAATAAGATATCTCGGCTAATATTGGTCCGATCAATGTAAAATTTTGCATGGATGTTGAGGCACATGTAAAATATAACCCTGTCCTATTTGTTTGTATTTTGAGGAAAGAAATTATTAACTATTATAATTTATGCAAATTAAGGGTCTATTTTTAGACATTTATCAATATCTGTTTAAAAATTAAAAAATTTTGAGTTTTTTGTGAATTCCTTTGTATTCTTTTGTATTAATACTTTCTATTGTCTTCTATTGTTTCTGTTTTAATGTATTTCTTAATGTTTTTGCAAATGTTTCAGAAATGTACCTTCATTGATTTTAAGATATCTAAGATGATGCTAAAGGCCTTTTAGATGCAATTTAGAATGTGGTATAACAATTTAGGGGCAAGGTGCATTATAGTCAGGCAGCCAGCTCGATTTTGGTTAGCTGAACGAGGTACCAGTAGTAAAGTATTGGAATATATGGGGAGGAATCCCACATTTACTAAACCCAACATCTGGCAGTGCATCCCTGCTGCATAAGGCCCCTAGGGCCCTTCAAAAGGGCCCAAAAAATGCCTTCGATTAGCTGAGCGAGGTACCACTTCAAACCCATGACATATTTTGCAGCTCAATTCACTGAATTCGGAATGACAACTGACAGACAAAATTTCTGCTGCAATGTGCCCGACAGACGCCCCCAAAGGGCCTTAAAATTGGGCATCGATCAAGTGAAGGAGATACCACTTGAAATTGATTTCAAATGAATATATGAACGCCACAAAGCACAGAATGAGCAATGACAGAAAAAATTTCTGCTGCAAAGTGCCCGCCAGAAGCTCCCAAAGTTCGGCCCAATTGCCCCCTATAGTGCAATTTGTGCAGTTGAATGATGCCGTTGAAACCTTTTATGTAAGGTACTGCATGAAACCGAGTTTGACTGAAAGGTGCCACAAAGCACATTGTCAAGAGATGACTGTGTTTATTGTATGTATCATGTGATGAATAACTGTATCAATTATTTTATAATAATTTGTTCTCTATGTTATGATACTTTAAGGAAGGAAATTAATGTGTTAATTTCAATTATGGCCACATGTCATGAGTTGGGTGGAAAATGCGTTACATGTCCAAAAATTGTAGAAATGTACATTGTCACAATCAAACATCTCTTGTTTCAAAGTAGTAAGTCAGACATGTATAAAAGTATAAATATATTGAAAGCAGAGATTGAAAGGAGGATGATTAACATATTTTTGTGCCTGTATAAGGTGTGTCATAAAAGCTATACAGAGTGTTACAGGAAAAAATGGTTTGAAAAACTTCACAATTTTACCGGCGAATAATTTCTTAATCTTTTCACCAAATGAAATGAATCATCGTGGATTGTGTAAATAAGACGCTATGCTTCTAAAAGATATAAACTTGTAATACAAAATTATTTTTTCTAACCGCGCTACAGGGTGTCAAAAAAGAAGAAAAATAGTGCAAAAAGGGCAGAATTTTCTTTTACACTTGGATTGCAACTCAAACAAAGTTTATTGCAAGTAATATGTTTCCACATGCAAAGAAAATGGCGAAAAAATGGCAATTATTGTTATAAAATTGCATGTGACAATTTTGTATGCCTGCAATGCATTGTCTATGAGGATATGTGTATTAAGTTTGTTTTAATTGATTAATTAATTGATTAAATTACTTTTGAAAAATCTTCTTCACATTTATCTAGACCCACCTAAATTCCCAAGAGAATGATATATCACTCAACCCATAAGACCAATTGGCTGCAAAGATATAATGCAGCAAACAATAAGAAAGTAACAAAAATGGGATTTCCCTATGCTTTAACACGTGCCTCCACCGTAGGATCCTCCACCCCTTACCCTACTCCACTAAAAGTATCTTTGTATTAAAACTATGAGCATAACGAAGCTGAAACTTAACAGACATGTAGCCAGATAAATTATCTACAATATGAATTATTGCACAGCTTATGACTGTACATCATTTTCATGCTATGTGAAAAAATGTGATAATTTTCCCTCCAAAATGTAACGCCTCCACCCTTTTACAATACCCCAACTTGTGACACATGGCCTTATAGGTTTTGTTATTTCTTTATGTATTAACTATATGATTATTAAATACAAGTCTTTAGGAGTAAAACATTCCAAAGTTATGAATGAAAATTCACAGGAAGGAAAGAGAATACTTCCGGTAAAAGTTTCCTAGTAAGAACTTAGACGTCACACAACTTGTGAGTAAGATTTCTTAGGACTATCCCTGAAAGGGAAGCCTTATGGCCATAAAAGGTAAAAAGGCCGATATGAATGGGGGAAGAACGTAAACATTGCCCAGCCAGGCTTCGCAGACATTTCCAAGAAGAAACCAAAGCCCCGTCTTAACGGGGTCATCCCACAAGACCGACACCCACGAGACCGACGGCCCATTAGTCCGACACTAGACAAAAAAGGCCTATTAGACCGACGCTAGCAAATAAAGACCCAGAAGACCGACACTAGAACAAACAGGCCCACGAGACCGACATCACAATATTGTAGTGTCGGTCTCGTGGGCCTGTTTGATCTAGTGTCGGTCTAGTGGGCTGTCGGTCTCGTGGGCCTAAATTGTTTATTGTCGATCTCGTTGGCCTATTTACTTTACTGTCGGACTCGTGGGTCGTCGGTCTCCTGGGCCGTCGGTCTCGTTGGTGTCGGTCTTGTGGGCTGTACCCGTCTTAACAGACACCTTTTTGACAATCTTACCCGGGTAACGTCTGGACGTTACCCTAGTAAGATTTCTATTAAGACGCCCTTACTTGGGTAACGTCCGGAGGTTCTCCGGGTAAGATTTTCCGGATTCTTACCCTAGTACGACTAGGGTAAAGTCGCGGTAACAACCCAGTTTTACCCTGACATTGTCCGGCCAGCTGTTCTGTTAAGAAGCTCTCGGGGTAATACTAGGGTACGATCGACATTGCACAATGATAGAAGAGGAGAGAAGAAAAATATCAGAACAAAGAAATACATGAGAAATAACGGAAGACAAGAGGAAATAAGATAAAAACAAAGAAATACATAAGAAATAACGGAAGAGAAGAGGAAAGAAAGATAAAAACAAAGAAATACATAAGAAGTAACGGAAGACGAGAGGAAAGAAAGATATATATATATATACAAAGAAATACATTAGATAAGAGGAAAGAAAGATAAAAACAAAGAAATACATAAGAAATAACAGAAGAGAAGAGGAAAGAAAGATAAAATCAAAGAAATACATAAGAAATAACAGAAGACATGAGGAATAAGAGATAAACAAAGAAATACATAAGAATTAACGGAAGAGAAGATGAAAGAAAGATAAAAACAAAGAAATACATAAGAAATAACGGAAGACAAGAGGAAAGAAAGATAAAATCAAAGAAATACATAAGAAATAACAAAAAGAAGAGGAAAGAAAGATATAAACAAAGAAATACATAAGAAAATAACGGAAGAGAAGAGGAGAGAAAAATAAAAACAAAGCAATACAAAAGAATAGAGACAAAAGAGAAGATGAGAGACAAAACAAAGAAATACATAAGAAATAACGGAAGAGAAGAAGAAAGAAAAATAGATAAACAAAGAAATACAGAAGAAAAAACGGAAGAGAAGAGGAAAGAAAGATAGATAAACAAACAAAGAAATACATTAAAAAAAATAATGGAGATGAAGAAAGAAAGATAAAATTAGTAAAATGAAGAAATACATAAGAATATAATGATGGAAAAGAAGGGAAAAGAAACATAAAGAAATATAAAATAAAGAAATACATGAGAAAACACAAGAGAACTCTTTTCATCGATTCAATTCCACATGTTGCTACGGTAACCTACCACGGTAAGTTTTGAGAGAGCGTCTGTTAAGACGGTCGCAATATTCGACCACCCGTGGTTTTATGGAATGTTACCCTACTATTTCTACCCTGGCTTTCTCCAGACGTTGTCCGGACAATGTCTATTAAAACGGGGCTAAAGTTAGGTTACCCACCCTTCCGACTGGTATAGGAAGTGAAAGTTCTAACCAATCAGATGCAAGGGACAAAATGAGTGACCAGGCATTAGCCAATAATATTTAGAGGGTGTAAACGTCACAATACTTTCTAAGAATATTGGGCATCCAAAACTCTTGACCATTAGGTCTATGGGAGAAAATTACCATAAATTTAGTTAAGATTTGATATTACATCAGAAGCTGCTGTAATTCAAAAGGAGAATCATCAGAGAAGAAGAATAGCTAAGAATCATTAGCTATGTTCACATGGGACGATCGGGGTTTTAGTCCTCGAGGATTGTATCCTTAAGAATTTAAACCCCGACGGCTTGTTCTCGAGTTGCGTTCACACGGAGTGCTTATCCTCAAGGATAGTGAGAGGCTCGATGACCGGAAGTACAAGTTGTATGTAGCGTGCACTATTTATTTCCCTGTACTATTCGGCTATGTCCCTTGACTGAACCGGAAGTTTAACCGTTACAAGAGGTCACTCTTATCCTCGAGAACAGTAACTCTAAGTTAAAATCGTGTCCACACGGTCAAACGCGCGATCGGAGACCACCCACCGCTTGGAGTTTCGAGCCTTAACCCTAAGATCTGTCGAGAACATAAACCCCGACTTGTCCTCGAGAACATAAACACCGAGTTCGTTCACACGGGCCTTAACTCCAAGTAAACTAGTACTGCTTGGCAGAGTTGTCTGTTATCTGAGAACCTTGATGTAATGATAATATTCGGCGGCGCCAAACAACAGCGCATTGACCAATCACAGCGCGGCTACCGCTCCGGCGGAGCCAAATAATTGCGCTCGGAATCCTCGCCACCGCTATAAATTGCATTCGCAACAGCGCTCCGTCACATTGCCAGATGAAGGCTTGCAGTAGCAGCCGAAACGTCGCAATTTCCTACGTTTGAAACTTTGTGAGACAACTGAATTACTTTATTTCGCATACTGTTCTACCACGATGATTAGCATCTTCCGTACTATGATAATATTGTTGGTGGTTTTTTGTTTTTTTGGGGGGGGAGACAAATTGATTCTTTGAAAGGGTTTTGTTCCCTGGCCCTTCCTCCCCCCCCCCTCAAAAAAAAAAATAATAAATAAATAAGTCAATAAATAGAATAAAAATATATAATTAAAATTTAAAAAAGAAAAATCTGAAGCTCTTGGTTCTATTTTAGTTCGGTCCTGCATATTTTATCCTCAAAGACTTCAGCCTTTGGTATCACCAACTTAATGATCAACTGGATATGTCAAATTCCAAATGATAATGGGAATAAGATCCAATTGACATGATGTTCAAAATATGAAATGGCACCTGTCTAAGGGATTACATTCTCATTGCACACAGCTACGTTTCAACAAAATAAACTGTCAAAACAATTTTCATCAGGCTTGCTTGTCATCTTGAATGATCATTTATATCAGGGTTTACCATATAAGACTACTGTATTCTTATAATATTTTGACAAAATAAACTTGTTGTATAAGAATAGGTGCAAACTCAGTTGAATCAGTTAACCACAACTCCTTACCACCCAATGTGCAATGGGCTGGTCGAGCGCTTTAACGGGACGCTTAAGACAATGCTCAAGCGAATGTGCACCGAGCGACCCAAAGATTGGGACTGTTACATTCCAGCGCTGCTATTTGCATATCGGGAAGTGCCTCAGGCAACCTCAGTTTCAGCCCATTTGAGCTGCTTTATGGCAGGACTGTTCGCGGACCTCTTTCCCTAATTAAGACTATCTGGGAAGAAGAAGAGGCATCCGACGAGGTGAAGACTACCTACGAATATGTCGTAGATCTGCGCGCAAGAATGGAAGAAACTTGCAAGCTCGCGCAGGAAGAGTTGAAACGTGCATCAGCTCGTTACCAGAAGTATTATGATACCACAGCTAGAGATAGGAAGTTTGCAGTGGGGGACAAGGTCCTTATACTTAGACCCACAAGCGCTAGCAAACTATTGATGCAATGGCAAGGTCCGTACGAGATCAAGCAAAAGGTAGGCCGATGCGATGTCCGTATCGAAGTTAATGGTAGGCTAAAAACTTACCATGTTAACCTCCTCAAAAAGTACATCGATCGAAGCGATGTTAATGATCTCAACCAAGCCGCATCAATCTCAATGGTTGAGGAAGAACATGACCATGACAGGCCATGTATTGGATTTCCTGCTCTGACTCAGACAGAGGACATCTACAATGTGGTGATCAGTGACTCGCTGACTGACACCCAAACTGCACAAGCTAGGCAGGTCTTATCCCTGTTTGAAGCACAGCTAACTGACGTGCCAGGGAAGACTACCTCTATGGAGTGCACGGTCAAACTGACCAGCAATGACCCAGTGGTGAGTAAGCCATACCCACTACCTCAATCGACACGCGAAGCAGTCAAGTCCGAGATCAAGGATATGCTCAGACTAGGTGTGATTGAGGAATCCGAGTCGCGTTTTGCTTCACCAATCGTCTTGGTGAAGAAAAAAGATGGCACCAACAGATTCTGTGTCGACTACAGAAAACTGAATGCTGTGACAGTTTTCGACCCAGAGCCTGTGCCAAACGCGGACGACTTGTTGTCAAACCTAGCAAAAGGGCGTTTCTTCTCAAAGCTAGATTTGAGCAAGGGGTATTGGCAGATCCCAATGGCAGAGGAGGACAAAGAGAAGACCGCATTTGTGACTTCTGAAGGTTTGTATCACTTAATAGTGTTACCCTTTGGAATGGTCAATGCACCAGCGACATTCTCACGTCTGATTCGACGGGTTCTATCTGGACTAGACTGGGTAGTCCATTACATTGATGACATCCTAGTCTATTCAGAAACCTGGGAGGGTCACATCAAGTTCAAGTTCAAGTTCAAGTTTATTTATTCAAAACCAAAATCATCACAATATAATCACATTAATATACATATATAAATATATAGTGAGTACAATAACACATCAGTTAGATTACAACGTATATGATTTGGTTTTAGGACCCCTTTAGAAGCTAGGCTTGTGAGTGGGGCCCCGTAGTGAATAATAAAATGATATACATGAGATACTAATCTACAGAATAGATCAAAAGTACATGAATATGAAACATGGTAAAGTTAACATAGTGTAAGATATGTACATTATATCAGACACATATATATCAGGCCGCTACAAAAAATTTATTTTTCACTTGCCCTATTGGGCAAGTGAAATTTTTTTTTGCTTGCCCAAGAGGAAAAAACACTTGC
>CALNVZ010000649.1:28097006-28156492 GCA_940671915.1 Paracentrotus lividus
AAAAAGGGTGGGGAAGGGCAACAGAGACTAGAAGCAAAGAACCATAATGAGGCAGGTACGTAGCAGGAGGTTGTAATGACCCCCCCCCCCTAAAAAAAAGGGAGAAAAGAAAGAAAGGGAAGTGAATGAGGGGCGATGCTTGTAGAATTTTCGCCCAGTTAAATTATATATACAATAAGAAACGCGAAATAGGCCCAATTGGGTTCTAAAAGACCATAACAAAGGCCTTCAATTTATGTTTAATGAAAGTATCTTCTTTATGAGCATAGAGTTAAAAAAGGACTAAAAGTGTGTAGTTTTCAAGGTGATATTAAAAAAAAAAAATCAGCTCGCGCTCGCGTTGTTTAATTAAAATATCTTCTTTTTGATTTGCCATGTCCCTCTTTCCCTCTTCCATCCCTTTCTCGCCTTTTAGACGTCCCTTTTCTGACTCGTGGGTATACTTCATGTAATGTCGGTCTCGTGGGCTGGTTTGCTCTACCGTCGGTGTCGTGGGCCTTATTTGTGAATTTTCTGTCTCGTTGGTCATATTATTGTGGTGTCGGTCTCGTGGGCCTGTTTGATCTAGTGTCGGTCTAGTGGGCTGTCGGTCTCGTGGGCCTAAATTGTTTATAGTCGATCTCGTTGGCCTATTTACTTTACTGTCGGACTCGTGGGTCGTCGGTCTCGTGGGCCGTCGGTCTCGTGGGTGTCGGTCTTGTGGGCTGTACCCAATATTACAATGAGTCTGCATGGTAAGACTAGCACACCATACATCCGAAGCTCTGCAGATCGGCGAGATGTTTAGAATAACAAATTGGCTTATTTCACAAGTTTTAGGGATTTTATTTCAATTGTAAGGTAATGTTTTCTACAGAAGGAGAGCCCTGTGCAAGTATTTTGTCTAGTTCGTGTTTATAAACACGTCTTTTATTGTGTTTTTTAGACGAAATGTTATGGGGAAATCGATGATGCTGATACCCAGCACCATGAGCACCGACGATTGCCTGGGCCGCTGGGGCTGGCTGCAAAGGCGCCTTCAAAACGCTCAAATCATCACTTGCCCGATCGGGAAAGTGACTTTGAACTTTGCTTGCCCGCCCGTTGTTTTCACTTGCCCTGGGCAAGCGGGCAAGCGGGTTTGTCGCGCCCTGTATATAATCAATATTTGCATAAACATGTACAATGTAGCTAAAGAAAGAAAGTATGAAAGGTGAAAAATGCTAAACTAGCTAGAAACTATTTACAAACAGACACAGTCAAATGCACACACCCAACAAATACACACTCTCCCACACACATACACACACACATTTACATCTATGAGTACATGTAGGTCCTCATATAATGTTAGACAGTATTAGAATACAAATTGAAAGAAATATTCTACCTATTCAAAGAAGTAAGTTTTGGATAACCTTTTAACATAGAAAGATCTGTTATATTCTTTTCATATCAACAGGCAATCTGTGTTCCATTTAATGCAGGATATATGAAGAGAGCAAAGGCTTGATGAATAAGACCCCTTTGAGGGTATTATAACTATGAGATTTGCGAATTCTAAGAATAACATTTTTTAAGGAACTACATATACAGGGAATTGATTGCAGTTTGAACAAAACTAACACAACTTGAACGACACAGCTCACTAGTGGCAAACCATTTTAAGCGAAGGAATAATGGACAACTTGGATGTATATAATGGAATTAGTTATAAATCGAATTGCCTTCTTCTGCAATACTCTCAACTTATCACAGATGCACAGCTTGAAAGTTGTTTCCCAAGAACTTACAATACCTCGTCAAAGTAACGGCTAGAATAATACTATTCGTATTGTTATCAATTATCATTCAGGTAAATAATTTTACCGTAAATAACCTACACTGCGAGACCACCTTTGTGACACGTTCTAATGATTTCAGGATAGTGCTTCCTTATCCAAGAACAGATGACATAATTAACATCAATGCCCTATTGAAGAAAATTACTTGATTGAAGCTTTTACCCTTAGAACGGAAATTACGCACTTGTTTCTGGAGATTAAGCAATTAACTTTCAAGAGACCTGCATACCAGTCTTCGTCGTTAATTCTTGATTGGCACTAGTAACAGTTCTCTACTTCTTATCAGGCCAGCAGCAGAACTCGATCCGATTCAGCAAAAAAGGAAACGAAACTAAATAGTTGATGAATGTATTATTCATTTATTATATAGATTCAAAAATAACAGAGTGGACCTAAGAACAGACCTGGGATACCACCACTCTTAAATTGACGTGTTTGGATTAGATCTATCATTTATTTCACAACAACTTGTTGTCCTTTTCACCTACCACGCACAAACACCCCATAATAATTAGCTCTTAGAACCTATGAACAGTGCTACCCCCCTCACCCAATATATTTTCCAGTTTCTGAGCAGGATATTATCATGGTCCCATATTTTGGTATCATAAAGCCTTTGACAGGATGCAAATCATTTTTTTTTTACAATAAAAAAAACTATTATTATTTTTCAGAGAATGCTGTTTCTATAAATTTCCCCAGGCAAATTATTCAACCGTGTTATTTTCAAAATATGGTTTGATATGTGATATTACTCTCAATAGTTAAACACACCATTGTGTTGGAGAAGTACTACGATGCACACACTGATTTTGAGAATCAAGAGAGTATACTCTTTTCTCGATAGGAAACTCATTTAATGTTTAATATGTATTATTTTTCAAGAATCTGTTGAATAAAAAATTTTAACAATAGTATCGGTCTATAATTATTATGATTTTATCAGATCAGCATTTTTTACATGGCCACACTTAGCTACTTAGTTTACATGAACCAACCCTATGATGAAGAAACTATATATTTATGATTTACATAGGCATCAACATAAAGATCGTTGTGAAATGCTCACCTTATTAATTCGAGGTGAAATATCATACAGAAAACAACCAACTCGATTTTAGAGGCTGGTTTTTAAAGACGATAGTTTTAAATTAAGGATCTCAGATTTATGTAGCACACAGGATTTTTTTTATAAAATAAAACACCTAATATAAAAAAAATAAAGGTGACAACGATCATAACACATCCAGCTACAAGAAGAACTCATTTCACATCGTATGAATTCATATAAATAAATCAATCGAAATTGAAGCAATTGTCGGTACCTTGAGCAAATTTCTGGTAATATTTTCTGAGGCAATCCAATCAACATATCTTGTTAAGCTTTCTAGCCTTATCCTTGGCCGTACACATGATGAAGCACTACCCATTAAAATCCCATTATTCTGCTGGAATTTAGACATGCCTATATTGACCGTACCTTAGCAATTTATTGATGTGCATTGAGCCAGTCTTCCTAATTATCACCCTTCCACATCTTCGAACAAATTATCTTTAATAATCTTTTCTTGACTGACGAAGGGGTATTCTAATCACACATTCTTACTAACGCAATGTACTTCTTTTATTTTCAAGCTGTTGGTCTTTTGAGATAGTGACTTATAAAGTTATGTTTACGATTTATTATTTCAATAAACCTTCGATGTCCCAGGGGCTTCTTTAACATTTTTTTTCCTATAGTTACCCTCAGCTCAAGGATGAAAACATAAATCTTAAGTAGTCAAGAAACATTTGTAAGAAAATTTCGTAGAAAACATATTTAACGCCCTCGATGAGGGTCAGACCTGCCACATCAATTTCAGCTAAGTGATTGTTTGACCTTGAGATTCTTACATCATTTAGTTAGCCGTTTTCCATGAACTTTTCCATCTCTTCTTAAGTTCCCAGACCGGACTCCGACAAATGAAATAGTCCAAACAACGGAATGGCTAATATGCTATATAATACAACAATTCCAAATTAAGGCGTTTTATTGTCCATCTAGAAAGTATTTAATTAAAAAGTTGACCGAACCTCAACCAGGCCACCCCTCTCGAATACTTGTAAAATTACCCCTAATTTAATAGTGCGAATGATGACGTCAAAGAATGTTAATGGAATGCTACAGCAGTCCTGCGGCCAGGCATGATTGCGTTTCGCCTTTAGAAAACACGTTTGTATTGCTATGTCAGGACAATAGACGCCCTGTGAGCTAGAATTCTATTGTTATGAATTGAAAGGGCAAAGTCAATCATGCCTGGCCACAGGACTGCTGTAACATTCCATTAACATCCTTTGACGTCATCACTCGCACTATTAAATTAGGGGTAATTTTACAAGTATTTGGGAGGGGTGGCCTGGTTGAGGTTAGGTCATCTTTTTAATTAAATACTTTCTAGATGGACAATAAAAACGCCTTAATTTGGAATTGTTGTATTATAAAGCGTATTAGCTTTCGTTTTTGGCTATTTCATTTGTCGGTCCGGTCTAGGACTTTAACAGAAGTTACTACAGAACCTTTCTTTACACAAAATATGGGCATATGATCTGAAATATCTGAATAAATTACACCAGAGCAAAACTCATTTTGAATGCAATTAGTGAAAATAGTGTCAATCAATGTTGCACTATTATCAGCAGAGCTGCCAACCTAATTGGACCAAAAATCCTACTACTTTCTCTGAAAAATCCTATTTTCAACACAAAAATCCTATTTTTACCACACGTACGTCACTAGCAAAATTTTAGTATGGAATCTAGCACACCAGTGTTAACAATAACCACTAACTTTACAGTTTACATTCATGTGCATTATCTGTTTTAGCTTCTTTTCCAAGTGTCCATGCTACTACCATTGACTTAGTCAGTTTTGATGCAAATTCCTTTGCTATTTTGCTATCAGGAAATATGACGTATGATTACAGTTTCAGGGGCCGCGGAGCGATTTTGAAAGTGGAGGGGCTGAGCCAAAGTGGGGGGGGGGGGGCTGAACAGGCTAAAAATCACAAATGTATGGTCATTTTTGCATTTTTGTACACGTTGGCTGAATACAGCACACATAACACACATACGGTAGTCAGAATTCAGAAAAATCCTATTTTGTTGAGATAAATCCTACTGTCCTATTCTTATGCAAAAATCCTACAAAATAGGATAAAATCCTACTGGTTGGCAGCTCTGTATCAGTTATGCGGGTGGGTTTCGTGATAAGAGAAAAAAATCCAAAAGAGTACATAAAATCTACAAAACCTTTAACACATTGATCAGTATCATAATTCAATAAATTTATGTTAAAATCACCCATCAAATAGATCTCTTTGTTTTCTCTGCTCAAAACATGTAGCTGATGTTCAAAATTTTCAATAAAAGATATACTCTCATAGTTACATGTAGGTGCCCTATAGACACAGCCAACAATAACCTTCTTTGTAAGGATTGTTATTTCAATAAAAACAACTTCATACCCTGATTTTGACCCGGATAAATCTTCACGTAATATAAAATCCAATTCATTTTTTACGTACAAACATGTCCCACCCCCTTTCTTTTCTGTCCTGCATTTATGGACAAAAGAATAGCCAGGTATCTGAAATAGTTGGATATCTGTAGTTTCTTTAAACCAAGTTTCTGAGACACCTATTATTGAAAAATCATGTTTTAAGCACGACAATAATAGTAACAAATCATCATAATTTTTATATAGACTCCTGGCATAAGATCAAAATTACCTTGTTGGTTCTGATCAAATACCCCACAATCAATATATTTACAATCTCTTAATAATATGTTTACATCTTCTTCATCAATGGTATTCATTAGTAATGATTACAGGAAATCAATGACACAATATGTATTCTGAACACAAGGATCTTGTATGAGTTTACTCAAGGTGGACCTACCAGACAAACAAACAGACATAGCATATGCACATAAACAAACATTCAATCAAACACAGAAAACCACACACGCAAATGTTACATACTGTATAAGTGGTTATTTTCGCGGTGACTTTATTTTCGCGAATTTCGCGAGTTGGTCATCGCGAAAATTTCCACTTCAGTACAAGGCTATTTATAGTAATGAAGTCATCACCAAAATCGCGAAATTTTGCTCTCGCGAATTTCCCCAACTAGTCAAAAATCGCGAAAATATCTGTACGCGAAAATATTGGCTTATACAGTACTTGAAGACCCATGGCCAAGCTCACACACACACACACACACACTTACAGAAAAAAATAATTCAAATATTCAAACATCGAAGCCTTAGGCAGTCTTCGCAAGACTTGCACGCGCAGGATTGACCGCAAAACCGAGTAAGTGTCAGATTGGATTCCAATCTTTGGACTTCCTGGGACACGTTGTCGGAGAAGGCACACTCAGGCCTGATCCAGCAAAATTGGATCAAATCCTGCATGCAACTCCTCCAACTACTAAGAAGGAGGTACGCGCATTCTTAGGTTTGGCAGGCTATTACCGCAAGTTTATCCCAAACTTTGCAACAATCGCGGCGCCATTAACTGACCTAACGAAGAAGAACGGACCAAATAAAGTAGAATGGGGTCCAATCGAAGAGCGAGCGTTCCAAACGCTGAAGTCACGCCTGACTTCATCACTGATCTTGCATCTCCCGAATCAAGATCAACCATACATTCTAGCAACCGACGCTTCAGATGTAGGCATAGGGGCCGTACTAATGCAGCGCGTAGGGGATGAAAAATTTCCAATCGTATACGCAAGTAGGAAGCTATCGGACACAGAAAGACGCTATGCTGTGATTGAGAGAGAATGCCTTGCGATCGCTTGGGCAGTGAAGAAGTTCAATATCTACCTCTATGGCACTGAATTTGAACTCGAAGTAGATCACAGACCCTTGATGTACTTAGCGCAAGCAAAATTGTAAAACAGTAGAATCCTGAGGTGGGTTCTTGCACTTCAGTCATATCGTTATCATGTGACTGCAATAAGGGGAACAGATAATGTAGGGGCTGATTTTCTTAGCCGTTGCCCAGAACAATAGTCAGGGGTATCCACTCATATAATATAATAATATTATTATGTTCTGTAGCGTATTAATATGGTAATAACTAGGTTTTGATCACATATCTACATGATCATACAATGTTGTAGATAGTGCTACTATCTTAAAAATTGGGGGTAGTGTCAAGAGATGACTGTGTTTATTGTATGTATTATGTGATGAATAACTGTATCAATTATTTTATAATAATTTGTTCTCTATGTTATGTGGTTATGATACTTTAAGGAAGGAAATTAATGTGTTAATTTCAATTATAGGTTTTGTTATTTCTTTATGTATTAACTATATGATTATTAAATACAAGTCTTTAGGAACTAGAACATTCCAAAGTTATGAATGAAAATTCACAGGAAGGAAAGAGAATACTTCCGGTAAAAGTTTCCTAGTAAGAACTTAGACGTCACACAATTTGTGAGTCAGATTTCTTAGGACTATCCCTGAAAGGGAAGCCTTATGACCATAAATGGTAAAAGGGCCGATATGAATGGGGGAAGAACGTAAACATTGCCCAGCCAGGCTGAGCAGACATTTCCAAGAAGAAACAAAGTTAGGTTACCCACCCTTCCATCTGGTATAGGAAGTGAAAGTTCTAACCAATCAGATGCAAGGGACAAAATGAGTGACCAGGCATTAGCCAATAATATTTAGAGGGTGTAAACGTCGCAATACTTTCTAAGAATATTGGACATCCAAAACTCTTGACCATTAGGTCTATGGGAGGAAATTACTATAAATTTAGTTTAAATTTGATATTAAATCAGAAGCTGCTGTAATTCAAAAGGAGAATCATCAGAGAAGAAGAATAGCTAAGAATCATTGTTAATCATTGAACTGTATAAATCTGTTAATATCTTCATATGTTTGTACTTTGTTTATAACCTATACTGTAATCCTTGTTAGAATAGTTTACTTAAATAAAGGTTTTCTGAAACCTAATTATTTGTTTGATTTAGTATTCTGTTCACAAGTTTACATAAGTCTGTAGAAGTGGAACCAAACACTACAAATTAAAGATCCCAGCCACAAGGTATACGTAGCTCGATCCCAGCCTTGTGACACACATATTGACCAACGCTAAAAAAATTATGCTGCAAAGTGCCCACCAGACGCCCCCCCCCCCATACTAACTAAATGCACCGTATAGTAGAATTTGTGCAGTTAAAACCTTTTATTTAAGGTAGTACATGAAACCAAGTTTGAATGGTGGCGGGTATATAGTGTAAGGGAGTGGGAGATACTACTTGAAATTTATTGCAAATTGATACAAGAACATCAACAAAGCACAAGAATAAGCAAGCGCAAAAAAAAATTCTGCTGTAACCCACTCCCCCCCCCCAAAAAAAGGGGGCCCTCAATTCCTCTCAATCAAACATGGGAGATACTACTTGAAATGATTTCAAATTAATGCATGTACACCACAAAGCACATATTGACCAACGCCAAAAAAAAACTATGCTGCAAAGTGCCGCAAAGACGCCCCCAAACTACGAACTAATGGCCCCGTATAGTACAAATTTGTGCAGTAAAAAACCTTTTATTTACGGTACATCATAAACCAAGTTTGAATGGTGCGGGTATAGTCTAACAGAGTCGCAGATACTACTTGAAATCAATTTCAAATTAATACATGTACACCACAAAGCACAGAATGAGCAACGACAGACAATTTTTCTGCTGCAAAGTGCCCGCCAGACGCCCCCAAAATACGACCTAATTGCCCCGTATAGTACAATTTGTGCAGTTGAAACCTTTTATTTAAGATAGCACATGAAACCAAGTTTGAATGGTGCGGGTATAGTGTAACAATGTGGGAGATACTACTTAAAATTTATTTCAAATTGATACATGAACATCACAAAGCACAGCATGAGCAATGCCAGAAAAAATTCTGCTGCAAATTGCCCGCCAGAAGCCCCCAAAGTGCGGCCCAATTGCCCCCTACAGTGCGTTTGTGCAGTTGAATGATGATGTTGAAACATTTTATGGAAGGTACTACACGAAACCAAGTTTGACTGAAAGGTGCGGGTAGTCTAAAACACTGGATATTATCTTTACAAACACAAATGCCGAAGGGCCGGCCGATAACCCCCCCCCCCAAAAAAAAAAAGGGGGTGCCCTCAAATTCCCTCTCGATCAAAAATAGGATATACCAATTGAAATGAATTTCAAATTAATACATGTACACCAGTACCACAAATCACATATTGAGCAACGCCAACAATTTTTTATGCTGCAAAGTGCCCGCCAGACGCCCCCGAAATACGAACTAATGGCCACGTATAGTACAATTTGTGCAGTAGAAACCTTTTATTTACGGTACTACATAAAACCAAGTTTGAATGGTGCGGGTTTAGTCTAACAGAGTGGGAGATACTACTTAAAATTTATTTCAAATTGATACATGAACATCACAAAGCACAGAATGAGCAACGCCAGAAAAAAATTCTGCTGCAAAGTGCCCGCCAGAAGCATCCAAAGTGCGGCCCAATTGCCCCCTATAGTACGTTTGTGCAGTTGAATGATGCCGTTGAAATATTTTATGTAAGGTACTACACGAAACCAAGTTTGACTGAAAGGTGCGGGTAGTCGAACACACTGGATATTTTCTTTACAAACACAACTGCCAAAGGGCCGGCCGATAACCCCCCCCCCAAAAAAAAAAGGGGGGGGCCCTCAAATTCCCTCTCGATCAAACATGGGAGATACTACTTTAAATAAATTTCAAATTAGTACACGTACACCACAAAGCACATATTGACCAACGCCCCCAAAAAAATTGTGCTGCAAAGTGCCCGCCAGACGCCCCCAAACTATGAACTAATGGCCCCGTATAGTACAATTTGTGCAGTAGAAACCTTTTATTTACGGTACTACATAAAACCAAGTTTGAATGGTGCGGGTATAGTCTAACAGAGTCGCAGATACTACTTGAAATCAATTTCAAATTAATACATGTACACCACAAAGCACAGAATGAGCAACGACAGACAATTTTTCTGCTGCAAAGTGACTGCCAGACGCCCCCAAAATACGAACTAATTGCCCCGTATAGTATAATTTGTGCGGTTGAAACCTTTTATTTACTGTACATAAAACCAGGATTGACTGGTGCGGGTACAGTCTAAAGAGTGGAAGATACTACTTGAAATTAATTTCAAATTAATTTTAACTTTGAAAAGTGAACCTTTTTGGGACAAAATAAAGTTTTTGCTTTTTTATTTTAAGCTGCCTATCAAAATAGAGTAATGTCTGAAGTTCCATGGACTAATGTTTTTTCTTGATATTTGCAATTGTTCATGCTCATTTGCATGAACATAAATGATAATTAGATGGAAAAACTGTACATAAAATATCATTTTTTTTAAACCCTGGCTGGAATGGATATGCTGACTTCCGTACTTGGATTACTGTCATTATATAATTATTTACCTCTATTCCTTTTAATCTAACCCCAAAAATAATGTTGTTAACAAGCCTAAAAAAAATTAATTGCCCTCAAATGTCACACACGTGACCAGAAAACACAAAAAGTTTATGCCCCGCCTTAACCGTGGCTCTAGTATTATTATTATTTTTTTCTCCAAAGCTAGATTTAATGTACCTTGCATCTCACCAAATATGAATCCATGACAAGTTTTAATTTGATTATTAATTAGCAAACAAATTGGTCACACACGTGACCCGCTGGGTGGGGGCGGTCATAAAGGTCTGATTATTTTCACTTTCATTGGCTGAAATTAATTTATTTTAGCATTGTTGTGCTCCAAAATGGTTCTGCAATAATTTTTACAAAAAAACCCCAAAAGGTCGAAAAAACAAAGAAATACATAAGAAAATCATTAAACAATGAAATACATAAGGAATTTATTTCGATACTAATTTTTTTTTCCAAATACAATTGTTAGGAATCCTATAAGGATTATGCAAACAAAAAATTAGCATTCCAGAAGCTTTAGTTTGTCAATTAGAACAAAAATTATGACTTCATGCAATGCATAAATTAGCATAATTAATTCATATAAAATAAATAAATATTATTTCGGGAAAATTAACAGTGCTTTTGTGCAGTTTACATCGCACTCTACCATCGTGCAAATTTTCAGCGCAGTCGCGCGATCAACAGCCGAGATCTGATGGGGGGCATCATGCCCCCCCCCCTCATTACCCGCCCCACCCCCAGTCTTGACAGCTACCAAAACACCCCAGTGAATGATTAGGGTTGAGTTCATAAAAGTTTTACCACGGCGGATATAGTAATTGCTCAAAATGTACATTTTATTGCATAATACATAATATATTCATTTTTATGTACGTGACCCGACATCACAATATAAAGTAATAGATTTTTAAAAAAATTTCAGAGATGACTCCTATCCAGTGATGTTTTATGGTTAGCAGGTCCATTATGTATATCTCACAGCAATAAGAACATTTCATCACTTTAAAATTCACAGGAATTTCATAATGGAATTAAACTTTCAAAATCATGCCGTTCTGTGAAGTCACACACGTGACCCACTTATTTTGACCTCTGACCTTGAACATGCATATTGTAAATATCAAAAAATATTTCCAAATGATAACCAACAAAATATGTTAGCATAATATAAACATTAAATCAGTATATCTTTAACATTGTTAGAGTTATAGCCAATTAAAGTCAAGATTTTGCATAATTTCGGTCACACACGTGACCAAGAATGGTCCTCAAGGATGTCAAGGGAATTCGCCAGGCATTTTCCAGGGCCCCTTTTCATGCTTTTCGGGAGGGGGTTATCTAGAGGCCCTTGGGCAACATGATTTGCGTTTATGAAGATGATATAAGTCTGTAGGACTATCCACACATAGAGTACCTTAAATAAAAGGTTTCAACGGCACACATTGCACTATAGGGGCGATTAGGTCGTATTTGGGGGCCCTCTGGCGGGCCTTTGCAGCAGAAAATTTGTATGGTGCTGGTCAATATGTGCTTAGTATCTCCAACATTTAGATTATACGGGCACCATTTAAACTTGGTTTCATATAGGTTTCAACAGCACAAATTATACCATGAGAGGCCATTTGAGCCATATTTTGGGGGCATCTGGAGGGCACTTTGCAGCAGGATACTTGTCTGACAGTGGTCAATATGTTCTTCGTGATGTTCATGTATTAATTTGAAATTTATGTTTTATCTCCTATTCTGTAAGACTTCCAGCACCATTCAAACTTGGTTTCATGTACTATTCAAAATTTCAAATTTATTTTTTTTACATCCTCAATAAAAAACATACATAGAATAATTATACAAGAATATTTGAACAAAACATATAAACTAATATTTAAGAGAATGTGGGGCCAACAAAAAAGAGCATATAGCCTTATAAGACGTTGACCCCCAACAGCGGACCGTTTAAAAAGCAACTATACTTCTTACCATTATTCTAACAGAAAGCATATAAAATGAAACACATTACATTAACCACACAGCCCGATAAGTCTTCTTTACAAACAGATATGTTCTCATATCATATTCAAAGAATAATATAGATAATCAAATCTTAAAAGATGTTGTTTATAGTTACGTTTAAAAGAATTAAGAGTCCGGCAGGTTTTTAAAAAATGAGGTAAATTGTTAAAAAGAAAAAGGCCTTTAAAGAAAATTGAAATTACGAGAGATTGAGGTTCGAACTAAAGGTGAAATGATAATCAAATAAACTGCGAGTATTGTGTTGATAAACGAAATTAAGGCAAAACTTAGACAAAATAGAATCAGGAATTATGCGAATTTGGAGCGAAAGAGAACATAAATATTGCAATATATATCATAATTTATATTCATACAGAATAATAGTAATTTGAGATTTTGAAAAAGTGCAAGATAGGATGGGCATAATAAGTATGTGTTGCAAATTATCCTTAGGCCTTTTTCTGTCAAGTAAATATATAATCTAATTGAAATAGATCGAGGAGTTTGAGCCAATAATTATTGCCAAAATATAATATGCGAGACAATAAAAGCATATATAACATAATCAAAATATATCGTGGAAAGTGTTTTAATCATATATAGGATCCCCGATACTACGATTACAAAACGACACCCAATGTGTTTCATGCCATGAAAGTTTATCGATCAATATAACTCCCTAAATTTGAAAAATGGACACATTGAAATACTTGAATTGTTGAATTTAAATTTCCACTCTTTCTTTCTCAATTTTTTCTTTGTAATGAATATCATACATTTTGTCTTCGTGATGTTCAAAACTAATCGATTGTTAATATACCATTATATTTAGTTTTTCTAATTCATTAATTGAAACTATTTTGCAACGAACAATATTGTGATGAGGACATAACACACTGGTGTCGTCAGCTATAAAATAATAATGTTATAATTTAGAAGAATGCAATATCTGTTAATATAATCAAAAAAAGTAACGGGCCAAGTAGAGATCCTTGGGGTAACCCACAATCGAATCGTTCAAAGAAGAATATTGTTCACGTACTGATATCAACTGAAAACGATATGATAGATAATTTATTGAAAAATTCCCAGAAGTAAGCCACGTATCATATGCATAAAATTTTTTCATTAAATAGAATGGTCTAAAGTATCGAATGCCTTGCTTAAATCGAGAAATAACCAATCATATTATTTTTTGGAAATCAATCAGAAACTTTATAAATAAAATCAAGAGAGCCATCGATGTGGAATAATCCTTTACGGAAGCCATACTGACCATTGTGTAAAATATTACATGAGGTGAAGAATTGGTAAAGTCTTTTATACAAACATCGTTCAAAGATCTTGGAAATACAGGTAAAACTGAATTGGACGATAATTTGAAACGTCAATCTTCACGTCCGTTTTTAAAAACAGAGAATGACCTTCGCTTTGAGTTCTTATCAGGAAGAGACCTTTGGAAAGACAAATTAAATATTGAACAAAGAGGTGAGCTTAATGATTGGAATTATTTTCTTAAAACACTAACATCAATTCCATCATACTGCACTAGTTCTCGTTTTTTAAACGAAGATACTATATCTAATATTTCTTTACAAGTTATTGGAGTAAAATAAGCAGACAGTGCATTCTTTGAAAGCTCTGGCTGTTGATAATTGCCTATTATATTGTTCAGTATTAGTAAGATTATAACCGATATCAACAAAATAATTATTAAAGATATCAGACATATCAGCTTTATTAGTAATAATTGAGTATATTTACATTCAGCTTGATACACTGATAGATTTTTTACATAGATCGGGACCCAAGTGCTTCATTTACAATTTTCCATGTCACTTTTATATCATTCCTATTATTCTTGAATTTATTTTTGTAGTATGCATACTACCTTAAATCAAAGGTTTCAACTGCACAAATTGTAATATACGGGGCAATTAGGTCGTATTTTGGGGGCATCTGGCGGGCACTTAGCAGCACAAATATTGTCTGGCGTTGCTCATTATGTGCTTTATGGTGTACATGTATTAATTTGAAATTAATTTCAAGTAGTATCTTCCACTCTTTAGACTATACCCGCACCATTCAAACTTGGTTTTATGTACAGTAAATAAAAGGTCTCAACTGCACAAATTGTACTATACGGGGCAATTATTTAATAGTTTTGGGGCATCTGGCGGGCACTTTGCAGCAGAACTTTCTTTAGCGCTGGTCAATATGTGCTTTGTGGTGTACATGTATAAATTTGAAATTCATTTCAAGTAGTATCTCCCACTCTCTTACACTATAACCGCACCATTCAAACTTTGTTTCATGTACTACATTGTACCTTAAAAAAAATGTTTTCAACTGCACAAATTTTATTTTTTAGGGGCATCTGGCGGGCACTTTGCAGCAGAAAAATTGTCTGTCGTTGATCATTCTTTGCTTTGTGGTGTATTCGTATTAATTTGAAATTCATTTCAAGTAGTATCTCCCATGTTTGATCGAGAGGGAATTTGAGGCCCCCCTTTTTGGGGGGGGAGGGGGGGGGGGTTATCGGCCGGCCCTTTGGCAGTTGTGTTTATAAAGATAATATCCAGTGTCAGACTACCTACACCTTTCAGTCAAACTCGGTTTCATGCAGTACCTTTAAGGTTTCAACTGCACAAATTGCACTATAGGGTGCACTTGGGGGCTTCTGGCGGGCACTTTGCAGCAGAAATTTTTTCTGTCATTGCTCATTCTTTGCTTTGTGGTGTTCATATATTCATTTAAAATCACTTTCAAGTGGTATCTCCCTCACTTGATCGATGCCCAATTTTAAGGCCCTTTGGGGGCGTCTGTCGGGCACATTGCAGCAGAAATTATGTCTGTCAGTTGTCATTCCGAATTCAGGGAATTGAGCTGCAAAATATGTCATAGGTTTGAAGTGGTACCTCGCTCAGCTAATCGAAGGCATTTTTGGGGCCCTTTTGAAGGGCCCTAGGGGCCTTATGCAGCAGGGATGCACTGCCAGACGTTGGGTTTAGTAAATGTGGGATTCCTCCCCATATATTCCAATACTTTACTACTGGTACCTCGTTCAGCTAACCAAAATCGAGCTGGCTGCCTGACTATTAAGTACACAAAATGAGTAATAATTGAATTTTTCAATAATTGAAACTTTCCTACATGTAATTACATTTCAAACCAATGGTTCCTTACTTAATAACTTTTTAAATAAAGACTGAATTATGCCTATGCTGACTGGGGGAGGGATCTCGGCCAATGTATCCACTATAAAACATCCACGACTGCTGCGCAACCGCTGCCAACCCGAAATATGCCTTTTAGTGAATTTTCCTTGAAAGTGTATTGCAACTATTGTTCAAAACAAACTGCAAACTGTGTTGTTAGGTGAAAAAACATTACATTATTGCATGTCAGACCTAAATAAAATGTAATATAGCATTTTGCTTTCATTTTCAATGCATACAAATTTTACAAACATACAAACATTAAGAAATACAAAAAAATCATAACAATAGAATACAAAAGGAAGTAATAAAACAAAAGAATACCTAAGAATTCATTAGAAACTTCAAACTCTTTATCTGAAATATCAAAATGTTGTTGACTATTTCACTCAGAAACTTTTGAAAGGAAATAGGACTTTATAACAATTTTTTAAATGCCAAATATTGACAAATATGTAAAAACACGCTTAATTTGCATTAACAATAATAATAGATTTATACTTAAAAATACAAACAATCAACGCTGTGCTATACTTTACATGTGCCTTAACATCCATGCGAAATTTCATATTGATCAAATCATTATTGATGGAGATACCGGTATTCTTTTTTTTTCAATAATCCAATAAATTAGTGCAAAATCAATTTTTTGCCTATTTTGGCATTTATTTGATAATTGTGAAATATATTTGTTGCACAATGCATTTTTAGTACTTTAAACCTGGTGAATAGTTTTGGTAGCAAAAAAGAAATTGGCACAAAACCGATCAAATGTAGTTACATGTTGTCCACATTGCACTAAAAGATATGTGTGGAAGATCTTGTGACATTCCTTTCAATATTTCTGATGAATTTCGTTTATAAAGTTTAAATGAAGCGCAATCCAACTGCCGTTTAGACCTCTGCTGACAGGTTCGCACGCCCGAGGTTACGGTGTGAATTAGTGCAAACATTCCCACACAAGAGAATCCCCATTGGTTTTCCACGTGAGCGCTAACCTGAGACGGGTCCCCGACTTATCTTTTTTATCCTTATATTATGAAATAAAGACACTAAAATGAGATTTCAAGTACTATAATTTGCTTTATTATAGTTATTGGATTCAATCTATCATAATTTATCTTAATGTGAATCAAAATAAATTTTTCTTTCTCCCGAAACTATACACCAGCTTTAACAGCATTTGCACTGAAATACTGGATATAAAATGCTTTAAAATGATCCAAAACATAGCTGGCATCAGGTGTACCCAAACTTTTGGAGGGCAGTATGAAAGATTCAAGGAGGCCAAGAAGAACAGCTGTTTGTAGCTGAAAAGGGTGTTTCCGCCCATGAATTGGGAATAAATAAATAAATAAATAACAAAAAGTAATGGTGTGAAGGGGAGACATGTAAGAGACCTTTAACATGCATGCTTTTAATACAAGATGGGTATCCTATTTGATTTTTTAAAAATCATGATCCGATTTTTAAAAATATTATTCAGAAGAAAATCATGTTTAGCCATGATTTAACCTTTATCTTGAATGCAGGAGAACGAACAAGATTCTGAAGAAGCCATGGATTACTTCCTTGGAATGTTTCATCTTTCACTGGTGATGATGCTATTGCATAGAGGGGACAGAGAACACTTTCCCTTTTTCTTCCTGTGGACGGCAGGGTACAGTCTGACTATATTCCTCTGCTTGTTAATCAAGAACACACTGGGTGATGCTTAGACATCACAATCATCAAGAACAAGGTTGGTATCCTACAATTAAAGATTAAATTTCTTTACTTCACAAAACAACATTTCATCTTAAACTTTTTTTTTTAATCATATGCTCACAACAGAAGCATAAATGTAGGCCTAACCCTTGCTCAACTTGAGTAGTAACAGACATGAAAACTCACAATAATATAAATTAGTTATTCATTTAGGAGAAAATATCTTTTTCTAGATTTTAGTAAAAACATGATAATAAACCTCTCAAGGTATCATTTGTCAAGAATAAGGAACTTTAATTGCCATGTACATGTAGCACAACATGTACAATTTATTATTTGTTAGTAGCATATGTACAAAAGTGCATAGTTGATTAAATGCCTGTGAATAATAAGTGAGGTACAGTATTATTTAATCATTTCAAGTTTCTAAAGCCAAGCTAGAGTTCTTACAGCCAAAATAATTTGTGACAAATCTGTAAGATATGCCCTCACATTGTTCCATTAACATATAAATATGCCTACACAAGATTATATTCACGTTTCGATAATGATTTCAGAAGAAATGTTGAAAAATATCGAAACAGTCCGTCAAATTGAGACTTGGAGTAGACCGCTATATCGCCACAAGTCACGGCACAACACACACACACATATCTGGTGCGAATCGCGTGCACATGATATACCCGTAGACTTTCCACGTGGCCGTGTTAATCACGCATGTGCTTGGACGGGCCGTCCAAGCTACAGAAATTATGCTTATTTTGCTCTTTTCTCAGCAAATACGCAATTTTCTGTAAATTCCTTTGGTGTGTAGTATTTATTTCCTATGCTTGAAATTCGAACAAGAATGTTTTGATTTATTTAATCATGACTACTACTCGAGATTATCTTTAATTATAGAAAATAAGCCTTGAACATGACTGTCTCAATCTTCAGATTAAAAAGACAAAGAAAAAAGAACAAACAAAATCCTCAAAAGAAAATGGTTAAACTTCAATAGTTCAACTGGACTTTCAGGCAACTTTTTTAAACATAATCATGAATAAACTACACACAAGACATTTTATTCATTAAGGAAAAAAAAAGGCTTTTGATCAACAAAATCATGTTTAAACCTGGTGTATAGTTTTGGCAACAAAAATGCAATTGGCACAAAACCGATCAAATGTAGTTACATGTTGTCCACATTGCACTAAAAGATATGTGTGAGAGATCTTGTGACATTCCTTTCATTATTTCTGATAAGTTTCAATGAAAATGTTTGAATAAAGCGTAATTTAACTGCTGTTTCGACCTCTGCAGAGAGGTTCGCACGCCTGAGGTTACAGCGTGAATTAGTGCAGACGATCTGTGTGAAACACCCACACAAGAGAATCCCCATTGGTTTTCCATGTGAGCGCTAACATGAGTCGGGTCCCTGTCTTATATTTTTTTATACTTATGTTATGAAATAAAGACACTAAAATGAGATTTCAAGTACTATATTTTGCTTTATTATTGTCATTGGATTCAACCTTTCATAATTTATCTAAATGTGAATCCAAATGAATTTTTTCTTTCTCCAGAAACTATACACCAGCTTTAAGTACAATTAAACATCCATAATTTATTAACTATCTTTCTCTATAAACAGGATATTGCTGTCTCATTGCCCAAGTCGCATCCATCCATTCGTAAAGTCAGATGATGATGAAGTACATCTTCCACATCCTGTGTCAATCCATGGTGCAACATCCCACCGTATCAACCCATCAATCTCTATGCTTTGAGTCTTGTCAAGCTAAGTCTTCAAATCAATGGTTGTGGAGCAGTTTATATTCCAAACAATGCAAAACAATACAAAAAATGGAGCTTAAGTCTACCCCGGCTGGTCTTGTAAAATGTTCTTTTAAACAAACTTACAAACAAAATTTAAGTAAGTCAGAAAAAAAAAACATATATTGAAATTGTTGTATTTGCCGTTTGCTTAATATTTAATCTTTATATTTCATGTTATATTTATATGTTGCTTATTATAATGTACATGTACATTATATTTTGTATTTACTTTGTATTCAGTGAGCTCATTGTTTTCACAAACTGTCATGATCACATTTATTATGTATGTATATCATGTGTAAATATGTTTCATTGTTTGCACTCTAATACCGAGAGGGGGTCGATAGAGTCAATAAATCTTATCTTATCTTACCCAATTAACTCATTTTATAAGCCAAAGAAAAAAAATGTATTTCTGATGCCAAAAATGAACAATCATTGGAGAAGATACTTATGTAGTTTTGTAATTTTTCATTGGTGCTGATTGTTGGACAATAAAATTGGACAATGAAAGTAGTTGATATCAGTATCATCATAACCAGGTACTATATTAGTAGCCAGTATTTATAATGTGCTAATCACTATGAGCATTAAAGGAAATGCGTATTTTTGTGGACGCTTGCTTAATTTTGAGATATGGTGCTCTTCATGCTGTCAAAGCATGTCATAATGTGTCAAGATAAAACCGTGAAAATTTCATTTCCATACATCTACTAGCTTCATTACAATGTATATGATTCACAACAATTAAAAAAAAAAAGAACAGATGGACGTATCTCTAATTTTAGAGACACATGGTACGTTTATGAAATGGTGATATTCATTCAATTTTATAAACTAGCAGAAATTACCCGTGGCAGCACAGGGGGTATGAATAATTTTTATCAAGGTGTTTGTGGAGAGGGGGGAGGGGGGCGGTGGCTTTTTTGTATGTACAGCTAGACTGCCCATTCACACTTAAGAAGCCTAGTAATTTGTTTACGAAATATATTCAAACAATAGATTTATAGCATGCATATACTTCTCTTTCAATATAGATAGCAGGTTCAATTAAGTTAAGCACACTGGGTCAAATTGGAGGGAGAACTTTAATAATCATTACGGAGTGAAATCCACATCCAACTATATAGAATGGATTTTTTTTTTTAATAGATAACACGGTGTATTCAGTGGACAGTCAAGAGGTAATTATTGTGATATATATCATTACATGTATTGGGTCAGAAATAAATATGTACGTTGCACATGCACCTTAAAATGTATATTAGACTGCATTTGTTTGTACTTCTTCAATTAAAGGTTGCTCAATAAAAAAAAGTACAGTGGGATGTTGAAAAGATGTGAGTTAGAGAAAGAGAGTGACAATGTGGGGGGGGGGGGGGGGGGGTGAGTGAGAAAGAGAGAGCGATAGAAACAGTGATGGGAAAAATGAGTTAGAGAGACAGATAGTGAGAAAAATTACAGAGATAAACAGACAGTGGGGAAAATGAGAGAGGGAGTTGGGAAAATGAATGAGAGACAGACAGTGGGAAAATGAATGAGAGACAGCTGAGAGGGAAAAGTGAGAGACAGTGGGAAAATGAGAGACAAAGAGGAAAATGATGAGAAAGACTGGGGAAAATGAATGAGAGACAGACAGTGGGGAAAATGAATGAGAGGGGCAGACAGTGTGAAAAATGAGAGACAGAGTGGGCAAAACGGCGAGAGAGAGAGAAAAGTTTTTAGACGATGTGATGAGAATTGATAAGATTTGTACGGCTTCCATTGGCTTGTTTCAAAGTTCTTGATTTTTTCCCCTGGTGGGTAAAAGCTAAATGAGTTACATGTGAGTCTCAAAAATAAAACAATACAATACTAAGTAAAGATGTGATATAAGATACATGTAGAACAAGGGCAATGCAAAAGGAACCATTCTCTCATCAAGTAGAAATGGCCTACCTGTATGTTACATTTTATGACAGAACAATGCATGTCTTTTAGACTATTAATTGGTAAGCTATGCTAAGACATCAAACTGAATAAACTGAATAAACAATTTATATGCCATGTAAAAATCCACCAAAGAAATATTGAAATATATTTTAGGTACCAAGGATTTATTAACTAGCATGCCCTAATTAAGGGCTATTGTTTAATATTTAATCCCGATCTGCTTGGGTCCAGCACACCCTACTTAAAATTGGCTATTGTTATCCTGGAAGCCACTGGCGTAGATCCATTTGCGATTTCTATTCATCAGGGGGGGATGGCGCTTTGTATTATTACATGTATGTAATATCCCCCCCCCCCCCTGATGAAAAGCATTCTTTACGGATTTACGCCCGAGCTGGAAGCACTTCCTGGAAGAGGGTGAGTCAGCATGGTGCTTACACACATTACTATCCCAGTGCTCTATTGTTCACTGAACAATAGATTTTTTTTAAGCTGGTGTTCTGGAACACGGCTGGAATGGGGCCATGCCATACCCATTCCAGATGCCCTAATCCCCCATTCCGCACCCATGCGGAACACCAAGTGAATAAATCCTTGGTGCCTTAATATATTTTTATACCATGTAATGATTTATGTATCTCCATATCGTATTTCATTAAAATCTGAAATATTACAAGTAAATGAAAATCATTTAGTTTTGTTGGAGACTTTGAAAATAAAGAGGAAATGGGGTAGAGAGAAGGAGGAAAACAAGAGAGAGAGAGATAGAGAGGATGATGGATGAACAGATATAAAGAGAGAGAGTAAAAGACAAAGACATGCTCAAGTGGTTACGTGTATGCCAAATTTTCATTTGGTCTGCAATCATCGCAGGGTGAACCTTATTAGTGTGGGAGCCTATGGTCAAAATATTGGCTTGGTGTGCAAAGGGGCATGCATAAGCTCATCGTATCCCTTCCATTGCACGATCACCCTGGGGTGATCATTCCATCACAGTAGACTCAATGGCCTATATTCTAAACCAATGACTGAGTTTGTATGAGTTGCAAGTTCGTGCAAAGCTGTTGTGCGATGCTTTTGTCTGATTCATTAGCTAACATCAGACAAAAGCATCGCACAATAGTTTCCCACGAACTTGCAACTCGGACAAACTGCAAATTGCAATTTGCGTACGCGTACGCATACGCGCCCGCATCTACATGTAGTGACAAAAAAGTTTTGATATGACTTGTCATAAAATATGAAACTGTTAAAATTATTATTCAGAGAGATATTAGATATTACTTTCACAAAATGGCGCGTAAATGACGTCACTATATGCTAATGAGCTACAAAAAATTTCAGTGCTCAGATCTTATAATGATCTATCATTGCTGAAAATTTAAAGTACTTCTATAACATTGCAAGTATTAGTTATACCCTAAAGAGGATTGATACATGTATATAGTTATAAAGTTTTTGTGAAGTAAAGCAAAACCATGAAACAAGAGAGAAAATTTAAGCCCAAAATGTCCTTGTTTGAATAATACTGCATGATTGACCTGCTTACCAAGCTCTTACTATGTATGAATTATAGCTTGGACTTCCCCCTCTCCCTGTCTTTTCTTCTCTGACCTTTCCAATCCCTTTCTTTCTCTATCTTTTTCTTATTCTCTCTCTACATCCATTCGTACTCCCTAGCTCTCTCTCACTCTCACCATCTCCATCTGACGCAACTTGCTTACAACCTACCATTCAACCCAATTATACACAACAATCTCCACATTATAAATTCACTTATTTATTACATGCTTATTAGGTGAATGTGATATATTTTCTTAATTTCAAACAAGTACTTTTAAATTCGTTTTAATGTTTCATTTGTAAATTGTGTATTGTTTTATTATATAATGTCATGATTTCATGTAATGTACTTTTTTATGTATGCACGGACCTACAGAAGAACAGCCTTTGGCTGAAGTAGGTTGTACCGTGTTGAAATAAAATAAAATGAAATGAAATGAAATGAAATCAATTTACATTTCTAAGTGATCTACCCTTCCGATACCAGGACTTTGTTTAATGTATTGACTCACCGCTTCATGGAGGTACTGAGTGATCTGTGTTGTCTTTCCTGATCCATTTTCTTCTTCGATGATCAAGATCTGTTGATCCTTGATAGCCAAGATCCAATCCATCTTCTCATAACATACCCCTGTTTTTAACCACTCGCCCCCCCCCCCCCTTTCTCGAAAAAACCAAGGGTAAACATTCAGTACTGACTTACTGATTCATAAAGGTGATGTGTGATCTGCTGGTTTTTTTTTCTGATCTTGTTTCACCCTCAATGATCAAGACCTGGGTGGTGTTGCATAAAACTTTTTTTCTAATTTAAGTTTTCTCAGGTTTAAAAAATTGGGTTATGTAGCCCTATTTCTCAAGTTATTCAATGTGAGTTTTAAAACCCAGTAAAAATCGATTGCATAAATACTTTTGAAAACTCTGGTAGACACCCTACGTGTTTATGCAATGGAAAAAAAAATAGGTAAAGTATTGTAACCTGATATTTTGAACTTTAACCAGAGTTTTCAGAATTTTACCGGAAAAAGCTCTGGTTAAAAGATTTATGCAACAAGGCCCAGATGATTCTTGATGGCCAAGATCAGATCTATCCCCTTAAGAAAAATACCCCTGTTCTTAGCCTACCCCCCCCCCTTCTCCCTCAAACTTAACAAGGGTGATCTAAATGCACTCCCCCCAAATATTGTGGAATTTAATGTTCTATATTGACTCACTTCTTCATGAAGGTACTGTGTGATCTTTGTTGTCTTTCCTGATCCTGATCCTGTTTTGCCTTTGATAATCAAGATCTGGTGATCCTTGATAGCCGAGATTAAATCCTCTCTGAAAGGGTAGATCGGGAGGCTGTTTTGAACCTCTTGATGAATGCCCTAAACATATCCATGTTCTTACCCCCCCCCCCCCCCTCTCCTCTCCCTAGAATAGGATAAGGTGAACATTCAGTATTGACTACCGCTAATGGAGATACTGAGTGATCTGTGTTGTCTTTCCTGATCCTGTTTCTCTTTCGATGATCAGAATCTGATGATCCTTGATAGATGAGATCTGAAACATCCCTAAAAACACACGCCTGTTCTTAACCCTCCTCCCTCATCTCCCTTGAATACACGTACGGTGAATCTTTTCTAATGACTTACCGCTTCATGAAGATACTGAGTGATCTGTGTTGTCTTTCCTGATCCTGTTTCACCCTCAATAATCAAGATTTGATGATCCTTGATGGCTGAGATCAGATCTTCTCGGAAGGGATAGATTGGGAGGCTCTTCCGAACCTCCTGGATGGACTGTTTCTTCTTCTCAGAGACTGACATCTTAGGTTCATCATCCTCTTCATCATCACTCTACGTGAGGGAAAAAAATGAAATAAATTTGACAATGTACTGTAACAAGGTTTACGGTTCACCATGTGGTTAGTCCTAAAAAGGACCATTTGAGAGTGTAGAAGAGGTAACGGAGAGTTAAAGAAAGAAGAAAATTAATAGGCAAGATAGAGAGTAGAGAATATAATTAGAAGTATTCTTTCTTGATTGGGTCCTGGAAAGGACTGTGAAACAGACGAGAAGGCGCGAGGCAAGGAAGGCTTGTAGTGGTAGCAGTGGAGAGTGCTCGACGTTTCAGACAGGTTGACTGTCCGTCTTCAGGAGTTCGGACAGTCAACCTGTCCTAAACATCAAATCCACCATACATGAAGGTAGAGACCTTCAGAGAACATCTTGTACAATGTATTTGGTTGATTCATGATACAAATGACTGGGTCATTTTGACCCTTTGAATCCTAAAGGCCCCATTTCCTGCTAACAAGGCAGTAAAAATATCCTGAAAGTATAGTGTCCATGTGCCTTTAAACCATGTCAAAAATTCTTTTGATTAAAGGCCCTCGCAAGTCGGAGATCGTGGGGAATGCGCGTTTTTCTTGAGCTCCATTGACTCATACACAATCTACAGTGAGGCTTACGCAAGGGTCGGCCTACTGGGGATTAACATTCGGACAGCACGAACATGACGAAGTTTACCGAATTCAGTCAGTCAATAGGGTCAGTAGCTTCGGATTAGTTTATAGACTCTCAACGGGTCTCTTCGTATTAATTCAAAGAGAGGACTTGTATAATACTCCATTTCAAAAACAAAACATAGGTTAGATTTACTTCGGACTTCTGGTTAGTTAGTCTAGCCATGAAGGATTAACCGGATTAGCTCCAGATGGGTTGGCGCTGAAGATTATGCAACATGCCTCAGGCTCTGATTGGAATGTTATCATTTCACCCGAGATAAGGTGAATTCCCCATGTTTTATCAATTATACGTCCCTTTAAGACTTGCAGTCTAAAACTTTTGCAAGTCTTCCATTGAAAGATGGTGTTATTGCAAAGAATGGATCATATCTGTGACATAGATGTATAATAATGCCATTCCCTGTTTTAATTATGTGAATAAAATCAATAATTTTTTTATAGTGTACTTAATTTCTAATATCTTCTTATCTAATATTTTCTTTAATATATTATATAAGATGCAACTTTGGCTATTGTGGGCTTCTGCTTCAAATTCACATGTCGTCAAATCCACATATTTTGACAAAACATGTAAGTAAAGATATTTTTGTATGGTGCTTAATCATAAAATTGAAACCCTCACAAAAAGTACCAGCTGTAAATCATTTGTGTAAGATCATTTGCACAAGTACAGGTGTAAAAGATTCAAAATTTAAGATGTAATCATTCAAATTTCAATTTCAAAATGATACATTAAGAAGCATAAAGTGCACAAGTAGGAGGATAATAACAATCTCAATTAACAATAGAACTTTCAATTTTCAAAGAACAATAACAATAATATTTCAATTTGCAATAACAATTTCATTTTACAATAAAATTTTCAATTTACAATAACAATTTCAATTCACAATAGCAATTTTTTTTTTTTTTTTTAAAGAAAATAAATGAAAGATACCATACCTCCCCCATAGTGCCTGGTGCAGTGAAAGCAGCTACAAACTCAATCTCCTCAAAGTCATCTACTACAAGGTCATATTCCTTTTGCTGAGGAAAAAATGACAAGAACAATCAACAATAAAATGAATTTTTAAGACAAAGGCTACAATGAAAATTTCCTGAGTTTAACTCTTTACCTAAACCAAACTAACAACACCAAATCATAACCTTAAGTCCCAAACTGATCTTTTATAAAGACTATTATTATGTATGAGAGCATGGATCTATTTTAGTTCTATTTTAAGTATTCTATCATTATTTTTTATTTTTGTTATATTTAATCATGCTACCCCCTAACTCTACACCTAACCCTAACCCTATTTCTGGGGTGTGTGATCTTATTTATACAGTCCACCTGGGTGAAGAGAAGCATGTAGACAAAATGCCTTGCCCAAAGATAAATAATCCATGGATTGGATTGACTTTAATTTAATACCTTCTTCAACTCTTCACAGAATTTTTGGTTAAAAGATTACTCTTATGTACAAAAATACCAGAACAAGAAACTAATTATAGATGGTTTGTTATAATTTTGTTCCTAATGCATGACAATTGAAAGCTGCAACTGCAAAGAAAAGTATAAAATCTAAACAAATTAATTATAAGAAATCTTGAAGATCTCATTTGAAATGACCTCTAATATAATGACCTTAATTCACACCATATTTCTTTGTGTATAATGTATATATGTGTTTTATACTATAATTGTTTCTCTATTTGCGTACCTTCCAACATTGTAAATCCAAATATAGGGACAAATTGTGAAGAAAATATTAAAAATAGGGACATTCCTGTATATGCCTTACAGTATTGTACATATATTTTTACAAAAATATGAACAAAGGGTCGTCAAGGGTAAGTAGTAAATACTCTTTCTTTTCACAAAAAATAGAGACTCTCCCTACTAAATAGAGAGAGTTGGCAAGTATGTATTTGATAATGTTGCTACAATGTACATCAACTGTTTTTGATTGATAAAAAGTTTGTTTTCTTTTTTTAATCTTCAGAGAAACCAACTAACCTTGTGTCTCTGTTTAGCATCCTTTGCTCCAAAGTGCATCTCTCCCTTACGAACATGCTCATCTTCCCATCTCTTCTGCTCATAGTTCCCTGCTCCTTCATCCCCAGTAGGCTCTACATACTTCTCAGAGGGTTTCTGTTTATAAGGGAAGCATCAAAAATAATTCAATTGGTTCAAGGTGTTATGCTTACACATTTTGCTATAAAAGCATATGCTAGTAGATAATTATGCTAGTAGATAATTATATGAACACAACAAGGGTAGTTATAAAATGAATACATGAAGCAGATTAATATGCTTAATATTATTTCATTTTTGTTATTGAAACTGGATTTTTAAAAATGTCTCATTTCCACAGAAATTGTATTGTTTTACAACCAACATATCTGACCCTAAAAAAGCAACCAAATTAATCAACCAAAATACAATTCTCTTTCAATAATTGTGAAACATCATATTAGTTTTTATGGAGTGCTGTAATGGACCTACATAAAAAGGGAATAAAAAGAGGATACTTTTATTTTTGAAACCAGTCTACAACCAGACTACAACCTTAGTAGAGTTTCCTAATCATTCTGTTTCTGTTTTCTTTATTTTGTACGACTTCACCTCTTTATTGTATTATATTTGTATATCGTATCTGTTATATGTAACATACATATTTGTACTTTTATCATTGTGGAAAATAAATGAATTTATTGAATTGCATTATACTTGATTACCTCGTCATCCCTGGGCATGTAATATCTTCCTTCTCTTTCCTTCTCTCCAGCTCTCTTATGTTCCTGCGCTAGATCCAGCACTGTCTTCTTATACTTCAGCTCTTTTCTTTCTCGCTCTGTTAAACTAAAAATACAACAAAGCAGGTTGAAGGGCTGACTCAAACTGCCAGGAAGACACTTACATAATATACAGGTAAAGCAATACTTTTTTATTTTGTTTTCATTATGTTTATGTACAAACTGTCTCTAACAATAAAAAACAAACAAATAAATAACCCGTATTTATAATTTCAGATAACATCTTTAAGTCAACTATAGCGAAGTGTAACTCTTAGAGACCTTCATAAATATAATTTTTACATCAGACTGCATAACTATGTCACACAAAGCAAATCCTAGACGTCTCACCTTTCTTGTGCAAATAGATACTCATCGTCATGGATATCTGCTTCTAACTCCTTGAGTTTGTCTTCTCTTCTCATCTTGAGGTATTTCTGACGAGATTCTTTCCTCAGGTCGGGTACGATCTTCTTCCGATCTTCTTCAGCCTTCTCCAGCCTTTTCTTCGCCTCTGCAAGGTCCTGAAATTAATGAAAATAATGAACATAGCCTTAAGGCTTAACTTTTAGTTTGGGTAAATGGTAAAAATGTTGTCAACATTTCAATGACCAAAAAAAAAACGGAGGCTGCTGTATTTCTCCTGAACCTGAATAGTAATTAATTACATGATTTTGTCAAAGGTCAAAATACTAATGTTCCCTTTTTCTGTGATTCCAATGGATAATAAGAAAACTGGTTTTGTATGCAGCTATATATTTCCCCAAAAGACAAAAAAATTGTTGCCTAAATCCTTCTCATTGACAACCATAGGCATTAAGTGACTTGCAACACATATCATCTTTAAAAATAATTACATTGGACAGTAGGTACACATATGAAAGGCCTTGAAATTATACCTATAATTTGCGGGGAAAACGTTACTTTTTGTTTGTAATATAGTTCCACCATCGATTTGTGTTTCCTCTCTACAATACCAAATGCCAAATGCTGATCTGTAGCATGGCATTACTCAAGTTTTGACTGCTATTATCATTTTTCTTTCTTATTCCTTCTTTATCCTTGTTTGTCAGTCTTGTAGCGAATGAATCTCGATCCCTCTCCTTCTCTTCCTCTTCCACTGATATTCCTCACCTTTTTACTGCTCTTATCATTTTTCTTCCTTGTTCTTTCTTTATCCTCGTTTCTCAGTCTTTGAGCGAATGCATCCCTCTCTTCAAGATCTCTCTTCCTCTCCTTCTCTTCCTCTTCCACTGACATTACTCACCTTCTTACTGCTCTTATCATTTTTCTTCCTTGTTCGTTCTTTATCCTTGTTTCTCAGTCTTTGAGCGAATGCATCCCTCTCTTCAAGATCTCTTTTTCTCTCCTTTTCTTCATCCTCCGTACTGTCAGACTCTGAGCTGGACTCCTGCTTTATATTGGTTTGTCTGTAATGATAAATGGGAATAGAACAATCAGGAATTGGTGTAAACTTTGGGAAAAGAGCTCTCTCTCGAGATGAAATGATGGTGCAGGTAGCTAATCCACTGCATAACAACATTTTAGAATACAATTCTGCCAGATTTTCTTGATTTGCAACTTCATTACCAGAGTAATAGGCATGTTCTTCTAATGGCTGATAAAATAGACACCAATAGGATGTACTCCTTGTAAACACAGAAGAAGAGTCCTGATAGGAGACCAAGGAAGCGCTTGGAAGATTAAATAAAGGTAATAACTCAAAAGAGAGGAGAAGAACTTCAATGTAATAAAGACATTGATGCAGGAGAGGAAAGCATTGAGGGGTCTAACACGCGCGGAGGCTGACAACTGACAGGGTAGCAGGCCTACAGGCATACAGGCATCTGGGTGAGAAGGTGTGATTACCAGAGTTTTAAATCTTAAGTTAGATATATTATATAAATAATGCATGCTCTACCATGCAACATACTAGATTATGTGCACGACAAATACTAAATTATCCCGAGGGCACATTTATTTCAATGAGGCCGTAGGCCGAGTTGAAACAGATGTGCACGAGGGATAATTTAGTATTTGGAGTTCACATAGTTAGTAATGTTGCATTAATAGAGCATGCACTATTTATTATAGTAAATAGACCCCTAGATATTTGACCTTGCCTAATCTGGTTTTATCTTTGCCAATGTTTGCCAAACTTTTGGTGCTAATTAAGCTATTGTGACGTATATTGTTGCTCCGCGTATCTATTGTTGTGCGCACCATTTTAATGTTATTACGCGCTAGCGCAACAAAGCAATCGATTTCACCATTCATTTTAACAGAGGATAAAACCGTTCAACATAACAAAAAACCGTTCAACATACCAGAATGTTGAACGACACGTGACACCCTTTCAACCAATCACAGCTCGTAAAATACTACCACTATTTACTATTATCCAATGTGGAATACATCTTACCTCTTGGATTCTGGTTCGCTGTCATCATCACTACTTTCCTGCTTCTGTTTCCTAATGTGCTGCCGTTTGGTAGTCCTCTGTCTCTGTATTAATAAATAGATTATAAGTCTCGTGTTAAGAAAGTACTGTACTTGTAGAAATATTCGTGGATTTCGCGCAAAGACCGGCAGGCGCGAATTTAAAAACACAAAAATATAGGAGCTTGACTTCTTACACACGTTTTAAATGGGCTCAATTGTGTTCTTACGAAAATGTCCTGTTTTTACTAGTATTACCAATATAACATATCAGGCAGTTGATTGTGACACAAGACAGTATCTCAAGATACCCTTAACTTGACATTGAATGGCAAAGATTTCTCTGTCATTTTTATAAATCCTTCAATTTTTAGACACAAAATTATTTATTATTATCAGCAAAGGTGTCCCTGAATCATTTCTTGGGAAAGCAACTGTGTTATTGCCTTTACAGGCCTTAAGGCCATCAGTGTGTATTGATCGATCAAGCCTAATCTAGTTATAGGCCTGTATTCACAAAGGTGTCTTAAAGTTGAGCCTTTCTTAAATTTGGGGTTTAACTATGGGTAGCAAAATGTGACACAATCTGTCAATGTTGTTATGTTCCTTAAACATTTACTGGGTTCTGTAATCGTACTTTAATGGTTAGGAAATCTTTTGTACTTATCATTCCCAGGCACTTTTTCAGTACCAAAAATTCTCATAAATGGAACATCTACTGTTCCGGATTGTGTCACATTTTGCTCTCCATAGTTTAACTAAAGATTTAAGCTAGGCTTTACTTTAGAACACATTTGGGAATACAGGCAATAGAGTTAGTGGTATCAGACCCCTGTCTGATTGACTCCTGAAAAAGTGATTTTGTTTTGATGATACCTTTTCTCTGACCATCCTAACTAGCTGTTCCTCTTCTTCTTCATCATCTGAAAGAAGCTTGTACGATCTGTTCTTCAGTTCTTGTTCAATAGCTTGCTTCTCCTTCAATCTATTTGGATTGATAGCTTGTTGCTTTCTAGGTATCTACAGAGTGCACAGTGAAAACAAAATACAATATGCATTAGATATCTTGATCATGCTCAAATTGACAAATGTCTCAGAAGCAACAAAATAGAAAATTCAAAAACTTTGCAATCTTATTGTAATTCAAATGAATCTTCTACATAAGTGTTGATATTTTTCTGCTAATAAGTTGTTCCTAGTTTTAAGAGTGACTCTAAGTCTACTGAACTCTTTCTGAAATACCCCCAGGATTGTTTTGAACTTGCAATATCTACTGCAATTTAGGCATCACCTAAATGCAGATCATGTGCTCGATCTAACACACTGGTTGTTACAGTATGAATTCTCTCTTTAGGAATCATCTCATGAAGTTTCCTAAAATTCCTCAATTTTCACCTTGTTGAAGAGATCCCCTGCAAATCTGATCACCCCATCTGAGATATCTATAGTCCCGGTCTCTTTGATTCTCTGGACCAGGTCTGAACCACTCGTAGCCCTTTTAGCCAGACCAATTAGGAACTCTGCAATGTACCGGTCACTGATCCCAAGAACATCATACAGTTCATCCTTGACCCACTGGTCAAGACTACTCGATGCCATTTTATTACTGGTGTGAACTAGCGTCTACCTGTGTGAATATTTAAATTGAAATTCAGTTAACAAAAGTGAGTAAGAGTTAGTAAGAGGAGTAAATTTACTGTAATATTCATATTAGTAAAAGTTTGCCTATGAGAAACATCTGATGATAAATTAAGAAAAGTACTGTTAATAGTATCAGAAAAAAAAATAGAATCACTTAAAAACCAGTAGAAGCGCCGGTCCAGAACAGCTGATCGTCTGCATAAACACTGACTGTCTGCGTAAACAATGACGTTTGCCCAATTTTGCCGTCATCAGTAACAAGGTTTGTCTTCATATATGAAGACGCCTGTTTTCTTTTGGGACCTACGGGATTTGGATGGTAGTTACGGAACTTGAGAGTGCTATAATTAGATTCCTTATCATCAATTACCCCCAGTTCACCGTCTACTTTTATGACCTGTCCGTCTTCCCAAGGATATAAAAGGGATTAAGTGTCAATCACTGTGTTGTAGATATGGGGAGCATGGCATGGTAGAGCTTCAGTTTTTGGACTGGCGCCTCTAGACTACTGAAAGCAAAATTAAATAAGGGAGAATACACTCATATGTACGAGATCAATATAACAGAAGTATATTGACCTCGTATTGAATAAGGTACTTTTCGTTGTAGGAAAAAATGTAGACCCAGATATTAGGTTTAGCTAAGAAAATTTAGGAAGATAGTGCAATAATTTGATAACTTATATATACAGACTATGAATAAATACTATTTTGGGAATTAGAGTTATGAAAGATAGAAAAATAAAGAGAAACTCACCGCTGGTCCTGGTGCGTGTCACGTACGTAGTAAAAGCGCTCCAATGCGTGTACTGTGTGCACTATGGCGCTATTGTTAAGAGTCGTCGCAAATCAACTTCACCCTGAGAAAATCGGCATTTTTTAAAAACAAACTCGGACCACACCATAATTACTTTATGTCGTGTGCGCTGACCCACATGATATAATCGTACTTTAATACTGAATCCATCACTAGGGTAGAAAAACTGAAAGACTAGTACATTGTTGACATTGTTCTAGTTGAAGCAAGAACAGTAAAGGGAAATTTTGAATACAGCTTATGAGTATGAGTCTGGTGTGAACGTGTCAGTTCTTTTTAAGTCCTTATTTTTCTTGTCCTTAATTTTCTTTTTCCTCTTTCGTATCTTTTCCTTGTCGTTTCCCATAGTCATCTTCTTTTATTGTTGTTGTTCTTTTCGTCTTTCATTTTATATTATTATTCTTTTATTATATAATATTTTTTCGGCCCCCTAAATTGCCGCTCGGGGGCACACGCCCCTTCACCCTCCTCTAACGTAGATAGTCACTCCTGGCAGAGCGTTGCAGCTTTCAGATATATTATATAATTATATATCATTATATATCAAAAAATACAAATACAAAATTGATTTAAAAAGGAAAAAAAAGGGAAGATCATGTAAAGACGACTTGAGCCTACCCTATAGCTGTTATATATGGTACTCTTCTTGAGGGCAGAGGCGGATTTTTAAATATTTTTTACACCCCCCCCCCCACTTATCACGCGGCCATAACGTGGAAAAAAATCTGATGTACTTTTTGATCGCCAGGCGTGATGTCAAAAAATTTGATGTACTCTTTTTGTCCACTTTTGCAGATTTCGAACCCACCCGTAAAAAATCCTAGTTAGGGGCCTGCTATGTGCAAAACATTAACATGGTTATTACAAATTTTTAAATTAAAATCTCTCAGCTTTGGAGAAAAACTAAGTCAAGCTCAATGAGTTTTTTAATGGATCGGTAGTGAGCTGGCTATCACCGGAAGTAATCTTACTCGACTTACTCCACGAATTACCCCAATTATAGGCCCTGTATTATATAGGGCCTTGGAATTACACCGCACAGCGCCCTCATAAGACGTAAGTTATATAAGTGCATTGCATGCAGTACATTGCATTCGTCGCTACAGAAACCGGGATTTATTTTGTTCTATCCAACTTTAAACCTTTTCTGATGATATCGAGTGGAGACAGACCCCCCAAAAAGGTTATAGGCAACAAGGAAGGATAATTGGTACGTAAAAATATACATTTGTTGTGAAAATATTTATATAGAAATGTAGTTATGCACCTAACAGTAACACTGTATTTGATAGTAGTCCCACGTAGTGGTGCTGCTAGCGTGGGAGAATAGAGTGCTGCAATATTTTACTTAGTGTAGATATCACATGCTTCCCAAATTCACGGATGAGCAGAGCAGACATGCGCAAATAAGGTTGGGCGTGTGCATATGATTTTCGTGCATATTTATGGTGTTGAAATTTCGTTGTGGGATGATTGAGAAAATGGGATTTATTCACGATTAAACTTTTTATTTAAAAATTTAAAAATAATAAAAATTGGCAATATTTGATGGCAGAATTAATGAAAGTTGGCATAGAAGACTAACCTACAATTTCATTGCTCATGCAATTTTAGGAAGACAGAGCATTTCAACATAACATAGTCAATCAAAATTGAATAGAATTTGAAGGAAAAAAAATAAAAAATAGAAAATGAAAACAAATCATACAAACACACACCCCAAAACAAACACACGGGACTACATTATAAAAAAGACCACTGTAACACGCGATTACTTTCAAATAAAACAATTTAACGTAGGTTTAAAAACGACATAAATAACGAAAATATCAGGGGTTGCTGTTTAACTGATTTATATGGAGCAAAACAATCGAATTTACCATATATCAGGGGAAATTGTGCAGCTAGAATCCACGGAAACTGAACGTCTTGTAGATTCTATGGTATCGTCAAGTAGTAAAAAGAAAACAAAATAATAATTTGGGGAAATTGCGATCGATCCTGCAAGGACTAACTGTTAGGTAGCCATAATTGATGTTGATGTTTTTTTTTTGTTTTTGTTTTTTTGTTTTTGTTTTTTTTTCAGCTTCCATTTCATTTATCAAGATATGTCTGTAGCATTTCATTGAAACATTGTTTAGGGTTATGCATGCAACATTGTAGGCCTACCATATTATCTCGATTTTATATCTTTCTTTGGTTTGTTTTTTAATTGAAGATCCTTATATGGGAAGAGTTCAAAAAACGTTTTGTGTAGTTAGAATACGAATGATATTTTTCAAATTTACCACTACTTTATATGTTGTTGTTGTTGTTTTTTTTTTTTTTTTTGGGGGGGGGTCGTATTTATGGTTTGACAGGCCTTTGGTCTACGTGGTGAGCTTTTTCAGATTTTCCCCATTTTCTTTCAAAATATGTCTGACCTCCCTCTGAGCTGAAGATATGTTGTGTGAAATATATTTTCCCATGACATATTTTGAGCTCAGAAGTGAATAAGACATATTTTGAAAGAAAACGGGGAAAATCTGGAAATTTGTGTACAAAACCAATGGAGAGTTGTCCATAAAATCGGCCATTTTGAAGCCGATGTTGCCAGTTTGAGGATCCCCATAGAAGGTAAAACGAGACTTTTCAAAATTCCATAACTTTCTTATTTTATAACCGATTTTGATGAAAAAATTTTTTAAATTGCTCCTCTCATTATGCTCTTTCCTTGGGTATTGGTTTCCTTTGATGTTTATTATCAGACGAATCATGTCGTTAGGGATGAAGGGCCTTGTCTCCTGTACGTGTCAAAGAATGTGGCCCCCCAAAAAGGGGGATATAAAAATGATACAGAGAGTTTTCTCTGGAAGGCGGTGGACAGAGTTTGAAATTGTTGGGACTCCGTGGCGTGAAAACCAGAATAATAATAATGACAAAATGAAGATTGGATACCACTGGGGCAAATTTGAATCACAGGTCTCCAACACAGTGTATTGTGTCCTGTATAGTTTTGTTTACTTGTTTTGCATACCGATAATCTTAGACTTTAGGAGATCCGCTGCATACATCATAGACCCCGGTAGTAGACTGATATTTTTCTAAATAATATGTTTTGAATAAAATTAGGGCCTATAGTAAGTTGGACTATTTTGGTGGCAGCGGTGGGATGCATTAATCTGAACGATCGCGCGGTATAATTATTTTTAAAAAGTGCTCTTTGATTGGAAAAATACTAATTTTGTTTAAACAAATTACCTTTTGTAAGTATTAAATATTTCACCAAGTATAACATATTTTGTTATCTTGAAAGCTTCTTCTTTTTTGATAATGCGTATAATATACCTACCATCCTTCCACTGACAGCAAAAAGAGAGAGAGAGAGAAAAAAAAAAGTGAAAATCAGACATTATGTATAATATATAGTCTTGGTCTTGTGGGATGACCCCAAAGATGGATTCCACTCTTTATTAGAGTGCCTATAAAAGAGTGGAATCTTCACTCCAATTCAGAGTTAGAATAGTTTCAGGGAAAAGGGCTGAATCATATTCTTTTTCTTTGTACCGAGTAACAACCCCTTAAATATTTTTTTAGGAAATAATCTTTGTAAAAGCATTACGAAGATTATTTTAGAAAATTTAGGCTCTATAACACTGTCAAGTTAATCATTTAAAAGCAATTCTTCCAATACTTTATGAAAGAAGGCATACATGGCTCGCTTTGTTCAAGGAGTTGATCTCCACTCGTAATTAAAAAAAGAGATAATAATGATTCCGCTCTTCTTTCTTGTGGTTCAATCTATTTAAAATCTTTTGTTGGAGTTGAGATTTCACTCTTTTATAAGCATTCTAAATTTAAATAGTGGAATCGACCCTTTGTGAGTGAAGTCAACACAAACAAAGGGAGTCCTAATGATTTATTTTCAGAATACGAATTTTCCAAGGAAATATTCTGAATAGCTGTACCACATTCATTTTTTAGCACGTTGTTACATTCAGGCCATATTATAATGTCATCTCTAAGTTCATACATTTTGAGGGTTTGTTGACGATTTGGGGAAGATTTTTCTTCATAATGGTTTCTCTTTTAATTGTTTTTTTTTTTCTTCTTCTTTTTATTGTGTCTTCAATCAAGTACACTGTGGTGTAAAGTTGTTTGCTGCCCCCATGGCCCATTCTGTTCACGCATCTCAATTTCCCAACTTTGTGTTCGTTCAATTACAGACGCAGATTCCAGGATAAACTTCATGGGGGGGGGGGCGGGGGGAGGCAGGCGCGGATCCAAGAAAATCGAATTGAATACATTCTTCGGGCCGATTTTGTCTGGGGACCAAAAAGCGGCTCTATTATTTTTACGCATGGGCCCGATAAGTTCATCGTATGAAATCAGGCTGCGTCCGCTACTGGGGAGGGGAGGCAGATTGCAGATTTTGGTAGACTCCAAATAACTTGGGGCAAAATATGGATAGCTACAAATGATTTTGACCCCAAACAATTTGGTTACAACAAAAATTGCAAACAAAAACCCACCTTTACAAAATGCCTTCCATACTGTAGTGGGGTAAAGGAAGATGTTTTGGAGTGCCATGACAAAGGAGAGAAAAAGTTTTTGTTTTGTATTGAGGAGGTCGCCGCCTCCAGCCTCACCTAAATTAATTATCACTTGGTGTCTTGTCATTCTGAGTTAATTTGTCAAGTTCTTGAGCTGATATGAAACTTGTAGGGGGCCTACTGTTCAAACAAAGAATCAAGGCATACTAGCTAAACAAACACAGATATCATCGATCTCATATTTGATAACGTCTTGATAACCTGATGTCTCGAGTATAGAAGGGCATTAATTCCATCAAGTGATACTGAGAGCATGCAGAGGAATGGAATGTCCTTCTGGTTCTTAACATTTAACATTCTCTGTCTCTCTTTCTCCTCTCTCTCTCTCAATCTCTCTCTTTATCTATAGTCTCTTTTATCTCTCTCTCTCTTTCTCCTCTCTCTCTCTCTCTCTCTCTATCTATCTCTCTTTTATCTCTCTCTCTTTCTCTCTCACTCCCTCGCCCCTCTCTCTCTCTCTCTCTCTCTCTCTCTCTCTCTCTCTCTCATATGAATAGCAGAAATTTGTTACAAACAGGTGTGATATAACACAATTCCTGATATTAAAAGATCATTAAGGTGCAGCTCTTGGTCATTTTTTATTTGTTTTATTTTTTTTTCGTTTTTATTTTTTTTTGGTTTTGTTATACCTGATACAACAAGGTAATTTCCAAGGTCCCAAGGACCTCATTATAAAGAGTTTATGAACAAGTTTCCCTGTAAATTATAAACATCCTCTCATCAAAATAGCAAACACAAACAAATGGTTATTTCTCATATAATTTATTATGATCGTATTGAAGCAAGGTGTTCACAACATCACAAGTTACACCATCTTGTGATTTGAACACACATCTTAAGGAACCATTCCCCAAGACAGGATTCTGTCTTATGATTATCAAAAGTTAACTTTTTCATAGAGGTTTAAGACAAAGGCCTACTTTATTGGCAAGAAGGAAAATAATTTACAAATTAAACATTATACTCTTCAATCCACAATGGTTTTTTGCTTAATGTTCATGTAAAATTCAACTCCTTATAAATGCATCATTAGAGGAGTAAAGATTATGCAATTATAATCTTTTTTAAAATCCCCATTAAATAACCGATAGATGTTGCGCTTAGGGTTAGGATTATAGTCAAATGGTTAGCAGGCAACTCTTTTATTGAAAATTTGGATTATTCTCCAAGAATTATATTATTAATGTCAACTCAATCTAACCCTCAAAAAGAATATATGCACTTGTGCAATAGTCTCCTTCCAGTATTCACTTTTTGTTTTCATTTTACAAAGAGTAAAAGAAAAGTCCCTAAATGAAGCGTACTCAACATTTTTAATATGGAATGTGAATGAAAAAAAACAAAAACAATTCAGTATCAAATATTTAGAATATGATTTTAATTTAGTATTTATTGGATAAATCATACTTTAAAACCACTATTCATTTATAAGAAGAGGATTTGTCTTTCTTAGGCTTAGCCTTGAATGTACTGGTAAGCTTCTTTCAAATGAGTTCTTCAAAGGGGAAGTTATTTTTGTGTTGTGTTTATTGACCATCTTCTACATTAGAATGAATAGATAATTCATGCAGTTTCTATACTATTCAATCTGTTTGAGTGCATGTCAAGAAATAATGAGAAAAGCCCATGTCTGGTGTACAAGCTCTTGACAGTAGTTATGGTAACACAAAACAAGATCTGTATCATTCCAGAAGTGTTGTCGCCATCCAGGTCCATTCACACTCCCAGGTATTGTTCAATGCTCAAGAAGAGTTTTAAACACCTTAATCCATAGAGGATAATGTCTCCTTTTAATGACACTAGGTATTATCTTTGGAACTAGAATGCCATGGATTATGAATTACATATCAATAGAAATAAAAGATTAAAAATCACTGACCTATAGAGATATATTTCTGCCACTGTACATAAAATGGTACTTGAATTAACAGTTGAAATGAAAATAATCATTGAAATCTCTAAATTGGCCACACGAAGAAAAATATATTATCATTATTTTCATACACAAATTGACAAATTTTTGCAATGAATTTTGTAATTTTCATTTGTAAAATATCATTAACTATAAATTTGATTTTTTTAATGGTTGCAGGCGTGAAATACTATAGTATCAATATAATTTTTGCCAATCGGAGGATCAAAAAATGATTCATTTAAACCATTAAAAAATCTCTGTCATCTATGGGGGAGGCAATGTGAACACGCTTGAGAAGTGCTTTGATATTCCTTGCCTACAGCATGTAGTATTTGGACAACTCTTTACCTGGACAAAAAATGGACTTTAATCTGCAAATATTGGACTTGTTACCTTGGATTGACGGGTGACTTTTAACACTAATACGCTGAACAATTTACACTGATGAAAAGGAACAAGACTTTCCACATTTCATTGAGACATTTCAATCCTAATAACCAACACAAATCTCAGCATGTGGTAAAAGACAAATAAATGGTAAAAAGTAAATCATCCACTGGGATTTATTCTTCAAACCAGACAAAACTATTCCTCGAGGAGGAAATATTTTATCACTTTCCATTGCAAAAAGATTTGTTGCTCTCTCATTAATGAGTGCCCAGCAACATAAAGAGTTACGATCAAATGCAAATTAGAAACAACCACTCTGATTTGTTCAAAGTGAGACTTTTACACATGAAGTCTATACAACAAGGGTCCTGAATGGTTGCTATTAATTTGCAATTTATATTAACAGTTTATGTTACAGCTCAGGGCTCAGAATACTTAATATTTGCATTTTTATCGGGAAATTGTTGTTGTATTTGGTTTGTATGGTGCTGTCATTCATAATATGAATATTTACATCAGATAAAGATCAGGTATATTATGAAAATGTCACATTATTTCTAGAAGTAGAGAAGAATTGATAATGATAAGCAAAGGCCTTGGTTTAGAGTATGACCCCCCAAAAAAAAACAACCAAAAAATAGAACATAACAATTTTCAGAAGATCCACAAAATCAATTTTGGAATAAAAATACAAGGGCATAAGATTATTTTAAGAATTCCAATTATTTATGAATGCTTCACAAATATTGTTTAAAGTTGATGTTCATAGAGAATAAATATGGTCGAATTATATATCACTGAGCAGGAAATAACATGAGGAACACTATTCAACTAATCGCCGATTTAAAAACAAATTCTGGAGCTCATTTATCGGTTATCGGGACGCCCCCACTGAAACGCCCCCAAATATGTACCCCAAAAGTCACCCAAATGCTGACGTCAGGATATGGAATTGCGGCTGTGAATTGATTTCCGGGTTTGCTGGCTATCTGGCTTTCGAGTGCGCGCGTGCGTGTATAGGCACAGTCCCGGGAATTGCAAACCTAACGTTATATCGTAAACAATGACGGAGTCGGATCCAGAGATGAGTCTCGAATTAGAGTTTGAAATCGAAGACATTGAAGATGAAAATGAGGAAGAAAGTCTCAGCTCAATTGCTAGTAGCAACGGAACAGAAATGGACATCGATGACGGCGAATTGGGTGAATACATTTCAGAAGATGAGGCGAAGTCCGATGCCCCTCGACCAGATCAGAAGCAGCAACTGCTACTGCTAGCTTCGCCCTCGAGTGCGGAGGTAGCTGCAGCCATCGCGTACCTCCATGAGCCAGTGGCAAGGCAGGATTTGCAAAATGAACAAGCGAATTACGGGGATGCTAGGCCAAGGGGCAATTTAGATGACACAAGGCTTGATCCAGACAACATAGCATATTGGTATGTGATTGAAAAGGATATTTATTTTGTCATGGGTCGGGAAATATGCTTGTTTAGCTGGGTTGGACATCAATCATTTCTCCTACAACTAAGCGCTACACATTTTTTTTTTTAATTTGTTAAACCTTCGCCTTCTGCTGGCATTTTGCCAGTCAGCCGATGGGTGAAATACCCGTCATACGCCGTGTTGCTGCACCCCCAGCAACGCATCGCCAACCACCAGTTTTCCTTTTTTTCGCTGGCTTTGCCTTTGGCAAGGAGTTCGAATCCGATGTCGATGATGACTGGTCATCCATCTTCTCTGCAAACAAACTGGAATTGGCAAATTACGAGTTAAATAATGTAACTGGTATAAATAAAGGACAAAGCTTTTTCAACTCACAAGACACGAGGATGAGAACGAGCAACAATGACGCAATGTTATTTCCATGCACTCGCTACGTACCCAAACCAAGCTAATTATTATTTTTTTTTCTTTTTAGTAGTATGCCATTCTTTATAAATGTAACAAATTCTTCATGAAAATTTTAAATGTTATTATTTTGTCCATCACAGGGTATCATTTGCCAAAATACAATTTATCAACATAAAAATCGTAATATACCAATGAGATCCAGGTGATCATTAGCGTCTGCTAGCGTTTTGCGGCACAGCTTTTTGTGTGCACACCATCGGGGGGAAAATTTACATAAGTAGCTCTAGATTTTCGATTGTAGATTCATCGAGACATATTTGATTTCTTAAAAATATACTAAATCAAACATGGATTACTGGGGCTTATTATTCTCTGTAGAAATGAAGATAGGATCACATAGGCCTACAACTGCAAAATAGTTTGAGCTTGGACTTGGTTCTGTTCTGCTCAGAATAATTGAGTGTCATTTTGTTGAGTGAAAAGAAAAATGATCGAGAGAGGTACTAGATAGGTATAGGTAGAAAAGACTTAGTCTACTTGCAATGGCAATTATTTTCAAAGAGAAATTACCACAACATTCATTGCTATAAAGATTGCTCCTTTTTGTGATTATTAATTGCAAATATGAATACAAAACAAAGCTAATACAATTGGATTTGATATATGTATATCACTGCTCAGATCGTGTTTATGGGAAAGTACACGCCAACACGGCACGGCCGGATGGCCCTAGCTAGCTGGCTGCACTGCACTGAGAGCCGAACTCCATATCCTGACGTCATCAGGAAATCGCTCCATTCCCTACCGAAAATGGGCGTGGCTAGAGTGATTGACAGGTGTTTTTGAAATGGCGTTTTAATCCATTTCCAATAATCGATATGAGTTCTAGTTGGTACCATTGTCTTCTGCATGCTCTCTAGATTACACTGATACATAAACCACTAATTTTAGAGATCTCCAATAAAGGTCAACTTTAATAAAAAAGAATACAAAAAAAGCCATATAAATAATAACTTGCAGTTTTGTAGAAAACAGGTAGAAATCATTTATCAATAATTTTTAATATATTACATCATAAATTAGAACTTGTTTTTTAATTTTTTTATACATGTACTAATTCAGAGGCCTACATACACATTATATTCTAAATCATCCCCAAAAAAGTTGCATATCAGATTATAAAATTAATTCAACCTTTCAGAAATTTCTTTTCAAGATTTTGAAACAATTTCTTTGATACCCGGTTTTATCCATTAATAAGAATTCATATTAACTTGATCCAAAGAACCACACTGCATTTAATGCATTATCATACAAACTTTATATATTTGGTAAGTTTCTCACTTTGTTCAATGTTATACAAACTTTGGAAATATGTGACTTTATCCAAACAAGACAGGGGTAAGTTTTTTTCATAGGAGTTCATTGCTTTAGGTTTCATATATATCATCCCCAACTTCAAGGTGAATTTCCATGACCATTTTAATTTATGTATCCTGTAAAGTTTCCATAATGTAAAAATAAATCCTTACTAGCAATTAGCATATTATAAAGAAATATTTTGAAAAACACCCTGAAAAAATATTTTTCCGACTTTCCACAAGAAATTGATGAATTCCCTGATTTTTTGTTTCTGGAAAATTATTATTGAATTTCCTGGTTTTCCAGAAGTTTCTTGACCCGTACGCACGAAGTTCATTTGATCACCAATGATAAAATTTTCCAAGTTCAAGGCTGCTATGTTGAACTACCTTCCTTTACTTGTCTCCTTTTGACTTTCTTTCAGACTTTCATGTTCCAAGTCTTGATCTGAGAATTTGACAGCTTTTTGTTTCCCTCCTTTTTTCTTTCTGTTCTTCTTCACTTTCTCCATCTCATCTTTGCTATTATCCATTAGCGGTGTGAGCTCATCTTTGGATTCTGGTCTGCCATCCCCTCCAAGCTCAGTTTTATTCAACAATGGCTCTTCCACTACTCTCTGTTCTCCATTACTCCTACTTGATTTACCCATAGAGTCCTTCTTTTCCTCCTCTATTGTTTCCTTTGCAACACTCTCACTTAATCTCTCAGCATTGAGTTCTCTATTCTGATTGGCTAGCCCATCAGGTCCTTCTGCCACCTGATTGGGTAATTCCATAGTCCTAATTTGCATATCATTTGCATTGATGTCTTGTTGGGTTGAGCTAGATTGGTTGGGGTCCTCCTCGGAGTAGATGTAAGCACTCGCTGGGTTGGGGAGCTGGTCTGGACTAGCTGTACCTAAAAAATAAAATGGGAAAATTAAAAGAGTTAAATTAAAAGAGTAGTACTAAATGAAGAATTCAGCCTTCAGTTCCATATCACAATAAACAAATTATATAGGGAGGCTAAAATGAGACAGTATCATACTACAAACATAGAGAATCACAAGAAAATTCTTTTTGTGTTATGAAAATCACAGATCCAAAGACATTTGGTTCCAAAAAATATGATTGTCCAGGTTCTCATATCAATGCATAAGTTCCTACTGACTTTAGGTATGCTGAGGTGAGCTAGTTTGAGCCAGACAATGTAATTATTAGAGAGCACAATTTAACACTTAATTGTCACAAAGTTTAGGTAATTAACTTAACCTTTGGACTAGGAAAATGTTTAATATTTGTGTGTCAACTATTGTAAAACCACGAACCACTGCAAACACTTTGATTGCATATACAATATCTGTTTGCTTTTTTAATGGATGTTGTATGCCAGACATATCTCATAAAAAATAAATGCTGACACTCAATTATAAGAAAAGTGCGTTTGATTCAGTGGTATAATACAATTAATGTTCATTACCCCGGAAATGTGTTATCAAAAGTCAATAATGCATTTATTAATCATAAATAAATATTAACATGGCAAGAATAAAATGTGAAACATGAAGATAACAAAATACATACATGTACTTTAAGTTGACAATGATGATAATTTTTTTTTGTATGACATTTATCAATGTACAAGCATAAATTCATGTTGAAATATTCCAATAATAAGGTAATTGAAGGAAGTATGGCAAATCTATATTGTCATCACATAAAGTACATGTATATTGTCCCATGATTATTTCCAGTATTTGCCAATGCATTCACTTTTTATTTTCTGTAATCATACAGAAATTTGACTTCAATAAACGTATAGGCAATTAAATGCAATGAAAACATTCAAAAATAATTAATATGACATGTTAAAACCGAAGGCCAGTCAAATAGGTCGGGTGCCCTTTTTAACGAAATGACTCAGGCTTAATTCGAATTGATCTCCCATAACATATTGAAAGCTCATATTGTCCTTCTGGGAAGGTCACTCAATATGTTCAATATGTCTGATGAAAAGGGAAATTCCCGTAACAGCTCTGAAAGGTCATTTTTATCATATTTTTAAAGCTTAATTATCAAATAGGTCGGGGCCTTTGTTACCAAACTTGAATGATCCTGGCTTAATTGAAATTGATAATAATAATCTCCCATAATATTGAAAGCTCATATTTTCCCTCTGAGAGTAAATTTCATCAAAGTTTTAAAGCTGATCGACCAGTGCATAAGTACTCACGAAAGTTGTGTAGTTAACCTTCATTTACATTAATGGGTCATTCCATGCCAATTCACCCAATGGGTTACACCCTACCGTCTCAGAATTTGCTCAAATTTGGTACACATTAAATTTAACATTACCTTCCCATGAAACAAAAAAAATTAGCGTAAACGGTCCGTCGGTTTCCGAGCTATGGCCCGCCCTTTTTGATTCGTTTTGGCAAAAATGGGTGTGACCTTCCATTTCAACGGCACAATGCGCCTGAGCTGGTTGACCAATTTTTTTGAAACTGGTACCATTCAAAAGGAAATTCAAAGAGGAATTCAAAAATGTACGAAAAAATATTGGAGCAATTTAGAAAGTGCTATGACCTTGACCTTCCTTTACCTTGATTTTGACCCCAGACGAATAATATTTTACTTGATTTTTTATTGATGTTAATTTGTCAGTATAATATTAAATAACATGTAAATATCTAGGATGATATTTCATTTCTTCACCTTTAAAAACTCTTTTTATGTAATTTACAAAGTTACTGTTACCCCACATACTGATATTTGTTTGGTAATGTGTGTACAAGTCTCCATTATAGGCTTACTTGAATACTTCCAAACTGAAGTTAAATTACATTCAATTAAAACAGGAAACTAAACATTAGGTAATAAAGGAAACATTAAACACAATGATAATGTATACATGTACGTAGACTCCATTTGCTTATGAATAGAGACATTTGTTTAGCCTTTTGATTGGGGTGCAATAGGTATACTACAAATCATCAGAAATCTGCGGTTTTGACAGAGAAAAAATGCTTCCTACATGTAGTCAGCTCTACTGTCCCAAACTGGATACATCCTTGAGATCTTTGAAGCATCAGCAACAGAATATGGAATACATTATGGCATTTGATTGTAATGTTACTTCAGTTGAAAGTATTCATGTATAATGGAGTCTTGTACACACATTACCAACACAAATATCATGTGTATGAGGTAACAGTAACTTTGTAAATTACATTAAAAAGAGTTTTTAAAGGTGAAGAAATAAAATATCTCTAGATATTTACATGTTATGTTAATATTATACTGACAATTAACATACATAAAAATCAAGTAAAAATATTATTCGTCTGGGGGTCAAATCAAGGTTAAAGGAAAGGTCAAAGGTCATAGCACTTTAAATGCCCAATATATTTTTGATACCATTTTTGAATTCCCTTTGAATTTCCTTTTGAATGGTACCAGTTTCAAAAAAATTGGTCAACCAGTTCAGGCGCATTGTGCCGTTGAAATGGAAGGTCACACCCATTTTTGCCAAAACGAATCAAAAAAGGGCGGGCCATAGCTCGGAAACCGACGGACCGTTTACGCTAATTTTTTTTGTTTCATGGGAAGGTAATGTTAAACTTAATGTGTACCAAATTTGAGCAAATTCTGAGACGCAAGGGTGCAAAATTGCACTTTCATTGGGTGAATTGGCATGGAATGACCCTAATATGAATGTACATCTGTATTTGAGAAGCTCATTTGCAAGTATGAAGCATTTTGTAGATTGGCAAGGCCATGCTAGGTCTAAGACAGGGGGAATCCCTAAAACATAATCATCACCAGATAATTGACCTGTTTAGTTAAAGATTGATATTAAAGATATTCAACTGTGAATTAGTAACCTTCACAGCAAACATTATCATTAAAGGGAAAGTCCACCCTGAAATTCAATTAGTTTTAAAAGCAAGCGGAAATGGAAGAAAAATATATGAGTGAAAGTCTTTCCATAACTTTGTTTTCCTTTTGTTCACTAATATTTTTCTTACAATTTCGGATTCTTTTTTTTAAAAATACCAATGGAACTCCAGGATGGACTTCTCCTTTAAATCTAATCGTGCTCAAGGATTTACTCTATACATCGTATGAGCTGATGAAGCCATTCTTTGGAATAATAGTAAATAGAGAAGTGTCCTTAGTAAATTTATTTTACCAAGAGTATATTGACCGGAATCAATACAATTCAAACAATTAAATAGCCATTAAGGGGAATTCCCAAATACGTCCCATGCATGACATAATTCATGGACTGATTAAGATGACACAATAGTTCTTGATGGTCATCAAAGATTTGTTGTCAACCTTTTGTTAATGTTAGCATGGCAGCAGCAAGTATGGAATTGAATTCTGTGAATGGGTAATAATATTCTGTAAAGCGCTTTGAGCAGTTAAAAGTGCTATAAAATAACCAGATATTACAGTTTGTATATTATCATTATTATTTTTGTTATAATTTGCTGATGTCTTTTGATAATAAAGGTACTTGTAAAGATTAAATTAATTTTCTGCCATGTTGTTTCTTTTCTTCTTTTTTTTTTAATTTTTATAAACACTCACAGATTTCAGTGGTATCAAATAAAAACTAAATTTAAATTTTGATAATAAAATACCATAACAATGCCAGACGGTTTAAAAAGAAACCTTATGACCAGGTTATATATAGATTTCAAAGAACATTATAAATAGTGGCACTCAAATTGAATTCTTGTATGAATATTAAATCAGAAACTGTTAATTGATAAAAAATAAAAAAAAACACAGGCATAGACAGAACAGACATTATTATCCAATCTCATGAAAGGCAATATCTCTTTTTGCAATTAATAAATTAATGAAATTGAGCAGTTCGGTACAGCAAAAATATTCCTGGATGACAATATAATTTCCCAAACCAAATAAAAAATATATATATAAAACTACTTTTAATTTGATTAGGCTAATGATTTTGTCCTCCATGCATATTCTCTCTCTTCTGCTTCGCAAAATTTTATTAATTTCTTAATTGCAGGCATAGTACAAGCCAGGAGGCCCTTTGTCTGCAACTGCATGACCCTGATAGTGATTAATAAAACATGATGCACATTTCAGTGGCGGATCCAGGATTTCATTACAGGGGGGGGGGGGGGGCCCAAAATCAGAATTCATATTTTGGTACACCCAAATTTGCGAGCCAAAAGGTACACTCTATTTTCTCATTCACGTTGGCCAACCAATAAGCGGGGGGGGGGGGGGGGGGGGGGTAGAGGGGGGGAGTATTATTATTTTTTTTGTCTTCAGCCATCGAAAGGTTATCATGTATCCAGCCATGGGTAAGGTGGGGTCCCATCGGCCCCTCTCATCTATTTTACTCTGGTTTTATTCCCTTTTTTTCTTTTTTTCCATTGGGAGGGGGGGCGCCACATCGGCCCCCCTGTCCGCGCCTGCCTTTCCTCAATCATGAAGGTACACATATAGTAATCAATGTAACTTAAAGTTTGAAGTTTTTTTTACCAATTTCATTTGTTACCCATCAAAATAGGATCTTTCATGAGAAAAAAAAACAACATATAAAGCGACATGATTGAGTTTCCAGACACTGACACAGTAATTCTGTGATGTCAGAATAATAAAGGCAACATTTTATTTTTTCACTATTAAAAAGGGCATTGTAAATATGTCTACTTGCTATAATTTTCAAGAGATTTTGACATGTTTTAAACTCTTTTAAAATAACATAACAAAAGACATTAATGATAACATAAACACAAACTATACTTTTAATGTTTATTTTAAGATTATTTTCAGAATATTTTATAGCATCATAAACAACTATTGTAGTGCTCTCCACTATAGAACTTGCAGGGATATTTTTCTGTAACCTGTGAAATTGGGATACTCCTACAATATTGAATATCAATATCATTGTGTTATATTATAATGAACAAAATTATGACTGTATTTTCTTGTATCATTGTAATTAAAACCAATTTCACAGTCTACTGGTTACAGTCATTAGGGAAACCATGCATGTTATGAAAAATAATAAGTAAATTTTAAATGCACAATCCATTTAGTCAGTTTGGGTGTTAGTTTCTAAATTACACTTTAATTTACATCATAATAAAAAGTAAGAAGATGCATTAACATGATGAGGTGAACACAATCTAATATCTAAATCATACATTAAAAGACATGATCTCTATTTTGTTGTGTTTGTTTAATGTTATTCTTTTCCCCTCTGTAGTAAGTTTGCTATTCAATTTAAAGACTTCTTACCACTACAAAGCCAGGGAATCTACACTCTACAAGCCTAGCATTTTAATAGATTTCCCCATATTTCTCTCTTACATTATCTTGTATTGATGTATTTTATTTGATGAATGTCCTTTTTGTTGTATATTTTGTATTATATTTTTCATGCGAAATATATGAACTACATGTAACCTGAAGCTGAAACTGAAACATGCAAAATTAACATATTAGCAAAATATAGGAAATACATATACAAATATAAATATATTTGAATAATCAACAATGGAAAATGGAGCAATGTCAGTTGTCATTGCAGTTGAGCTTGACAATATATAATTATTGGTTTCAATTATTGATGGAGGTTATACAAACGGACCTCCAGGATAGATTGATCTTTTTGAGTAATGAACAGGCTATCAATCATTCTTTCATTTTATATCAGCTCCTATTATCGTTGACCTCACATCTAAAACACACATAACATTAGATTGATCTCTCATCCAGTTTGCTAGTTTGACTGATTAGATGGTCACATACAGGTTCATATATTATCAAAGAGTTGATTATTAAAAATATAAAACAGGGTTTGTAGGCTATGGCAGTTGAACTACAATGTACAAGTATATGAGGGGATTGAACTTTGTAATGGGGGGGGGGGGGTGAACTTGCAATCTATTCAGATCAATAGTATAATCTCACTCTTGAAGATGAATGAAATTGCTTTTTTTCTTTTCATCTGTTCATTTTGAAAAGGGAAACATACACTGTAAAAAATAACTGTAAATTAACATGTTCTTTGGCTTGTAAAAATACAGCTTTTGGTCGTTTTTTTAATTTTACGATATTTTTCTCGTAAAATGGCAGGAAAATTGTAGTTTTCTAGGAAGTCGTCTTGATTTTACAGTTACTAGCTCATGCAACTGTCAATAAACAGGAATGGCATATTCATACAACCTTTCCTGCTCGTTTACGAATTATTCCCGTAAATTCAGTTTCCATAACTAACTTTCTTGTCAAAAAACAGCAAGTTCTTTCTAAAAACAAATATTATTGTTAATAAACAAGTTTCTCGTATATCAACGAGCTTCCTTGTTCATAGACTTGTATATTTTTGAAATCATTACGAGAGTTTTCCTGTCAAAAAGACAATTTTCTTTGTTCAACAAAGGAAGAAGAAACATAACTACTACAAATCAGTTTTCTTGTATCCTGCAATGATGTTCCTGTTAATTTACAACCTTTACCTTATTTATAGTTCATTATGTGGATCATGAATATTCATTAATATGACTGGAAGTGCTTCAAACGTGGATCGTTGCACTAACCATGGAAAATGTCACCTTACATAGGGTTGGGTATATAAGGCTAACAACTTTCATCGAAGTTGTCAAAGATTAGGTGTAGGATTTAGGATTAGGATTTAGGTGTAGGATTTAAGGATTAAGATTTAGGATTAGGGACATGATTATGCATGAATGGTCAATCCCGTATAATGTTGGATAATGTTCTTTTTGTTTCAAAATACTATTACATGATAAAAACAGGAAAAGACTGTAAATTTACAGGGTTGTAAATTTACAAGGTGGTCAATAACGGGAACCTGTAAATTTACATTATCTGTAAAATAACTACTGGAAGCTGTGCAAAAACGGGCACTCCTGGCGTCCCGACTGCCAGGAACTTTCCTGTTAAAAAACGGTGAAATTTTTTACAGTGTACACATTCTGAAAGCAAACTGGCAACTCTTTATTTATTTTGTTTGAAGACAAGGTTTCATGCAATTTTGACTAAACAGAAAATAGTGACTGTGTAATTGATTGGTGTGTAAATGAAAATACTGTGAGAATACAAAGTTCATTAAAATGAACTAAATATTCAAAATAAGCTAAACAACACCATAGTGGGGCCATCTATGTAGTTTCGTTTGCAAGTCATGTTAATGTTTGGAAACATCTATAAATACATTGTATGTTCTACTTGATCACTCGAATCAGAAAATATATGTCTCCAATTTTTTAATAGACCTTTTGTGACCCAAAATGGAGGTCAAAGGTCAGGCTTCATTAACATAAACATAATTTTCTTCAAATTGTGTAAAATTTTGTATCAAATTGTAGGTGTAGGTAATTTTATAACTAGCAATTAAGTCTATTTACATTTTTTCACCCGACCAGCCAGTTTTGAGCAATATGCAAATTAGTCTATGTATGCATAATTAAATGCATAATTGTGTCAAGCTTCACTATAATTGGACATAACATATCCATAAACAATATAAATGGCAACTAATCAAGAATACAACATAGGTCATACTAGCCTGACATTGCTGCCACATTCTGGTGACCCTTATGACCTTAAAATTAGGGCAAAGGTCAATTTATATTAAAAAAAGGTCAATTTATATTTAAAAAACTACCAGTTTGAAGTTTGTGTGACTAAGAGCGTCAACAAAAGTCATTTGGTCCTCCAGTGATATTCACAAATCTTCACCCTGAATAATTCAATTACAAGGCTTGAAAGATGATCTCTACCCAAAACCAGTGTTCTGACACATGGAATTCTGTTTGTTTACAGTGAGCAAACACAGTTGCTATGACAGCAGTCAATAGGTCAGGCATATGAAATGCATACATTGGTCAAAATCAAAACCGCAGTGCCTCAGGTAGAAATGTTGGTATTGAGAATGAGAAAACTTTATACTGTACAGTGATTCATAGAGACTGGACAAAAGAGAAGTACTGACAGAGTCTGAATACAACTTTAAAAATAAACTATTCTCTACTATGCTTCATTTGGCATCAGATTGTTGTGCCTTTTTGTGTTTGTTGAATAACAGCCAGTTTTATAGTATGCAGAAATAAATGGAATAAGTCCAAATAAAAGAGAGGTATTTGTACATGTATTCTATCTTTAGATACACTAAATTGAATTCCCCAATAAAAAGGAAGAAATATAGAGGATATCGTAACTAGCAATAAACACAGATACAGAGAGAGAGAGAGAGAGAGAGAGAGAGAGAGAGAGAGAGAAGAGAAACATATATGAGAGAGAGAGCTATCCATATTGGACAGAGAAAGAAAGAATGAAGGCTGTATAAAGAGGAGGTGTAGAATATGTGGTATTAACTTATTATACCGTAGCAAATACAATCATATCATATATACTAATATAGTAAATATTTTCAATTAGTTGTATCTCATACAGGAATCAACTTGAAAACAATTTCATATACAGTCTGTGCCAAATAAAATGGTACAGTTGGAAAACATTTTTTTAAAGTATGAAAATTAATTGCATTCTAAAAGTGTTTGATATTTCCATAAAGAAGGGAAATCAGGCTTTCTTCTGCAATTTTTTTTCATCCCAAAAGGTGCTGTAGATCTTGAGATATGACCAGTTTTCTATAATCAAGAAAAAATGTACTTTGAACATGCTTCTCTATGGGTTTCGCACATAATAGCCATAAATTTAGCGCACCAAGACAATAGATGTATTTAATTTCGATTAGCTCATCGTCGCACAAAATTTAGCATAACTTTTGTTTTACAAAAGCAAATTATACAAAACAAAGTGCATCGACGAGAAGAATCTTTTGTCTTTAAGTTGATACCACATTCACACATCTTTTCAGAAGATTTCATACCTACATAATTTTTTCCTGACTGTACCATTTTTTTGGACACAGACTGTATAGAAATAAATGGAGCACAACAAAGACATTTAATCCTGATGTTATCCTGCTAAAAATCTAGGTTTTTCTTTTAATAAACTTGCCACAGGACAGATTATACCATGGGAAGCATATTGTCTGTCCAGAGTAATTGTACATGTATACGTGACAATTAAAGTGAACCATGGCAATCTCTAGTTTGTTCCAAAGCAAGTTCAGATTTAATCAACTTATAAATCAATTAATCAATATAAATCAATAATGCCTCGCATAGAACTTGGGAATAGAGATCTGTCTTTGATCATAGGGATGGAAAAGAATAAACATGTATTTACATGTAACCTGGGAGTTCATTGATCTGAGAGATTTGTCCAATAGATATTTTTCAACTGACCATCCAAATATCCATTTCAACTTTCAGATTTCACCTTGTATTTTTGTGTTGTACCAAAATGATAGTAAATTATTTCTAGTTTCTTGCGAATATTTAGCTTAGATGTTCGATCTCTTGTACTTGAAACAAACTATGTGACGTCATCTGATTATCTGGTCCTTCATACTATTTTTGATCATTGATGTTTATGGACCTCAAAATAATATTATTAAGCCAACAAACTGCTGACCAAAGTTTAAGCATGATGAGATATTGTTTAAACATTAAGTTTTGTGCTTGTAACTCCTGTCTCTACAGTCATATTTGTAGTTCATCAATTCATCTTGTTTTACAATGCACCTCAGAATAGTTTAACTAGACAGATGGCGCTACATGAGTGCATTATTATCATTATTGATAACATTTTCAATTAGAATGCATGTTTGAAGATAAACTTATAATTTGGTTTTGTGGAATTCAGACATCATACAAAAAAACCTGGAAAATTGCAAAAAACTAAGTAGGAAATGTGAAACGTGACACAAGCAATAAAAAAAAATCATGATTACCTCGTAACCATAACAACCAACAATATTCTGTTTTAACACCATGCATTAACAGTGTTTCGTTGCACTCTTCCTATTGTAAAACTATGAATAAGTTATACATCTTCCTGTTTAACAAGCTCTGTATCATGCCTGTCTATTATAAAACTGGGTCATATATTCCATAGGGTTGGAGCAATTTTTCAATTCTCTTGCATTTACTTTAACTTACTTCCTTTATAGTTTTGCACTCAATCCAATTTAGGACTTATAGTTATGCAGTTTCGCATCCAAGATTTGAAAATGGGGGGGGGGGGGGTTTCAGTGGGAAAATATGAAAAAATAAGGGGGCGCAGCACATAATTTTCTGATCTTAATATACATCAATGAGTGGATTTTTTGATTGCCGTGTCCAAGATGATGTGGGCTGAGGTTGTGAGAAATTTATCTTACTGAGAGAAAAAAAGTGACATTTTCTGATCTGGCTAATTCATGGGATCATAAATCATGCGCTGTTTCAAAACTACAGTCTGATGGATGACAACCTAATGACCAAGACCAAAATGATTATTATCTCTGCTCCAAGACTGACACTAAATTACCACAAGATGGTCATCTTTTTAGCTCTATATTTACACAAAACCTTTAATTAAGCTTGGTTGCTATTTGCATGTTACAAACAGTAATTGCAGGTTTGTTATTATTTATCTGTCGCCTGCCAGCACCAATGTTAAATGATGACCTTTATGTATGTATATAATTAGATTTAATGCAATTCAAGTCATTAGATTCTTTACCATTCTACTTAACAAAGTGTTGCCATGGTATCATGGCAGACTAAACCAAATCGTGTTAATCTGTATGAAACATACTCTAAAAGTAAGTTTAAATTAACAAACGTTATAATCAAGCAAGGTAGAAAGCGGAGGAGAATTGTATATTCACTGATTATCCCTCCCCCCCCCCCCAAAAAAAAAAAAAAAAAAAAAAATGATGAACAAGACAGATGACACTGAATCTGACCAACAAACTATTTACTTCAGATATTGACCTGTGACCTTAATACTCTTAACTTTAATCAGATCATCTTCCTATATACATGTATGGTGACACATTATAATCAAGTTGGAAGTCCATAACTCAAATGGCTCGTGAGATATTGTGATAACAATATCTAGTATTTCATTGTCACATATTGATCACTGTGACCCTTGATTCACTCCAAAATCTAATCAGATTATCTTCCTATTGTGATACACACTATCATCATCCTCAAGTGGTTCCAAGATCATAATTACAGGAAAGTGGAACAAAGTGCATGTACAGGACAACCCAAGTACACAATATGGCGGCGAAGGTGTAAAAACAAAACACTCACTATACCCAGAGTGGGTAGATAGAGAGAGTGGCGACACACGTATTCAAAACTATTTCTGTGATCAGCCCAGCGCACACTACAAATGTATCTATGCATGATTGGCAAAATAGTTCCACTTTGGACTCCATGAAAAATTGACCTAGTTTTGGATACGCGTGTCGTCACTCTCACTCACTCTTGACTATACCTATAGACGAGGGGTGAGGGCAAATTTACTCAAAAACTGCTGCGATATATACCATTAGCTATACCATAGCTACATCGCATATAGGGCCTATTTTAAAAAGTTTGCTAACTTTAGCAGTTCGCAATAAACATGGCATCCAACAAAAGACCTGTCTTGCCCAAACTTATCTTTAACCAGCCTCAAATAAGAACCACATAATTCTTTATGGTGGCAGCGGTGGGATACGAACCCATGCCACAAAGGAGCCCATAATCTTTCCTTCTTTCTAAAATTTTGAGGGGTAATTGAAGAAAAATGACAAGGACGAGAAAAGAAAAACTATTCTTACCATCTGATCCACGGACTGAGATGGAGACGGCGGGTGAGATGATGTCACTGTTGACCCCTGACCTCCAGGACATCCATGTGCTGTTTGACAGACGCTCTTTCTCGGCCATGGCATTCTCTGATATTGTCTGTTTTTTCATATTTAGATAGAAATAAACAGGCAATAATATCAATTTGGAAGCTTTGATCAAAGTTATGTCCATAATTCTTTTCTAATTTTAGGTAAACAAGTATTTACTCAATACAGAATTTCATCTTATTCTGATTGGAAAACAATTTTAATATGGTCCCAAAAGTAAAGAGGTAATTGATTGTGTAAACAGAATAACAAATTTCATCATTATACAGATCATGAAAAACTACATCTGGTTTCTTTTCCTCATACTATTTCCTAATTCATGGCTTTAAATTATATATTATTTTGTGGATCTCATTTATTAGATAGATAATATGAAATGCTCTTCTGTAAAGCAACTAAATTTAGCTGACTTTTCTTTGATTTTCTTAACATTTACAAAAAGATATACAAATTACAATTTATTAATACAGCTGGAATCAAATTTAAACCTAAAATTTCCACAAAAAGCATATTGAAATGGCCTGAAAATTTATTACAAAATTGATTACTAAAAATTGATAAATAGCCCTACCTGTGCCATAGCCTGTCGCTTGGCATGTCTCTCTAAGACGGCCTTTCTTCTTCTCTCTCTTGCATCTTCTCGATCTCCCCTATCACTCCGCAGTGGAGCTGGTTGGACTAGGGACAAAAAAGAGGAAAATGGAAGTGATTTAATTATCAGTTGCTATTATTCTAAAACTTTGACACTCATATCTCTCTAAGAAAGCCTTTCTTCTTCTCTCTCTTGCATCTTCTCGATCGCCCTTATCACTCCGCAGTGGAGCTGGTTGGACTAGGGGAACAAAGAGGAAATGGAATTGATTCTATTATTTATACTTATATCTGAACATATATCTCTCCAAGACACACAATTTTCTTCTGTCTTGTGTGTCTCCTCAGTCTCCCCTGTTGCTCCACCATGTCCAAGTTGGGGCAGGTTGGACTACTCTTAGTACAAGTAGTTATTTTCGCGGTGACTTTATTTTCGCAAATTTTGCGAGTCGGTCATCGCAAAAATTTCCACTGCAATACAAGGCTATTTATAGTAATGAAATCATCACCAAAATCGCGAAAAGTTTGCTCTTGCGAATTTCCACAACTAGTCCAAAATCGTAAAAATATCAGGACGTGAAAATATTGACTTACTATATTATTGGAACAAGGAGGATGAAGAAATTGATTTAATCAAAATAATAATCAGCACTCACAGTACAGAAAAAAACTCTTTATACTGATCAACGACTGAATTTTTTTTGCTTGTTAATATCAGGTGTGCTTTATCAAGTCACATTTGTAGTAAATAAACATTAGATGCAAAACAAATTTAATTTTGAGTACCATGTAAATAACTTGTTATATCATGACCAAAATTTGTTATATCATAGTATCAACTTCCCACTGTGCATAATTCAGACAACTCTTGTGTTACTAGGCAACATTTACGAGAAGCCTCAAACCATAAAACTTTAGTAAAAAGGCATATAGACCAAGGCATTTTGTTCTGCTGCAAGATATCATCATTGTTGGATGAAGCCATAAAATTACTATTTTCACAAGGTTTCTGTTTTTCCAAGGAGCTTCTTGGTTTTTCCAACTTTGGCTTCTGTTATTAAAGAAGGCCTTTATAGTTCTTTAAAGCGCAAGTAAATATAAATTGAAAGAGGAAATGACTAGAACACAAGAGAAAAATAGAGATGAAGAAAAAGACAGTGGGAATAATGAGAGAGAAAAAGAGAGGAAGAGAAATATAAATGATGATAAAAGCTAATCCTGCTATCCCAAAGTATGCTCTCAAAGTGCAAGTGAGACTATGACAAATCTACTTAAAGGAGGAGTCCGGGCTGAATTGAAAAAGTTTTGTAAAATTAAGTAAAATTCATCAAGCACAACACAGAAAATTTCATCAGAATTGGATGAAAAATAACAAAGTTATGCATTTTCTTAGGTCGTGATTTTTTTTGTAAAACAGTTCTTGGCAATTGTCTCATTGTCTCATTTGAATATTTGAATATTCAAATGAGCAAACTGATGATGTCACAGTCCCCCTACTTCTTGTGTATTTTATTATACGAAATCCTATTTATATCATTTTTTCATATATTGCGTATACAGAAAGTCTGTCCCTCATACTGAAATAAGTAAAAGCACTTGTGACCTTGAACATTCCACAAGGATTAATCCGTGTTTTTATGTCCTTGGGGCAGAAAATCTTGATAATTGGTATTTCATACAATAAAAAATAAAGAAAGTAGGGGGACTGAGACATCATCAGTTTGCCAATTTGAAGAACTGTTTCCTAAAAAATTCAAAACCTAAGAAAATTCATAACTTTGCTATCTCTTATCCGATTTTGATGAAATTTTCAGTGTCGTGCTTTTTCGATTAATTACTTTATTTTTCTTATAATGCAAACTCCAGCCCGGATGAGTCCTTTAAGGAGAAAGAGACGAGAAAGAGAGAGAAGAGGATCAAGGAGAGATGATACATAAAAGCAGGCCTAATTAAAGAGAGAAAGACATGCATGGAGAAAAATTTATAAAGAGAATAAGTGAGAGAAAGAGAGAGAAATATCATGGGTGTTTCTGTTGCTATATATTTCATCGATAAACATTCCTGACAACCAACTCATGAATCTGCTATTGAAACTATATAGACTATACAGTTGTTCATTCTAATCAAATTCTGAAAATGTTTGCAATTCTAAAAGAATATATCATTCTTACAAGTCATTAAACAATTTCTTAAAAACTTTTAATGTAGATGCCTAAAAAAGAAAAGCATATACAGAGTATATATTTCTATATATTTTACATTTTAGTTCTCACCTGGCCTGCCAAAAATGTTTTGAACTTAAAAAAAAAAATCACACATCTCATAAAATTACAGCAAAAATTAAATGAATAGAACACTCATGAAACAAAAACAGATATTAATCCCTGTATTGCGTTCAAAATGTAAAGAAAACTAATTCATTGAAGGAGTATACCGTATACTGTAGGCATATTCTCTCTCTCTCTCTCTCTTGTATCCTTTATAGTTATAATTTAAATTATAAATTATAGTTTTACCTTTTGATTGGTTTTTGATTACTTTCTGTCCATTTGCATTTGACTTTGAGTTCTTTGCAACAATTTCAGATATGATAGATTCCGTACATCCCATTGTCCTCGTAAAAATCAGCAAAATATTCCAATCATTGAGCTAAGTTCTTGCTTCCAAATAATATATTGCAACATTCGACACCAGCTCCAGTAGCGGTACTGCGGTGTGCTGGCAACGGGTGACTGACGGCTTGGCAATCTCGGAATACCTCCAAAGCTCCGAGTCCGCTGACACAATAAACAAAAGATCTAGAAGAAAAACAATCGGCGTAGAACTGCCGTGATTAAGTGCACTTGTTTATTAACTAATGTTTCAAAGGTGTAATCCTCTTGACTTTCTTTCTCAAAGAAATCCGGGAGCTAATCGATTTTACGTCCAATTTCCCTAGCTTTTGTCACAGTATAACGACTTTGAATAGAAGTGCAAGAAGCAGACGTGTGTTGTATCTACGTCAGAATGAGGATAGGATCGATAAAGTTTTGGTGACAGCCAGTGACGTAATTCTAATGCATGACTGCACTTTGTGGTTTTATGGGGGTAATAAAAGATGCAATTTGGTTTCGACATCTAAGTCGATTTTATGTTCAGACAGGATTATTGTTGGAGATGTGTGCAGGGGCCGCGGAGCGATTTTGAAAGTGGAGGGGCTGAGCCCAAA
>CALNVZ010000649.1:28156507-28188424 GCA_940671915.1 Paracentrotus lividus
TAGGACCTAGGGGACGACCCATTTGCTTTTTCAAAAAGAAAGATATATATTGAAGGTTTCAATGAACCTAATTTTTCTGTTTCCTGACCTTAAACATATAAATTTGAACCAACCTTGTTTTTCCAATGATAAACTTTGAGATTAAAGACCACGGTTTATTACTGGCAAAAAAAATAAATAAAAATGTTATAAAAATAATTTTTTTTTGAAATATTGAGAATTTCAAAATAAGAACAATGTATTTTACCAGGAAAGAGGTTTGTCCAGCTAGGTATCATCTACTTTTCGTAACACCTGTCATGCTTTGAAAAAAGCTTGAAAAATATAGATAATTTGGGACTTTTCAATCATCTACATTCATCATGTATGTCAAACATATTTCCATAATCCATGCACTCATACAAAAATTGCATTAGTCATTAACTTGTGGCATGCCACGTCCACGATCCCTCCTCGCCTCTGCCATATCAAAATGACCTGGTTTATATTCTGAACTTTATTCTAACTTCCTTTTGATTGATCATTTAATTTCCTCCTCTATAGGTAATTTTAATGTAGACAATGTCATTTAATTCAGTGCAATTAAAGGTGGAACCGCACACTGCACAGTTAATTGCTATTGATTGTGTGTATGAACAGCGAATTAAAATGCACTCCGTCCCTACTATGAATGGATTGGAACTCAGAATGTCAAAGAAAGCGGACAGAGTTAGGGTGCTATCTCACTTCGCAGAAACAAAATTGAGACAGATTGCACTATATCTGTCTCCCTCTGTCTCTGCAACAGATTTTTGTGTGCTAAAGGAGACAGATCTAGTACAATGGCATGCTGGATAATCCGTCTTTTGTACCACGTAACCCTTTGTATGTGGGACAAAATATTTCGTTGAGGAAAAAGAGGAGACAATGCCATGCTGGCAAATGTGTCTCCATTTTGTTTCCGCGAAGTGAGATACCACCCTTAAAGGGCTGTATAGTATCACCTCATTCATGAACCATTTCCGTCTCCCAGGATGCAATATTCTGATCATATAGTCTTGCTATAGTGCTCACTTCATAACAACTCGATCCAAAAAGTAATCTATTCATCATGCTCCAAATACTTTTCCCCTTTTCCTTCTAAAAATTACTTTTTTGTGACATGCAAATTGATATATATTATAAGTATATATATATATATATTTTTTTAAAAATATATTTTCATATTTTATATAGTTATATATTTATTACTATTATTATCATTATTATCATCATCATCATCATCATCATCATCATCATCATCATCATCATCATCATCATTATTATATACATTTTTGTAATCACTTGTTGTCTAAAACAATACAAGACCACACTTAACACACAATCTGCTGGGTAACTCTTACTGTCAAGCAAGATAAACAATGAAAGTCAGAAGACTATTATGTAGAGATGGTTTGATTTATTAGAGCATGCATTATTGTACTTCCAAAATGATCATTATAATCAAATATGGCACATTATAGTACTGAATTGACCTGGATAATAATGTTTCATTGGTTGGTGTCACATCATAGGAACATCATAGTTATATATAATATGGATAACTACTGAAAGAGATGTATCTATGTTTTCTTTCTCTGGTATCTGCATACATTATACAGTCCATGGGCCATTATCATAAAACCTTATTGGCCCATATTAACAAAGGTGTCCTAAGTTAAACCATAGCGGTTTAAGTACGGGTAACAAAATGTGACACAATATCGAAAAACTATTACAGCACAATTCCAGAATCCAGTAAACGAGTTAGGAACAAGCAACATAGACAGATTGTGTCAGATTTTGATAGCTTTTGATAGCCATACGCCGATGACAAATTTAAGCTATGGCTTAACTTAGGACACCATTGTGAAAACAGGCAAAATAATTCTACTAGGCAACTAAAATGCCCTGAGAGTGTATGGACTGTAGTCACTTAATAGAATTATCAAGGTTTCATAAAAATGGCTGCAGACCCTCAGGACCAAGCCAATTACTACAAAACATCTTCCCCTGAAAAAATAGAGACATACACACATGTACCAGTATGTGAAGATGTTTGAAATTTGGATTAGCATTTCCTCGTAATAAAGAAATCTTGTTTTATCTGTGATTGTTATAATTAAACAGGAGCAGACTGAAACCGATTTCAGGCCCCTAAAGGACATAACACATAGGGGCCATGGAGCTGCAGGACTTGATTGACCCATTGATTTTTCATGAAATGTGTATAAAAATGTGAAATACCAATCAGATTATATTACACTGAAAACTTGATACAAAGACGTCGCCTGTAACTAGATTCCTTATTTTTTTCATATAACATTGTAATTCTGTTGATGACAACTCTCAGTATTATTATTTTTTTAAAGCCCAGATATAACAAGTTATTTCCATGGTTCCAAGAACCTAGTTAAAAATGAGTTTTCACTGTATTTCACGTATTCCGCTCCATTCTGGTCAATCCCAACACTTAAAACATGTTCCGAGGCCTCTGACACGTAAATATGACAACAGAGTGTTTGTATCTCTCTATTACATACTTTTTTTTTTAAACCTGAAGATGTATATTCATCATTATAACTAAATTTATGAAAACAAACAAATTAATTTTACATTTCTTTAAATAATTTGGCTATCAATTTCAACTGAGAAAGGAATGATTGTGCTAAGTTTGCTTGTATATAAATAAAATTATTAAAATATGAAACTCAGATAGTTGAATACATGAACACAGTATATGGACACACATTTCAAACAGCTATAAAATGATTATCCTAAACCTGATACACTTTTTCTTTCCACATGTCATTATTTACACAAGAAATCTTATCCGGTCAATAGTTCATGCGTAGAAACACACTTACAGTTCAGTTGTCATGTTACTGTGGAAATAATCACCTAGAAAATAAAAACACATGTAAAAATGATAACCTTTAAAGCTGGTGTATAGTGTTGGGAGAAGGAAAAATTTAATTTGGATTCACACTAAGCCTGAATCCTATAACTGTAACAAAGAAAGTTATATTACATGGAATCTCGTTTTAATGTCTTTATTTCACGATATTATAGTATAAAAAAGATAAGACGGGGACCCGACTCAGCTTTGTGTGCACTAGGCGTTCACATGGAAAACCAATGGGGATTCTCTTGTGTGGGTGATACACACAGATCGCTACGGTCCATTCATGCGGGAAGTTCGGGGGACAGGACAACCCAGCAAAGGTCTCAAAACCGTTACAAATTGTGTTTGGATTCAAACATTTCACTGAAATTCACCGGAATTCGTGAAAGGAATATCACAAAATCTCTCACACATGTCTTTTACCGCAATGTGAACAACATGAGACTATATTTAATCGGTTTTATGCCGATTTTTTTTTTGTTACCAAAACTATACACCAGGTTTAAGCACTCTTGCCGGTTAAATATATGTAGATTTATATCTGTGCACATGTACGAGGTATCATTTACATTAAAAGACCACAAAGAAATTTAGTTATCTACAAAATATAAAACTGTCTTTCTGATCAACATCTACTACATTGTATGTATACGTTATGGCACATATCTAAATGCCAAACCTTACATGACCTGAAACACACAAAAAAACAAAGTCATGCAACTTTAAGTAATCAAGAATGACATTATAAATTCAAGGGAATACCAAATGATGCAGCCTATATGCAATATATTCACAGGTAACCTTGTCAACTTTGACTTTAACCATGACCTTATCTCACCTTTGACCTTGACCTTTGACCTTAGGTAAATATGTAACATTTTCGAAACATGCAGAACCTAAATAAACATTCATTGAACTTCAAACATTTCAGTTAGGTGGTCAAGAGATTGAATTTCAACATGTCCAACAGCTCAGGAAAAAATAATTAGACCAAGCTCTTAAGGGTTTCATAAGGGTTTCAGTGTGTGTGTTTCTCAACTTGTATGGTAAGGAAACATATTAGACACAGACTAACTCTACTTCTATACATTCTTTAGCAATTATATCATTGACATGCGAGTATCGACATTTCGTTACTAATGCAAATTGCGCTCTTGTCACAGAACAAAAAATTAGCTTGGTTCAATAATTTTTGAATGAGCTGTACATTTGCTACTCTCCATCCATGTGCACTACATGAATGGGTAAGAGCATTGGAAGCTTTTTAAGTAATGCTACAGTCACACAGACACTTACGTTGAGTTACGTCCGGTTGCGTCCAAAAATTATTTTCTTTTCTGCAGATCCCCACGGATGCATTCCTGTTACAGGCAGCAGTGGGAATAGTGATAATTTCTTTTATCCAATAAAACAAAGAAACACATAAGAAATTGTAGAATAGAAGATGAAATAAGATTAAAACAACAAAAACGTAAAGTTCTATACCTAAGTGTCTGTGTGACTGCAGCATAATGGATGAAACTAATGGTGGTAAATCACTTGCCATGAGAGGGATTTGGGACTAATTTCAGACGGGTTTGAAACTTATCGCGGAGACGTATCCGCAACAGAAAAAAAGTATCGGAGACGTCTCTGAGTTTCCGAGTCGCAGAGAAGTCTCCTCGAAGTGAGATATCACCATAAAGTACATTCTAAACATGTATAAAGAATGACAAATAATTTGCTTGACCCCCACACCCCTACCCTGCCCTATTTCCACATCATCAAGTGTGGGCTGAAGATCTTGGCTGGTACGGAGATGAAGCCATGCCCGACGTATCACCAAAGACGTTTGCGTAGGAGCTCTTGAGGAATGATACATAGTTCTGCATGCTGCGGTTGGTACTGTGCGACTGCTCTAGCCGGTCTTTGAGGTCATACACCTGTGAGTTGAATTTACGTTCCACCTGTCAATTGAGAGAGGGAGAAATAATTTTTAAAAATTATTTGAAGTGTTATGATATGTTCATGGCATCAAAATCAAGCATATTATAACAGCAGTGAACTGAAAATAATTTAGTCATCATGATGGATAAATATAACAAAGTTTGTAACAACACAAATTTTCCAGTCCAAGTTTTAAACATGTTTGTGTTAACCTATGTGTCTGGTATAACAAGGTACATTCTAGCCATTATACAAGATGAATCCTCGACTGCACGCAGTCGAAATATATGCCTCCACCATTGCCAGATCAGAAATATATGGCACATTCATGTATTCATTTTCAACAGGAGTGAACTGTAATAAAAAGAAAATTAAAAAATTCCTTTCTTACATCTTCCTTCTGTCTCCTATTCTGCATGACTTCACTCTTGACACGGCTCAGCTGAGCCTCAAGGTCCAGGATCCGAGCTTGACTGTTCCGTTCCCGTGCTAATGCCTTCTCTCTAGACTCCTCCTCCAAACGTCGACTATCAGCGATTGACTGTTCTAGCTGACGGACCAGACCAGAGTTCTCCCTCTTCGTCTCCTCAAGATTCAACTAGAAGAGAATAATTTGTTGAATTACTTTAGTTAAGCACAGAGTCTATATTTATAAAAACTTAATTTTCCTATAACATCTTAACTTGTTGAACACTACTACACCAATCCAACTTCAGAGCAATGTAACTGTATTGACGGCCACAGCGTGGGGTCTTCCAAAGGGCTTTGTATGTCAGCCATAAGACAACACATCACCCAAACTGCCGATACTCAGGATCTATGGGAAATGTGTGTAAAAGCAAAATAAACTTGTCCTCAACATATTTAAAAAAAAATTTCATCTGGAACTTTTAAGAATTTTAGAAGAGAACTTTACTTTGGACTAGATAAATATTCTTTTTTTTTAACTTTGCAAATCAAAACCCAGATAATTTTTCTTATAATCTCTTTGACAGTTTCCTTTGAAAGAAAAAGCCACTGTATCACATGCCTGTTTATAGTTCTTTATCATTTTAACTTATGTCACATCAACGATGTCAGCAGGTAATATCAAATTCGATCAGGAAATTTGAAGCCTAGTTTTACAAAAATGCTCCTTTCTAATGTGCCCTCTCCAAACTTCTTTCCTCACAATGGCCTGTTCTCTCTATTAAACTTACTTGTAACTTGTGTACCGATTCGTCCCTCTTTGTCATATTGAGACGGAATTCCTCATTTTGTTTTTCACAATCTTGCAGTCTCCTATGGCAAAAAGCAGAAATGTAAAATATAACATGTTAAGATGAAGTTTTTACACAAATATTGAATAAGACATATCAAACTGCATTTATCTTACTGCCTGGAGAGTGAGAATATTCTTGTAGGTAAGCAACAAAGGGGACATGTGGCTTCAAGTCATAACCTGATCTTGAAAATGAGGCTTAATTCCTTTAAAAAGGCACTGTTACGTTGACTTGAGCTCTGCATCTCTCAGTCACTGTTGATAAACTTAGCCAATGTATGGCTTTGGTCATAAAAATCTGTTACCTGTTCCATGATATCTCATATCAACCCCCCCCCCCCAAACCAATTCTGACAATCAAGGCGCCATTCTAAACATCACACCATATATTTTTGCTCATCATTTTACAAGGTCCAACTAACTAACAAGCAAATTCATTTCCTAAGCCTATAAAAATTAAAAAATAATATTGTAGTCAACTAGTTACATTACTTTCATTTTTTTTTTTCTATAAAGTAGACACCACAGCACATTCATGAACATGACCTCAATTTAACATCCTATCCTCGGGACGTATCAAGGGACCTGCCTTACCTTTGGACAGATTCAAACTTGGCCTTGAGAGCATGGCACTCTTCATCAGCAGACAGCCATTTCTGACGGAAGTTCTCCATTTGGGTTCCGCACTGGTCAGCCTACAAACATAAATGATATTAGTACAATTCAGTAAATGCCCACTGGTCTAAACCCACTTTGACTAATGCCCGTTTGGTCTCATTCCGTTATATTCGGAGGAGAGACCTTCGAGTTATGGAGATTCAGTTTGCTTTTCGCCTTCCAGGGACAGGTGATGCCAAAAGAAATAATAATAATAATAACAATAATAATTCCAAATGGTCTCATACAATTTGGTCCACAGTCGCTTAGTCTAAATACCTTTTGGTCTAATTGCCACTTCGTCTATTTACCATTTTGTTTGTTTTCATTTCATCTAATGTCCTCTTGGTCTAAGACTGGTCAATTCCAGTAACAAACTGGTAATAGACCAATTTGTCTAATGCTCTATTTGAGCATTAGAAAAAAATGGTATTAGACAATTTGGCTAGTAGACGGTATTGGCAATTAGACCGAGTATTCTCATAACGAAACGAGAATTACACCAAGTATGTGTAAGGCCAATGGGAAATTAGACCAAATGGGTTTAGACCTTGTGGTAATAGACAATCAGAGAATTGGACCAACTGCTGTTAGACCAAGTGGATATAACCATATCAAAAGCATCCTCAGTGCAAATATTGAAGTTCCACATATGAAAACAATCGTTTTTACCTTCATGAACAAGTTTATTTCTTTAGTTTATCATGCTTTTTGCTCAACAACCAGTGGAAGATACTTACCTTTGTTGATAATTCTGTGATGAGTTTGGTTTGTTCCATGGTCTTCTGCTCTCGATCAAGGAGTCTCTCTGTAGCATCAACCAGCTTCTGCTCCGTAGAGCGTAGCATCCCTGGTAACGGTTCTAGCTCAAGAAGTCTCTGCTCTAGCCGGCCTCTCACCTGTCAAAGATAAATGAACCAGATAAAGAGATTGGGAGGGGGGGGGGGGTTTCAGCAATAATTCTGAAATGCACTAGTACCACTGGACAATTATAGGAAACTATTTGAGAACTACATGTATAGCAAATGGGTTGCAATGCCTCATGACTTTGTGTGAAACACTGTCTTCCAAAGAATGGCCCTTTCTTTTGTGTGTGATTTGTGTACAAATTCAATGGAAATTGGCTTCAATCACAAAATTTATAAATGTATATAGTTTTCTAATAGGTCAGAGTAATTAATTGTGGTTTAATTACCCTAAGTTTGGCAGTTTACTGATTTTGAGAAATTTTATTAAATATTATCCAATTACAAAATTAAATAACATTATCGTACCTTGTCAATTTCTCTGCTTGTTTCTTGTTTGACCCGAGCAGCATCATGTTGACTTTGTTCCAATTGGAATGAGACGTCCAAAGCTTCTCTTCTTGACTGATTCATCTGTTACACAGGTAATCAAAACAGACATCTTGGATTATTATCTGTACAGTGCGTTTTAGCTGTGCAATATTATGCCATATTCCATTGTTTAATGTAAGGACTGCTTTTCATAGTTTATGCCTTCTGAATAATGGTCATAGATAATGATAATGATATTGGATGGCTTAACTTCATGGGATACCAAAGTATTCCACTCATTCGGGCCAATATTTCACTCATCTTCGATTCATACAATTTGGCCCTAACTTGCAGAATATTTCTGGTATCCCATTCTCAGCCATCCAATATAATATAATTATTTGACTTTGAATTGAAATAGAATTGAGTGCCTTTTTTTACTATCTATTTCCCACCAGCTCAAAACCACCAATAAGTCGCAATAATTCAGTTCTTGGTCTTATTTCTGTAACTAGATATTTAGGTTTTCCAATGATATCAAATGTAGTTTATTAACCCATTGGGGACTGAACCCAAATATATTCAGGCAGAGGTCTCAGGGAAACATGTGTTATAGCCATATCAGCTCAACTCCAACATGTTAAAGCATAAAACAAGTTAAATATCGCATTAGAATAAGAGCTTTTAATTATGTCCAATGCAGTGAAACCTGCTTCTCCCAACATTTGCTCTGTTGTGCTTTTTGTGATATAATGTTGGTTTTGGGTTGTCAGATATATTTGTTAAAGGTATATTTTCATGAACAAAGACACACAAAATAAAAGTGTAGCACAATCAATGAACAAGCTGAATGTATGTTTGGCTAGAGCATACATGTATAAGGCATAAAGTCCTTTCTGATTCTTTAAAACATGGAATATAGCTGAAAGGTTATTAATTACCATCTTTTAAACATGTAATTATCTGCATTTTGACTAACAGTGTGATATGATTGATGAACAAAATAAATAACATTGAACTGAAGAAAATTTAGTGCTGTGTTGACAACTTTATCAAAATATAGTAAAACAATATACACATTATTAGGGAGACTAATATGCAAATGAACTTGTTAATGTATAAAACACAACTTTTTGAAATAGACAAAAGAAAAGATCATAAACACAATGTCCATCACTAACACATTAAATAACACAATACTTGATTGAACCTTGATTAACCCATTGGGGACTGAGCCCGAGTATATTCGGGCTGAGGTCTATGGGAAATGTGTGTTATAGCCAAATCAGCTCGTCTCCAACAGGTTAATCAATGACATGGGTCAATATGAATAGGAACAAATTCAGTGAGTGAGAATTGGGGCATCGGTAGGTTGAATGATTGACAGATCTATGTTGTTTGAAATGAATAATTTGAATAAAAGAAAAACAAACATTGAATGTAATAGTACAAGCAAAATTGACAACAGCATGCAACACTACAACTACATACAATGTACATGAGTTCACTATACTACAATGTAAACTATATGTAATGAAATTATGCTACAACTACAACTGTCTACTATGAATTCTTTTACTATTGAAACTGTGAATAATCCAGAATAACATTTTAAAAAAATGCTCCAAATTTTATTGTCCGAAACAAAGGTGACCGGATATTTGTTTTGCCCCTTTTCTCGTGGGCCCAGCAGCCGCTGAGCAGCGCCAGAAAGATGTTACTCTATCCCCCTCTTGTTGAACGCCAAACAGGGAAGCAGCAACTACCATTTTTTAACGTCTTTTGGTATGACGCGGCCGGGGATCGAACCCACGACCTCCCGATTATGAGGCGGACGCTCTATCCTCTGAGCCAACACATCGGTTATTGTTGGTTATGTCCCAGGACATTAAATTATTCAGAAAAGTACTGTAATCGTGGAAATATTTGCGGTACATTAATTTTCGCGGATTTCGCGCGAAGTTTGACAAGCGCATTTAAAAGCATGCGAATATATGAGCATAGTTTTTTATGTATGTATTGGGTACGTTTAACTGCGTGCTTACTAACATGCAGCGCGAATTCAAGAACCTGTGAACATTCTTTGAGGCCGCTTACCGTGAAAAATTAATCGCGCAAAAATAACAGCGAATACAGTATATATTGCAACCACAAACAATATAAATACAGAATACTGTGAAAGAGTGAAAAATGCAATGGGAAAAAAACAACTGATGAAAATTAATGTGTAATGAACGAAGCATACATGTATGAGCCTCTCATAGATTAGATTTCTTTGGTACTTACAGTATGGATCACATGCTGTTCTGTATGTGAGAACTATAATGTAAAATGATATGAATAGTCAATAAAAACACAAGCAGTTTTGTATATTAGAAGCCAATATGATGGGCAATTCCATGCTTGGGAATTGGACATTTTGTCATTAGTTTCATCCTACTAGTCATACAATGTATGAATAAAAGAGAAGATACATACGTTTTTGAGGTATTCAGAAAAGTGTAAAATGAACATTGTGTACATAAACAAAGTCTATATCCTTCACAACATTTTGTGAGTCCTGAATGACACTTGTTGTCTATTTGTTACATTTCACCCCAAAATTCATCCTTAAATACAAATTGCAAAATACTTTGTATCTTTTGTAATTTGTATTATATAAATTTTGAAGACTGGTAATAATACCATTTTTAAAAGCATGGAATAACCCATTAGGTGGGGAGTGGGAGGGGGGGGGGAGAGGAAATTCTACATGAATATATGGTTTCTATTCAATCTAATCTTTGGCTAGGGACGGGGTGTCAAACAAGCTGAGGGAATATTGTAAAACAAGAAGCAAACAAAACATTTTTCTAATATAATGTGTGCATAACCACCACACAACAATATGCAATTATATGCTCATGCTCTTCTATGGTAATCTGACATTTGCTCAGGCGACATCAGCTCCAAACCATGATTTATGTTACAATACAAGAGAGAAGGTTCTTTCTTGGTCCATGCAAATACACAGAAATTTTACTTTTAAATTTTACAATTTAAAGACAAGTAAAAGATCTTTTATCAAAGATATACGCCCGAATTCACAAAGGTGGATTCTGCAAAATCTGTGGATTCAACCCTGGGTTGAACCTAGGGTTGAACCTAGGGTTTTGAATTTGGTATTCATAAAGGTGGACTCGACTGAATCCACAGATCCACAGCGTCATAATATGTCATAATTTGAGTCAACTGTTGGGGAATCATAAACTGGTGGATCCGTGGATTCAAAAACCCATGGATCTGTGGGTTTTGCAGAATCCTCCTTTGTGAATTCAGGGCAAATTAGGTTTGAAAATTTGATTGAGTTTTATTTTTGGTTTTTAGGGTTAGTATTAGTGTAGAGTCTGGTGTTGAAGTTGGGAATCTGATGAGCATCAGGAATTGACGACCAATCAATTGTCGCCAGAGCAATTACCACCAGAGAATATGTTGTACAATGGACTACATAAACTACTACATGCATGTGGAAATTAAACTGTCTATCAAAATGCATACATATGGCTATTTCTACCTATTATATAACATTCAACAAAATTTAGTGCACCATGCAAAACTTCTATTTTTTCTTCAAATCATGAATAAATGACTGTATGAGCCAAACCAGTATTAAAACAACCAGACACCCAAATTTCACAAGCATTCAAGTTATAATGTACATTACATGACTGTAAAAATATATGTGTTGTATATTTGTGATGATAAAAGAGAAAACATTTCCCTACTGTCAAACTTCTCTTGAAATGTATGATTTGTAAATGATCATAATAATCCCAAAATTTGTTTACATTTTTTTTTTAAATTATTGACCATGAGTGAGAATTTCTGGTTTCTGTTGCTGTTAGTTTTGTACTACTGTCATTAATAAAAACAAATCACATTTTATAACACTTATTCTACATTTGACATCATGATATAAATTATGAAGGATTTTTAATTGAAGTTTGTTGATTTTATTATAACATTCTCTTGCTATCAAAAGAATAGGTACAGTAAATGGGTATACAAAGAAAATATACATGTGTTCAATATAGAGATATGATGTGCAAGTTTCTGGTTCTTTTTTATGTGACGTACTGTAGTACAAGAGACTTCAGTGATATTCATGATATACAATAGTAACCATGGACAAGATGGCAGTAGCATTCTTTCTTTTTTTTATTTTATTTTTTTATTGTTACATGCTTTGTATTTTTTTCATCAATCCATATTTGTACAGTTCATACATTGAGAAAGAGTGTGTGCAACTATTCATGCAAAGTTTTGTCCAATGATGCTTTCAAAGGGGCTCTCTTGTAGCAGAACATTACATCCTGAAGAACTATTCAGATAAAGAGCTGAAAATGTGACACTTTTGTCAACTTCGGTAGGCCTATGTTTGAAAGCCTTTTTGGTTTTATTCCCAACTATTTTTTCTTTACAACTTTCTGCTTCAAGAGAGCTCCCTTTTACATTTACCATACCTGCCAACCAATCCAGTGCAAACATCAGGAATCTCCACAACCAAATTATTGGAATATTACTTGCTATCTTTTGCATTCACAAGGATGGAGCATGTGCTGTGAGGATATTTACTCTCAATGGGAGACACTGTGTTGTTCCGTGTTGTGTTGTGTTGTTTTGTTTTATCTTGTGTTACTTCATAGATTTATGATAAAACTTTTCTTTTCTATATTGTCATGTTTCTTTGAGATTTTCAATAAAAACACAAATACAAAAAAAAAAATACAAAAATACAGGAAAATTTTTTTTCTTTTTTAATATTTGGATAGTAATTTTCAGGGTGGAAAAATCCGCTATTTCTCCTGTTTATCAAATTCTGATTGAATTTAAAGCAGTAAATAAGAATTATTCTTCTAAAATGGAAATAGTTGGCAGTTATGGTTAATTTGTGACAGATAATCATCACAGAGTGACCCACCTTTTTCAATGGATTTATGTTCGGAGTATGATATGCGTACTTTCTAGTAGTGTAGGCTAGTTGAGCAGTTTTGAGTGTGCAATCAATAAACTGTCCCGATGATGTGAGGAAAAAGTTATTTAATATTATAGATATATTGACTGCTATGAGAGGAATAGTGGTTTTATAGGCTCAAGGGGACCTCCCAACCTGCTATGACCCGAGGCGTAAGCTGAGGGGTCATAGCATGTTGGGAGGTCCCCAAGAGCCTATAAAACCACTATGATTCGAATATTAAAAGCAGTCAATATATATTTTATATGCAAAAAAACAATGAGATCTAAAATAATGTACATAGTCCAATTTACACCTAACTAAGTTAGGCCTAACTTAGATCTAACATTATGTTGTAAGCCAAGCTAATAATTGACGTCATTTTATGTTTTTTTTAAGGCAATGAAGATCAAAATTTTAAAAATGTCTCCTGAAGCAAGAAAGCCAGAAATGAATATGAATAAAGAACTTAACAGTTCTCATCTAATAAATAATGTCGTTTTTTTTTAAAATAAAAGGAATGGAAAAAACAGACTAATTCCTTGGAGCTATAAAGTTTCGATGTAATAAGGGATATGAGTAAATGCCTGAAAATATTACATTGCCTCCTAAAGGCAATTAAGGTGTCAGTTTGATTGCAAAGAATATGAATGAATATTGTTACGGTTCTATCTAGACTAAGGTGTAATTATCTTTATAAGATGAAGGATGAAATATATTTTTGATATAAAGTAAATAGTCACTAGCCTAATATTCACATGTTGTTTTCATGATTGATCTTTAAGAATGTAAACAAGATTTATGAACAGATTAGATAGTTTAATACATTGGTAAATAATTAGATGAAACGATCTTACAATAAGATTAAAAGTTGAAAATAAAATATATTGCATTCTTGACATTTATGATTGCATACTTCCATATATTCATTTCATTGTGCTGTGAGTATGTGTATGATCTGAAAACGGAAATATTGTCAACATATCACCTTACTTGATTTCACTGTAAAAGATTTATCTAGATACATGTATGTATGCATGCCTGAATTAGATTTAATAAAAGCAAATCCCCCAAACACATGGTATTAAACACACCCACAAATCATGCACAAATGAATTTAGGTTTTGAAGAAAGAATATCAAGTGTTAGGAGCAAGGCTCACAGTGGTCGGAAAGCTCTGAGGAGACAAAGGATTGGAGGAGCAAGCCATTGTTAACACACAATCGCTTGTCCCTCCAATCTTTTTGTCTCGCAGAACTTTCAAACATCTCTGGTGAGGCTACATAATGAAAAGCCACTAACCTGCGCTTTGTAATCGGCCACTAGTGACTCGTATTGCTGTACACTGGATTTGAGTTGGTCAATGTTGGAATGTGCATGGGTCAGTTTATCCTGGACATCTTTCAAAGAAATCTGGTTAAAGTAGAGATAGAGAACGCCAAAACACAGCAAACGATCAGTCATATGCCACATAAAACCCCTAAAACTGCAAAGCTGAGTCCCCTCCGACCTACTGTTAGGAGTGGTAAGAACCCTTAACCATCTCAAGGATAGTAGAAAACTAAAAACAACCCAACTCAATATCATCATCACAAGAATTTAAAGACAAAATGGCCTAAAAACCAGCTTAAGCGATGAAACTCTGTCATAATGGGCAGTACATAACTCACAACTATAATCATTATTATTATTACTATTTAAAGTTCAACCATTACTAAACAGGTAGATGCAGTTGTCTGATATATGAAATACTAGAGAGAAAAGAGAACTCTACATGATAACTGGTTGAGCACAGGGCTGTAATGGCAATACACAGTTGAAATTCCTTCTCTGTTACAACTAGTGAATTGATTTGGATAGAGAGTGTATTACTTCCCTATCCGAGAGACTGGGTGTTTTCAAACTGATTTTCACCCCCTCGTCCTGCTCTTACCTGTAGTTTTTCATTCTCTAGTTTGAGATTACTTGCTTCTGTACTCTTGTGATGAAGATCTGCATTGACCCGATCTAAGTTCACTCTGGAATTCATGTCTAGCTCTCTCACTTGCATTTCCAGTTCTTCAATTTTCCTGTTAAAAACACCAAAGATCCAATAAAGTGAAAGTTGTACAGGAAATCAGGAAGCATTTCATACCTAATGGGACTTCAATAATAATAAAAAAAAACAAACAACTTGCTGACTAGTCTAGAGACTCATGCTAGATTTCAATTGCAACCTCCAAATATTTTGTTCAAATTGGCATCACACTAATAAGAATATACTTTTTCAGAGCACTGTTTACTTGGCCAATTATTAAATGTTTACCTTTTCATAGCATTTTTCACATTGTTAATAGATTGAATATTCACGTATTTAGAGAACTTTTCACATTGATAGCAATTAAATATTCGCCTTTTCAGAGCACAGTTTTCACTCTTAAGCTGATTAACCTCTCTCCTGACTTTATCACTTCCACTCCTCTAGCTGACCTGCCATCTCTGCTAGATCTAACTTTAAGTTTACCTTTCCCTCGATCTTCAAATTTGCAACAAAGTAATATAATACTATACCTTTTAAGAGCAGTGTTTTCACTTTCTAGCTGATTATTCTCCCTGGTAACCTTATGATTGAGACCCTTCCACTCTTCCAGCTGACTTCGCATCTCAGCTATATCTGACCTTTAACTTGATCTTCAAATTAACCTTCATGTCGACCTTCAAATTTGCAACAAAGTAATACAATACTATACCTTTTAAGAGCAGTGTTTTCACTTTCTAGCTGATTATTCTCCCTGGTAACCTTATGATTGAGACCCTTCCACTCTTCCCGCTGACTTCGCATCTCAGCTATATCTGACCTTTAACTTGATCTTCAAATTAACCTTCATGTCGACCTTCAAATTTGCAACAAAGTAATACAATACTATACCTTTTAAGAGCAGTGTTTTCACTTTCTAGCTGATTATTCTCCCTGGTGACCTTATGATTGAGACCCTTCCACTCCTCCAGCTGACTTCTCATCTCCCCTTGCCTCGTCTCCGCCTCCAGGACCTGGAGTTGTAGCTTCTCCACCGCATCCTCACTCCGAGAGGCGCGGTCCTTCTGGACCCTCGTCGCTCTCTTGAGGGCATCCTTGTCTGCTGATGCCTTCTCCTTGGCTGCAAGGAGAAGGGCCCGCAGGTGATCAGCTTCCAGTTTCTCCCGCTCTATTTGGTTCTCAAAATTCTGTCAAGAATTGACATAGACATTTAAAATGTAATGATTACAGCATTGAAATGAACATTTCAAACAGAATGGAAACAATATCCTTTCACTTGAAGTTGATCTGCAAACAGTTACTCCTATTATATGGTCAGTTATTGGTCAGTTATTGTATGGCCCATCGGGAGGGACCTCATTTCATTTTAATTTTCATTTATATCACATATTTTAAACTCCATTTCCACCAGACCTCCCAACATTTCAACAAAGAAAATCCTAAAAAGATTGCAACTGTACGACTACGAGGGAGCGTACCGTCCGAGCGGCTCGGGTCATTTGACCCCTATATAACCTTTGACCTCATCATCCTCAGCAACACTTACCCAAGGATCATATATACCAAGTGTGAACACAATTGATGCAGAAATAAAGAACAGTAAAAAAAAAAAAAAAAAAAAAAAAAAAAAAAAATTTCTTCCCCAAATCAATGATGCTACAAGTAGATCTACAGTAATTTGCTAGTCTATTTAGTTCTATAGCAATCCCAAGGCATAATAATATCCAAATAGAGACTAAAATAATCCATGATCCAGATAATACCGCCGCCAACCTTCCAAATGGCAATGGACACTTACCTTGGCTGAGAGAAAGCTAGAAATGACCCCTAACATGTCTGCAGTTTGAAATCGACAATGACAATGACAATCTTTTTCCTCACCAGAATCAATGATGCTACAATGCATTTGCTGTTCTTTTTAGTTGTAAAGCAATTCCAAGGCATGATAATATCCAAATAATCCAGAAAGAAAGAGCTCAAAATAATCCATGATCTTGATTCCCGCCGGGCGTACTGCCATGGAAAACTGAGAGTCAATCATGGGGACTAGCGGCTGAAGACAGCTAGAATTGCCCTACGCCTATATCCTGCAGTCTTGAATACATCGCACGCAGGGCTAGATTTTAAGATTTCCATTCACGCTAGACTTTTTATCAAGTCTTTTTAAACTAATTTCAAGCACCGATAAACACAAACTTAATTGCACAAGCGATCATTTTTTCATAAAAGCCTGGGAAAAGGTCAAAATCGGCAATTTCACATTGTATGGAATGCCAATGAATCTGAATATATCCCGAAAATTAATAGACGAAAGCGGAAAATCGTAAACACTTAAAAAAAGCGTAATCTTTCCGCCAAAAGCGGAAAGGTTGGGAGGTCTGATTTCCACCCTTCCTGGAATTATGTACTCAGAAGATTCCATTACACAATAAATAAACCATACCCTGATTTGAACAGCCATGCGATTGCAATCGGCCTCTCGCTTCCTGAGTTGGTTCTGAAGATGAGCCCTTGTGGTCTCTGTGGTCCCATGGAGGTCCGCCAAGGACTTGACTTGTGTCCGTTCTAGCTCCAGGTTGGCCCTCATTGATTCCACAGTCCTAGAACTCTCAAGGACTTCTAGCCGAAGGGATTGGTTTGCTGCTTCCGCTTCAGTTAGCTTCTTCAGGAGGACATCCCGCTGCTCCGTAGCTTGGCTCTGACGAGACTGCATTGAATGGAAATGCGAATACCAGAATTAACATCTTCAGTGCAGGAGCAGCAATTCCTTTTCCCCTAATAATTACTATAGCTCTTGAAGGATTATTTATAAATCTTCTTTTTTTTTTAATAGGACATAAATACATGTATAACGGATGTGGCAAATAGGTGACAATACATTTGCCCTGTTCTCAATGTTAAAAAATACTTACATGTTTTTGAGTGCTCTCATTGGATTTTTCCAATGTACAAGTGACATTTCTAGCTATGGCCGTCTTGTATTTTTATGGTTTTTGCTACCAAAACTATAACAGTTTCTTAAGTTTAGCTAATTCAATATGAGCTCTGATTCAAGTTTAATTAGCTGTGTATTTTTCATTACAGTATACCTGTCGTTTGTGTTCATCGCGCAGCATGCTTCGTAAAGAAGAGTTTGTCGTCTCAAAATCCTGTAATTTATCCAAGAGCAGATGCCTCTGTTTAGCTAGAATCTTGCTATCCCGGGATGTCATATGCTTTTCCTGTTTCACACAAAAAATGGGTAAAGATAATTTTAAAATGCATTTTATTCTTCTCGGACCGGCAAGAACTACTAGCAAGGTTTTTAAAAATTTGCTGTAAAAAGACGACTGAGTCTGGTCCACCAACATTTGCTCTGGTTTAGAATTGTCTAAGATGTAGGGTTAGAATCATAATAGGTTTTCACATCCCGTTTGTGGACAGGGTGAGCATTAGGTATAGTGTACAGTCTAGGGCTGGAGTTAGTCAATTGATTTGTGCAAAGGGTTGACCGCAGAACAATTTAGCCAAAGCAATTGTCATTGCACTTTTAGTTCGGCCTACAATGGCATATCCGGGTAAAGGCACCCCCTCCATTTTAAAGACATAGGGGCTTCAGATTTCATGGGGAGTGGATCATAATTTGTTAACCCCAGACTTCGTGAAAAGCACTGGAAATACCCGTCTTGAAGTTAAATTTCTTGACCACAACAAAACAATCTGTCCCACTCTGGACAGCTTCGGGCATCATCTGGCCAGGGAAAGGGAGATTTAACGACTTTACCAGATGAAGGGATGGGTGGAATAAACAAGGCATTACATAAGACCTTCAGTGGTCAGATGATGCAAAACAGCTGTTACAGGGTAAACATCCATGGTGTCAAATTACAAATGGGAGCTCCCGACCTACTGTCTTTAAGTGCAGCTGTTCCTGTGCAAGTTGCGGGTCTTGGGGCAGAGTTTTAAATATATACCATAATTTATGGAGTAACGACTGTGCCTCCCCCAAAAGTAAATTGGTCTTATTAAATCTGAATGGCTTTAATCGACTGCCGCTATGTCATGTCTTACCTCTCGTAGTCTTTGAACCACATCTCTGAGTTCATCGACTTGTTGAGCAGCTGACTTGGCATCCATCTCAGTCTCTACAAGCTTCTTGAGAAGTTGGTCTCTTTCGGAGCTTGCCAGACTTTTCCCCAATCTTCAAAAACAAAACAAAACAAACAAAAAAAATGAAGAAAAAAAAATTATCAAAATATTTCCCTTGCAAAATTTCTTTGCAAATATACTCAAATATGAATCTCAATAAATATTATTCTTATTCTGACCAAAACTGCCATAACAGGGTGCTTGATTTTTCAAGAAATTTCTCCCTAATGAGGACACATTTACTTCCCCCTGGATAAAGAGTAGGGAATTCATATTAATGTCAAGCATAGAAGATTAGTGCACAGGCCGGATTCAAAGCATTTTGTAATGCACAGTCCAGAGACATTAATGCAGGAATATAATACACTTCTCAAAGTGGTAAGAAAAAGGACAAATCTAATTCAGTGTCCCAGCAGAACTACCAAAGTGGAAGTGAATTTGGCAATCATGAACTGAATCAAACCATCATCTTCTGAATAGATTACACTAACTATAACAAGTCACCAAATATGTTGTTTGTAGGATGCTAAACGGTTTTAGTTTCTGACATGCTGTGAGATAAAAAGTGCTTGTTATTATAAGGAAAAAAATTATTTGAAATGGTTTATTTGTATTGAAAGTATAGAGGTGGGACATACACTTACGTATACTAGTAATGGCCCATATTCTCAAAGGGTCATTTAAGTTAGTACGCTTACTAAATACATATTTAGTAGGCCTTGCTATTGTCTTGAACAATAGAGTGACATATTAGGTAGGCCTACTAAGTTAAGTCACCCTTCGAGAATACCGGCCATAGATCTGAACTTTAAAAATCTGTGACTCTCATTTGATATTTTATTAATTTCTCACTTTGAATTTTCAGCCTCCTCCTTCAGTTGTTCCATAGACTTTCTAAGAAGTCTATTCTCTTTCTCTGTGATGTGAAGTTCCTCCTTAAATCCCAAGAGTTCTTCTTCTTGTTCTTCTAGAACCTTCCTCGACAGTTTCAGCTCGTCCTTGGCCCTCTCTGTTGCTCTCTTACTCCTCTCCATCTCCCTCTTTAAAAAAAAAATTAAAAATAATAATAATAATAATAATAATAATAATAATCCCAATACAGTTTATTTACCTAGGGTAGTCACTTCAATTATGACAAAAGCTGTTTCTGCAGGCTCCGCAAAACATTATGCTATATCCCTTCTCCATTCTTGTATGATAGGAAGCAAGAGGGTCACATTTTTGTAATCTTTGGTATGACTAGGCTGTAGATTAAACCACAAAATGTTGATCATGATGCAGTCATTCTAACCAACTGAACAAAGAGGAAATTCTTAACATTGAACGGTTTAGTCCTTAACTTCAGCTACATGTAGGTCTTACAAGTATGTGTATCATGCAAGTGAGAGCCATCAATCTTTACTGCGCCTGGTCAATAGAGTACCAAACTGGAAATTTGATTCGACAATTACATTTGATTAAATCTTGTTTATGTTGAAAAAAAAATGCAACAAACTTTCCAAAAGTGGTGTCATAAAACTACTTGAAATTATTATTCACAAGTATTATCATTATTATGACAGGTCAAGAGGGAACACTGTGTTACCTGTGTTTTGAGGGAGCCTAATTCATTGATGAGGCTATGGATGCCTTTGGTGTCAAAGGCACAACAAACAAACAATGTCCTCAGTAAAGGAAAACAAGGGTAGAAGAAAGAATATGGTATTACCTGTGTTTTGAGGGAGCCTACTTCATTCATGAGGCTATAGGTTCTATCCAATGATACCACAATTATATTATAGCTTTCATGGATAAATGAGCACTTACTGTATAAGTGGTTATTTTCGCGGTGACTTTATTTTCGCGAATTTCGCGTATCGGTCATCGCGAAAATTTCCACTTCAGTACAAGGCTATTTATAGTAATGAAGTCATCACCAAAATCGCGAAATTTTGCTCTCGCGAATTTCCCCAATTAGTCCAAAATCGCGAAAATATCTGTACGCGAAAATATTGGCTTATACAGTAGTTGAGCCTTAAAAAACCTCGGTCAAAATTAGCTAGTCCCAAGTACATTAGTAAAGGAAAGCATGGGTAGAAGAAAAAATAGGGTATTACCTGTGTTTTGAGGGAGCCTACTTCATTCATGAGGCTATCGATGCGTTCCTCATAATCCTGGTACTGTTCTTCCACTCTGTTATCACCGTCTCCCAGATCTTCCATTCTCATCGTAGAGCTGGACCCATCACGAGTTGGGGGCTGGATCATCAGACTTGCACCAGATCCCTGTCATTAACGAACAATTGGGAGTAATTATTGTTACCATCATCATCAGGAACAGCATCATCACTACCTCCACCACGATTATCATCACCATCCTTGTCATTATGACCACTAACTCTAGATTCAAGATTCAATTTTATTTCCGTTTACAAACATAATATAAACATTCAATATAAACATATCCAAAGTACATTCAAATATAATATAAACAAGCTTGTTCAGTATGAAATCAAATTAATCTAACAATGTCAACAAGGCGCAAGCCCCTATAACTTTATGATCAATGATAGTGATGATCATGTTCATAATTATTATTAGACTGGCATCCATCCCCTCTATTTTCTTCATTATCAGCATTATCATTTTCATCATCACCACCACCGTTCTGGACAACGATCACCATCAATATAATTGTCATCATTATCATCCTGATCATCATCATAATCATCAACATTACTGTCATCATTTTATTCCACATAATGATCATCACCGTTACTATATAATGTGAATGATGATAATCATCCTCATCTTAGGCACCATCACTAATAATGATTTTCATCACCATCACCAGCCTAAGAATGACCATCATCATCCTCATCCTCATCAACACAACTACCACTATCATCATCACTCATAGTCACCATAACCTCCAATTTCACCTTTTTCATCATCATCCTTGTATCACCATCGTCATCAAAATAATCAACATCATCACAATAATCAACATCATCCTCACTAATATCCCGATCACCACCATCATCATCACCACCTCCTCCATCCGTTATTTCTACCCACCATAATCATCTTTATCATCATCGCCATCATCAAGATAACTTACATTCCAGCTGAATTTCTGTCCGCGTGTGCTCTTGCCCGGTGCAGGCACCCATGGCCCTCTAGCACTGCTTGTTGGTCTGAGGTTTCCAGCTGATCCTAATGTAACATTGAAACGATTCTTGCTGGATTTCAGTTTCTCCTAATAAGTCAGAAGCAAAATAATGAAATTGCAGACTGTAATCAACTCATCGTTTAATTTGTGAATTTTTCTTCAAATGAGTGATATTATAGCCAATTAAACAGTGAAAATATGAGGCTAAATAATAAAAACAATAACAACAATCATATATAATTTGATCTTTATAAATACCCCTTTAGACCAACTACATGTATAATGTGTGAAGAAGATAGAAGACAGAAGACCTATTGCTTGGGGTTGGACGTATGTCAGAAAGACTTAAAAGTATCTGATGACCAGGGTAATACTAATTGTAAAGCGCTTTATTAGAGATGAAATCGTTTCATATTGCGCACTATATAAAAAACTATTAAACACCATTATTATTATCAGTAATTTTTGCATCAATGTGTTAGTAATTTACATTATCTAAGAAAGCGTAAACATGCATAAATTTCTTTTTAAAACATATGAGAGAGAGAGCACCATTTACCTCTACCGCAATTGCAGAAGCAGATTTCTTGGCTCCTTTCTTGACGTGAACATGAACCGGAGTCTCCTGGTCAACATGAACATGGATGGGAGGAGAGGCGGAACTCAGGGACGACTGGACTTTATCAATCGTCATGGTTACAGAATCATCTCACTGGGAATTGCAAACAAAATAGTTTAAAAATAATTCATTTTGTTGAAAGGTTAATTTCAAACAAATTTCAAATAAAATCACACTCAGGTAGATTTTGAAATCCAAACCAAGGGGTGAATCGTAACGGTGAGGATTGTTTGTGTGTTGCTTTTTTTTATTTTTAGGGGGATGATCAATTTTTAAATTTTAATTCTTTAAGTTCTCTAAAGACAAATTCTGAGCCGCATCAATCTCGGGGTTTGTATTGGCAATATCCTTATGACTGGAAATTATGTAGCCCCCATTTCTGAAAATAAATCACTGAAAATATGAAAAATATCAGCCTTACTCCTACATGTAGACAGATTATATAAAAACAATAAATATACAATTCTTAAATAATGTGTGCTTAACATTATATAATTTCTAAGGATAAAATCATATCTTAATTAATTTAATCATTGCTAGGTCAGAAAATCTTTTTTACAGATATTTCAGATGGTGCACACAATTTGAATACTGGTGCATTATGAATTGTCCAAAAACAGTAAATAAATGAAAATTGATATACCGAAGTGTATAAGACACATAAATACAGGCTATTATGGGTATAATCATCTAATTCATACTGTGCATATAAAATATGTTAAATAACCAATACTGTACATAGCACAATATTTGCATCAGTACAACTTTTACAGATATACATTGTACAGCATTTGCATTTATATGAATGGATCAAAGTGTTTATCATGTTGCTATGGAGACAGGATGAATAGTAATCACGTTTGCATGGAAGTAGACTGTTGCACCTGCCATTTTTCCCTATGCTCAATTACACATCATCACCTGCTTATACTGTTTCCTCTGCTCATAGCATGATAGTACCTTAATAGTATGGAGTCAGTTATACCACCAAGACTGACTTTAAACTGTGACCAGGCCGAACACAAGATTACATTACTTGTATGTACAGCAAATTCCAAGTTGGTTTATGTCCACTTGGCCTATGGTCTAATTCTCTGATTGTCTAAATACCCATTTGGTCTACTCTAATTGCTAGTTGGTCAAATTATCACTGGGCTCATCACTTGGTCGAATGCCCACTATGGCTAATTGTTATTTGGTCTAATGGTCAAAATACCCTTTGAAAGTTTACTTGTTGCCATTTCTCACATAAAACATCTGAGTCAAATACTAATTCATCTCAACACAATTTTAGACCAAGCGGACATTAGATAAAATAGGTATAGCCTAATTGAAAATTAAGCAAAAATGGTATGTGGCAAGTAAACCAAAGGGTTAGTTTATGCACTGGATGTAAAAAAATAAATAAATAAAAAAAGGATCTATTGGGATGGGACCGGACATGCATTAAACAAATTGGTTGTTGACCAAGTTGCATTTCACCCATTTGAAGTGTGTTTGGGTCTGTTTCACAGTGGGACCTGTATAAAAGCAGCTGTCTGTAGTGGGTGTTTTACTCTCGTTTTGCGGTGGATTCAATTTTACTCCTGTAGGCTCTACAATTCGATAGAATCCAGAAGACTAGTTTGCAGGCACACAACAAGTATGTCTGTCCTTTTTCCCTGATCAGGGAAATGTTAATCATGAAATTGCAAACGTTGCTTAAACCTGGTGTATAGTTTTGGTAACAAAAAAGGAATCGGCATAAAACGGATCAAATATAGTCTCATGTTGTCAACATTGCACTAAAAGATATGTGTGAGAGATCTTGTGATACTCCTTTCATGATTTCTGGTGAATTTCAGTGAAAATGTTGGAAATAAACATAATGTAACCGCCGTTTAGACCTCTGCTGGGAGGTTCGCATGCCCGAAGTTACGGCGTGAACGGAGGGTAACGATCTGTGTGTATCACCCACACAAGAGAATCCCCATTGGTTTTCCATGTGAACGGTGAAACGTGACCGGTCCCCGACTTTTTATGTTTTATACTTATATTGTCAAATAAAGACACTAAAACAGGATTTCATGGAATATAATTTTCTTTACCATAGTTAAAGGATTCAATCTTTCATACTATCTAAAAGTGAATCCAAATCAGATTTTTTCCTTCTCCCAAAACTATATATGAAGGAAGTGCCTAAGTCTGCGCACCTAAAATTCGATCTCGAATTTAATAAAAAGTAAAGTATTATTTTGAGAATCATCAATGTTATTCCGTTCTTCATATTCTAATGATCAATGAAACAAAAAATTTCAAGAAATTATTCACAAGAACAATGTTTTTACGATTTTCAGACGGGCTTGTCATTTTGGATAGCAAAACTGAATAGTGCCCATGTCTGCGCACTCACTCACTTTGCACGCATTTGAAGTGCAGTGAAGTTTCTGAATTTTCTTTTTTGACTATGATTGAAATTTTCAGGGTAGCAAATGAAATTTGCTGAAACTCATTTTTAATCAATTATTTTTTGCAGTTTTTGGTATCAAAATGGATTGTTGAGGTAAAGATTGAAAATTGGTGTCAGTTTGATGTTTTGTTCTATGAAAATCGCGCATTTACGTGAGTGCGAAGACATAGGCACTGCGCAGGCTTGGGCACTGTTACATGTACCGGTACCATACACCAGCTTTAAGGTGGCTTCTTTCCTTCTTTTTTTTCCCCCAAATTTTTAGGGACTTAAATTGTCACTGCATGGTAATACATGTATTCAGATTGTATTTCAAATTAGTCAATATTTCAATCCATTCATCTGTTTGAGTTTCAGCTTTTGATTATCCTAAAATTAAAATTAGTACAAAAATCTGAAGTTCATCTCATAAATTATGACAAATCATTTAAAAAAGTCAAAATTATACTGTTGATGAGCAAGTTTGAAAATACCTTCCCACGGTTCACAAGGGAAAAACAGACTCTCTTCAATTGTAATTTAATCATACACGGATCCATAATATCTATAGAAATATATTCAGACAAAAAGCTACGCTCAAAATTCAAACATTTAATAATAATTTGCAATTTGATCTTTAATCAATAAAGACTAAAATACTGGCCTATACTTACAGGCCCTAAAGCTACACGGGTATTAAATCTACGCACTGCAAAATATGCACTGAAGTGAATGGAGCCAAAATACAGGCGCCGTGATCAGCAAAATAGTGTTTCATTTCAAAGTTTAAAATTCCTTCTTTTACGGCTAAAATAGAAGCAAGGTCCTAAAGAGGTAAATATTATTGAATTATGGTAACAATTACATAATATATTGTGAAAATTTGGAAGAAAAATACATTATTAAAAGTGTTAAATCAATCTTTGAAGTGAGTGCGTAGACTTAAGACCCATTCCGCTCAGACAGCAATGTAGGAAAGATTTGGATCTCGCCACGATTTTCGTAATTAGCCTATATATCTAGACTCTAGATCTAAGTTACTGTAAGTTTTTAGCACCAAAATAATCCTCAGTCAAGGTAAACCGACCAGCCCCCGTCGCAAAGCGACGAGAACTGACAAGTCAGTAGACGTTTTTGGTGAAGGTTTGAAAATATCTATACATGACCACAAATTTCGTGGTCAAAAACACCTTATTTGAATTCATATTCAAATATTTGAAGTTTTTCCTCGAATTGGTGACATCTGCAAATGTTTCACATGAAGTAATCAACTAATAATGAAGAAAAATACAGGAAAATTGAGTCCATCCACGTATATTTCTCTGTGCGTGCGCTGTCTTCGCCACAGAGTTAAATACGTCTTCGCACAGTAAAATGACGTCATAGAAAATGGCAGCGATGGCACCAACACTATGAGAAGAGACAAGGCCAACGAAAAATTCATTTTGGTAAGTCAAAAAGCTCTTATATTATTCAGTTTCATAACGGCCGTATCTTGAAATATACATGCCGTTGAATTACATTTTAACATTAGATTCATCATATTAACCAGTATAATCACCTGATCGCTCATCTTCGCTGGTTGTTTCACTGTAAATGGGGGGGGGGGGTGGTGGAAGTACAGCCCCATCGCCTTCGGCAACGGGGCTGTGTATAGATCTAGGCCTAGATCTAGTTACAGTCAAGGTAGCAACTTATACCCTTTTCAGACTGCTATTTCTTAACCCCGTACTATCCTTAACCCTGTACTATCTTTTTTTGCTTTCAGACTGTGTTTCTTAACCCCATACTATTTGCTTAGCCGGGGTTAAGAAATTAAATGCTTTTCACACTGGGTATTCCTTAACCCCAGACTATTTGCTGTATCATGAATATTAATGATTTCATTCTCTTTCTTCATGTTCTTCATTGTTTTTCTCTCTTTCCTTATGTTATTCTATGTTTTCTATCTTTCCTTTTGTTACTCATTGTTTTTCTCTTTTTCCTTATGTTATTCTATGTTTTCTATCTTTCCTTTTGTTACTCATTGTTTTTCTCTTTTTCCTTATCTATGTTTTCTATCTTTCCTTTTGTTATTCATTGTTTTTCTCTTTTTCCTTATGTTATTCATTGTTTTTTCTCTTTTTCCTTATGTTTATTCTTGTTTTTCCTCTTTTTTCTTAAGTTATTCATTGTTTTCTCTTTTTCCTTATTTTTTTTTTTTTTTTTCTATCTTGCTTTGTTTCATTGTTTTTTCTCTTTTTCCTTATGTTATTCATTGTTTTTCTCTTTTTTCTTAAGTTATTCATTGTTTTTCTCTTTTTCCTTATTTTATTTTATTTTTTTCTCTGTGTCCTTATGTTATTCCGTGTTTTTCTATCTTTCCTTATGTTATTCACTGTCTTTCTCTCTTTCCTTATAGATTAGTAGTCATTGTTTTTCTCTCTTTCTTTATGTTATTCATTGTTTTTCTCACTTCCTTATGTTATTCATTGTTTTATCTCTCTTTCCTTATTTTATTCATTGTTTTTCTATCTTTCCTTATGTTATTCATTGTCTTTCTCTCTTTCCTATGTTTTACATTGTTTGTCTCTTTTCCTTATGCTATTCATTGTTTTTCTCTCTTTTTCCTTATGTTATTCATTGTTTTATCTCTCTCTCATTATGGTATTCATTGCTTTTCTCTTTTTCTTATGTTATTCATTCTTTTTCCTTATGTTATTCATTGTTTTTCTCTTTTTCCTTATGTTATTCATTGTTTTTCTCTTTACTTGTGTTATCAAGTTTTAAAATAATTATGCATATTCATCACATTTTCATTGATTGGCCAATGCTTAGCCCCGCTTTTCCTTAGCACGGTTTGGTTTCAGACTGCAACTCTTAGCACCGCAATTGCCCGGCTAACTCCGCAATTACCCGGCTAACCCTGCTTTTAAGCAGGGCCAGATAGTACCGTACTATTTACCGTGCTAGCCTACTTTGGTAAAACTCAGTCTGAAACCGAAGCGTGCTAAGCTTAACCCCAGGAAATAGGTGGTACTAAGGCCCCCCCTTAGCACCACCTATTTCCTGGGGTTAAGGATTTTAACTGCAGTCTGAAAAGGGTATTAGTCTACATGTATGATGGGGAGACCATAGTTCGCGCAAATTAAAAAAATTATACAAAATGTGACATTCAATCAACAATATTTCAGGTTTTACAAAAAATCAACGAAAACTATAAATACCAAATAAACGGCAAAATTCTAAACTCCGAATCGCCGAACGAAGAAGTAAACTAGGTCAAAGGGTTTCGACGATATCGCGATTTTAAAATTTTATGTCGATCGAACGATCACGCATTCTGCTGAAAAAGTCAACAAAACAGTGTGACCTTAATTCCCGCACGGGCATTTGACAAAGATTTATCAAGAAATCCCATCAGTCTAAGGAAAGGGAATAACAGTAAATGTAAGTCAAAATTTCATAGAATAAGATGATATTAATATCATCTCACAATTTTATGACATTAACTCGGAAAATGATGATTTCCAGACCCTTGTCAAAAATCTCAGAATTTTCGCAACGGACACGCAATTTTCCGATGTTTTGTCAATAATTTCACAATTCGATACACCATACCGTGACAAAAGTTTGGATCTTAAGCAATTTTTGGTCCCTCTTTCTGATGGTGCTATCAGATTTTCACGATATTTATTACTTTTTGAGATATCCGTCGTGCGTGAGCCGTGAACTAAGCCTAAGGTTCTGCGCGAATTATGGTCACACCACCATATAAAATAGTAATGAAAAATAGTGAATTCTGTGACTTATAAGACATAACAAACTAAGTTAAGTGCGTAGCTTTTGGTCCCCCCTTCATACATTTGTATGAATTTAAATTCTTTTTTTTTTTTTCTCACTCACACTTTCACACACAAATTGTTACAATAATCAATACCGGTACAGAGGTCAAGCGTCATTGATGTCAGACTCAGTCAGCATGGTCAGAGTCTCGAGTCTGACATTCAATCTCACAAAAGTTACTAGTTTATTAATTTAAACAAAAATTGTAATAATAGTATCAAACCTCGATTCTACACATCCAGAAGCTGAATATTTTTGAAAAATACGTTGAAATTACTAATGACAACATCATGCACATTGTTGTCGTCGGTCTCTCTCTCGCTTCTCCAGTTTGCACTGCAGAAGAAACAGACGGTGATGTGGTTGGTATGCAGGCCGCTAGCACCGGCGGAGTTTATTGGTAAAAACATGAGCCCGAAGCTAAACCGAGTCATGAGTGATCGACTTCTTTTTTGAAACTCAAATGTAAATTCGAAAAATGTTACCAAAACATCGAATCTATGACTTACCGAAGCAGTGAAGGGGTGCAAGCCAACGTATTGATACTTTATTCAATGGAGAAACGTTGTTAATCAGGATTTATCTCGGTCTACTGTCGGAAATTCATCCTGCAGAACATCTGATCTGACGCGAGGACGCGACGAACGACGCTTTCAGATGATGCAGTTCAGAAGCCGCCGAGGGATCGGCGAGCTGCGCTAGAGGTAGCTAGCTAGATAGAGGACCCTGGGCCAACGCGTCGGGGGTAGCGAAGCGAATCGATATCAACCGTTGAAGAAAAATCAAAACAAACCAAAACGAAAAAGATTGTGCGGGGTCGTCAGGACGTTTCAAAAATCGGGTTCGGATTGCTAATTTATCGATGCTAAAAACAAAACACTTCCCCCCATCTTTCTCATTCCCTCAATCCTCTCGCTCTCTCTACCAGCTTAAATTTCATTATCACCTCTTCTCTAGCTCTCTAGACGGCCTCTCTCAACATCAGTTTCTCCGCGGAGCGTATTTGAAAGTGGAGGGCCAGGGCTGAGCCGAAAGTGGGAGGGGGGGGGGGGCTGAACAGGCTAAAAATCACAAATGAACGTATGGTCATTTTTGCGTTTTTGTACACGGTTGCTGAAAAAGTGGGGACTGAAGCCCCCCAGCCCCCCCCCCCTGGCTCCGCGGCCCCTGTTTGTAACTGTCTTTCTTTCTCAACTCTCCCTCTATATTATTATATTATTTTACTCCCTACTCTACTCCGTATACCCGCTCTTCAAATCTCCTCTTTGCAATTGCCTTTCTTTTTGAACATTTTTTCTGACAATTATATTCTCTTTCTCATTTTCTCTGTCAAAGTCACTTTATCAAATTTGTCTTTACCAGCTCCTCTTTGAAGCTCCCTCTTTTTCAAACCTCTGATAATTACCATGTTTTCTGTTGCTCTTATCTCACCCTCCAAATCTCTGCGAAATGTTAACACTTCTCACTCCTCTCTCTCATAATCATGATTTCTCTATCTCGTCCTCTCCCAATTTCATTTTTGTTCTATCCCCCTCTTTCCCCCTTTGTTATTGCCTTTCCTTCTCAATATCTTTTTTATACCAGCTCTCTTGTACAATTGCACTTCTTTCCGATCCATCTCTCTCTCTCTGATAGTCACTCTGTTTTCTCTTTATCATGCACATCCTCTCACTCATTCAGGCTCTTTCTATCCCCCATCTTGCCTCTCACTCTCTCTCTCTATTGATAGAACCAGAAATGTTTAGGCAGATAAGTGGTGCTAATACAGTATTTGAAGGAAAGGCAAATAGAAAAAGAAGCTTATATTGAGAGAGAGAAAGAGAGATAGGATGATGATGAAAATAATGTTGGCGATGACGATGATGAACAGTAACTGTTCGTCATCGCCAACATCATCATCATCGTTATCATCATCCCCTCTCTCTCTCTCTCTCTCTCTCTCTCTCTCTCTCTCTCTCAATATAAGCTTCTTTTAATTTGCCTTTCTTTCTCAACCCTCTCAAATTATCACAGTGTTTTTTATCCCGCCCCTCAAACTCCTCTTTCCCCCACCTCTTTTTCTCTATATTCTCCTCAATTCAAATAAAAAAGAAATTAGCAAAAATCAAGTTTCATAGTTTACAGAGAAACATGGTTTACTGGTCATAATTCAAATCAGCTGAATTCTGTACATACACATAGTTATATTCACAGAAGACATTATTTTTAAAAACAAATGAGTCCAGTACTCGACAAAAATCAAATATAATACAAGCCTGTCCATTTTCACTTTCCTCAAAATGAAGAATTACATTCTTCATAGCAAGTGGTGTAAAGACCTATCACAGCACATTATTCTTGCAAGTCACTGTTTCATGGTTTGATTAAGTGCTGTCTTTTTGCTTTGCTTTACTTCGGTATGATTTAAAGGTTAGTTTCAGGACAGCAAGCATATTAAGTTATATGCAAATTTCTATGGTGTATATCGGTTTAGCTTTGGAATTTAAAAAAGAACATATCCACGATTTGAAATGAAAATGATAGCTACAGGTAAGTGCGAGTACATTCACTCAAGGTGCTAAGGACTAAGTATATAACCTTGTTATAATGAATTCCCATTGGCAATAGACATACAGTGGCGGATCCAGGCGGGGGCACAGGGGTCGCACGCCCCCCTATAATTTATAATTTGAAAACCGCTCATTGACCGTACATATTAAATTCCGAAAATTTC
>CALNVZ010000649.1:28188438-28211321 GCA_940671915.1 Paracentrotus lividus
TGAAATCCTGTATCCACCACTGACACATTTGCATACGCTTAAATTTGGGACCGGGAGAATCGCCTCGTTATAAGGAAAACTTGTGTCCGTACTCATTATAACAGGAGTGGGATTTACCCATGGTGAAACATAATTTTGCAAGGAAGTAAGAGCATATTCTGAGCAGTGAAATATACCACATATTACAAAAAAAGTATTAAAAAAAAAACTGCACACCTTGAAAATTAGTAAAAATATGCATTGTCCGTCACATTTAATTATAGTCACAGATTTCTATAAATACCTGTGTGGGTTTTTGTTTCTTCTGATTAGTCATAAATAACTAATTTTCTTCCAGAATTATTTGGCCTATCAAATGTATCTATACTTACAAAAAATTGGTTGTATTTTATCATATACTGTTAGAATTTTTTCAGTTGTTACCAGAACTCAAATCAATCTTAAAATCACAGGTGACATTGTAACTAGAAGAAAATAAATACTGATTTTAACACCATTATCATTATTCACATCTATATAATTAAAACAGACTGTGAAGAATTTGAATGGTCAATATCAAAATAGTAACTTGAATTCATTTTCAGATTATTAAGCACAAAGAAAATTCACATTCTGAATTTAGCTTACATCCACAAACTTGTGTCAGACTATGACTATTAATGATACAAAAATTCTTGTAAGAAATACTGTTATCATATTTCATCTATATTAATTAATCAGTGACAAAAAGTTATTCCTAAACTATGGGCAATTATATCAAAGATTTATATAGCACCTTTCCAGATGGATAGAAAAATCCATCCGTTTAGAGGAGTTTTAAAACAGTTTCTTGATAAATTTGATCTCATCGGAGACAGTTGTATAGGGAAGGACTACTGTGGAGCCCTGGGTGCTGTACCACGAAACCGTCATAAGTCTAAGTTCTTGGAAGACCCATTGAAATGTGTGTTAATTCTACAACACATGTCCCTACGGGTTGTCAAGAACTTAGACTTATGACGGTTTTGTGGTACAGCCCCTGGAATAGCCAGCAGCAGAACATGATCCTGCCTGAAATAGAAAGAATTTTTCAATCTGGGGCCAGTTTCTCGAAACCATCCAGACAACTCATAGGGACATGTGTACAATTAACACACGTTTTAAATGGATGTCCACAAACTTAGACCTACGACAGTTTTGACAAAGGGGCCCTATGTTTCCAAGTAACTGCAGACAGCCCATTATTGTGCAATTAGCTTGATAGAATCTGCACAAAATGTGCACACTATCCACTTCACAGGGGAACATTCTAGTCAGGTGAATATACAGCACAAAGTAATGTACAGTCAATTGAACCCATAACTTTTTCAAAGAAAAATTGACATAGATCCGCACTCTACATTCATTAACTTGATTCGTCTGAGCAACAAATTAGATAATACATCACAAATCTATCTTTACTGTTACACATTTGATTGAGGGTAAAAGTTGTGTTGTACCAATTGGGATGGAAAGGAAAAACAAAATGCACAGGAAAAACAAAGATACTGCAATTGTAAACAACCAATGTGACCATGACTATCCTATTTGTTTGATGGTTACAACTGGTTTACATTTTTGTTAAAACACTTGGTATATACATTTTCAGGCAGAAAAGACTATGCTTCAAATCTATATTGTTAACTGAAAAATACTTGAGATTGTTAACATAAATATAAAGTTGCTTTTTCACAAGGCACACAAGAACACACAAAGAAGCTGCTTTGTCACATTCATGCAAATATTTACATTAATATCACAATACTAGATATCGGTGTAAGCAGTGATACATTGGTAAGAACTATTAACCCATATTATGACCTTAAGAATAAACAGTTTTTGCCTGCTTGAAAAAAAAAAAAAAAAAAAAAAAAAGCTCTTCCAGAATATCTAAACGTGAATTGACTAGATTGAGGCTTTACCCACTGATACATCCAGAATGATTTTGCATAGGAGGAAAAAGCATATGGCATTTTTATAGATAGTTACATTTACAAGAAATGTGATAATACATGTATGGTGTCTTCAACTGCACCAATGTACTTAAAAAAAGACCCCTCTATCATAAGACTATAGGTGGATTCTTGTATCAAGCACATCTGTATCAAATGCAAGCAGTATCTAAACCTGTTTAGCTCGTTTAGGTGATGCTTCGATCACATCAGCTTCTTCTTCTATGATTCTCCTCTTCTTCCCTGAGCGATGTGGAGGGGTTTTGCTTAAAAATGTGGAGGGAGTTCTGAAACTGGTTTCAGGTCTCTTGGACGAAACACTTTCACTTGATGCATTTTCTGGAGGGTTATGCACTTCCACAGTGACTTGGATTGTTGATGGTCCTGATAATGTGGAGCCATCTTCTTGTGCTTGATGAAGCGACTGTTCACTGGTGACAGTATGTATTTCTTTGGTCCCTTCCTGGGTTTCTTCCCGCAGTCCTCCTGCAGGGAATCCAAACGCCATGAACGCTTGCGGGTGTTCTTCGTCACTGTCAGCACGATCAGAATCCGAGACAACGACTTCATCTACATCCGAAGGAATCTCTTCATAGTTGGGCGTACTGATCTTATCGTTGGTCCCACTCTTTTTCAGTGAGGCCCTCCTTGTTCTTCGAGCCACTCCATCTGTTTTCTTCATGACATCTTTCACTCTCACAGGTGCTTTGCGCGGCTTTCGTGATCCCTCTACTTTACATTTGGCAGGAGGTGTTTTACATTTTTTCACCCCTCTCGGATATCGCCCCCTCCCCCTCTTCTTTAGCGTGACTTTCTGTGTGTTGCCTGCTATATCAGCGTCATCTGTGGGATTCACTGTTTCATTTCCACAAGGAGTGTTCTCTGATTTGTTCACTTTATTCTGGATCAAAAGTTTCTTTCTGTGAGGTCCGACTATGGACAACAAAGCTGGCCACAGGAACATTGACAAGAAGCGGGGTTGCAACTTTTCATACCAATCACTGTTTCTGATATTGTCCAGAGTCTTGGCATGGGACTCGTTAGATACAGTTGTCCACTGACTAATTTTCTTCTGTTGTTTCTGCTTCAGTGTCTTCTTCCAAGCGCCTACAGGAACAGGAGTTCTCCTCTCAAACGTTCCTTCTTCTCCCAGGGCCCTATTGGCAGCTTCAATTTCAGCAATACGTTGTTTCCGTTGTTCAAGTTTCAGTTTCTCAGCAGCCAGTCTCTGTTTCGTCCGTTTGCTCATAAGTGCAGGAGAACGCTCGTTTAACTTTCCGTCTCTTGTGTCCTCAGTGTCTGCTTCAACTTCATCCTCTGAATCTGTTAAGTCATCCTTAGTCCAAACAGACTCTGTGTCTGTTGCATCAGCATCCTGTGGAAGATCCTGCAATGTTTCAACTGATGATGATTTTCCAGGTTCACAGTGTGCCTGTTTGTAAGCAGCTATTTTACTCTCTGCTTCCTGTGCAAGCCTTACCGCTACTTCACTTGCCGATAATTCCTGCAAGAGACCTTCTTTTCCTCTGAGAATACCCTTGTCTTTGCTTTCGCAGCTCCAGCTCTTGACTTTCCTGACACTCTTTTTCTTTCCAGCATTTAACTCCAACTGTTTTCTCTGCAAGAGCAGGGCCATTAGTCCAGCAATGGTGGCTTCATTAGGGGGAAGAACAGGCAAATCCGGCTCAAATTTCTTGATATTGCCTATGGGAGACGATGGACCACTTGTATCATTGTTGAGGCTTTCACCATCTTTGTTTACATTGTGGTACTGTTCTTTTTTATCTACTCCCGAAGAAGACTGACCATTCTGACTATGCAAGGTTCCACTTTCTTGTTGCTCACACGATTGAGATTGGCTACTAGTTGCAGCAGACGGGACGGTACTATTGCCAGTATTGTCTTCTTCAACAGTATCGTTAACAGCCTCTTGGACTGCAGGCTGCACTCCTGCAGAATTACTTAGGGTTGGAGTCACACCAACTGCTGATCCTGCAGAACTACGTGGGGTTAGAGTCAAACCAACTGCTGATCCTGCAGAACTGCTTGGGGTTGGGGTCACAACAACTGATGATCCTGCAGAGCTACTTGGGGTTGGAGTCACACCAACCGCTTGCCCAGGTAATACACTGGTAGGTAGATTGTTGAATGCGATGTTTGTATTCATGGTAGGGAATGGAGGAGCTGGGAATGTTCCTGGCTCTTGCTTGATGGTGTTTAGTGGTACCAGGTATCCTTTCCCAGGAACGTGGATAATCCTTGAATGCTGGGGCCTAGGTATGGTCGCAATAGATGGAAGTACAGGAGCTGCTGTTATATGTGAGCCCATCGGCTGCAACATATTTGTAGCAGGTTGCATGGGTAATTGGGCCATGGGAGCATGGACACCTCCCACTTGAGGATTAGTGGTAGCAGACTGGATAGGTACAGGGGCCACCGCCATGGGTAAACCTACTGGTCCAAGCGCAGTAATAGGGTAAGGTTGTTGGTTGGGTACAGGGATACCGCCCAGCTGCATTCCAGTTTGTATTCCTCCATCAACTCTTGGGCGCATCAAGGTCACCACTCTCTTTTCTGGAGCATAGACTCCAAAGGCGGAGACATAGTTCTGCACCGGCACAAGGTAGCCATGTTGGCCCACCTGAAGTGTGCCCTTACCAAAGATTGTCTGAGGGGTGTTTCTTACAACTGCATTGTGTAACTCAGTTTTAACGGTCTTGTCTGGCGGACCGAATGCAACTCTTTTTTGATGCTCTTGCTTGAGAACCCTTGTATTTGGAATGGGAACATTAACCTGTGACATGGTAGCATTTAATGGCAACTTGGTAACATTTCCTTGTGACATTGGGACATTCCCCTGTGATATTGGAACAAGTCCTTGTGATGTGGCAACATTTGAAGCGTTCCCTTGTGACACTGTAAGGTTTGCTTGCGACATTGGAACACTCCCATGAGACGCTGCAACGTTTGCTTGTGACACTGGAGCACACTGTTGAGAAATTGCGACATTCGACTGTGAACTCTGTCCTCCTATACTACCAGCCTCCTTTATTCTATCACTGCTGTTTGCTTTCTTTACTTTCTTTGAGGACTTTCCTTTGCTATTCTTTGACTTCTTCTCTCTCTTTTCTGATGACTTTGCTTTCTTCTCAACTGGTTCCCCATCATCTTTGACAGTTGTCTCCTTGGTCTTTGGTGGTAGTAACTGGCCTTCCTTGAGGACCTTGATTCCTTCATGGTTGGTCACCATGGATGCAAGCAAGCCTTCATTGCCAACGATGCTGATATCCAAAGCCTGAAAGAGGTACAAACATGAGAAGGGTTTATATCCACTTGGTCTAACAACAGTTGATCCAATTCTCTGATTGTCTAATATATACCACAGGGGCTAATCCCAAATGGTCTACTAACAGCATGGTCTAACTTCCCCTTGGTCTAATAATACTTCGTCTAATTCTCACTTGGTCTAATAGCCATATTGTCTAATTGCATTTTTGTCTAATACCCAAATAAATATTTGGTCTATTACCAGTCTGTTTATACACGAATTGGTGTTAGACCAATTGGGAATCAGACAAAATGGTAAATAGACTAAGTTGCAATTAGACCATGTGGGATGAGGCCAAACGGGAATTAGTCGAAGTAGTGGATTTAGACCAAATGGAAATTTACTCATGAGAAGTGTCAATGACACTGAAGCAAGTATCAAGTTATGGTGATAAAAATTTAATTGAAATAAAAATGATAGAAAGTGTCCACATATTCTTCCAATTACGTTAGACTTAAAGCGAGAGCAAATTGACCAACACTCTCATTTACTCTGTGTTATAAATAACAGTAGCTAGTCTTAATATATACCTTTTGGGATAACTATTAACAATATGGTGTATAAATTACATACACCTGTTTTGCATGTATTTCACAAAGACAAAAAAAAGACCCCCCCCCCAAAAAAAAGACACACAAAAAAAACCAGGAATTGCTCTTTTTGAACATAACCTACTATAGCACTTCAACAGTATTAATCACATAACATATAATTATCAATGTTATTTGTATGAGAATAAGATTGAAAAATGTTCTCAAAATATTAAAAAAAATTAATATAGAATTGTTTAGATACAGTATTCAATAAATTTACCTTTAGCAGGACGGAGAAGATGTAGTGACGTCTTTGTCTCCTTACTGCTTTACTACCTGTGACCAATAAAAATACATAAATAATATGAGCACAAAAGAAATTGAGGAATTATTTTTTACTAAGTGATTCCTGTTTGACCTAACGGTTTGCAAATACAATTACAGCATTAGCTGGAAGAGTAATTTATATTGATGTTAAACAATTACTTTAAGCTTACCATAAAACATAAAACCCATGCTACACCAAGGTTCCACTACAGTAACACCATATAAGGCTTACCAGAAAACCCAGATTGCACCCAGGTTCCATTGCAATAACAGCCAGTTAAGCTTACCATAAAACCCATGTTACACAGAGGTTCCATTGCAATAACATCATGTTAATCTTACCATAAAACCCATGTTACACAGAGGTTCCATTGCAATAACACCATGTTAAGCTTACCATAAAACTAATGTTACACCAAGGTTACACTAGACTAACACCAAATTACTTACCATAAAACTCCCTCCATGTGCTAGGGATTGGCAATGCCCATCCGATGGGCTTGATAGCGTTCATCAGCTGCTGGTCCAGCTCAGACAAGGCGTATTGCTTGGTGATTAATGAGGCGTTCTTTGCATAGAGTGGGCGTGGTGGTGTCTTGGGTTTGCGCTTCTTGCGCTTGTACAGTTCAGTCGTGTACTTTCTTGTGCCCTGGTAATACAATGATTATAATGCAGGAATGCCAGTTAGAATTTATCAGTGGGCCTGAAAATCAGCAAAATTAATTTGTAAAAATGAAAAGCTTCAACTACAGCCTGAAAATGAATTGCCAGGGCCTGAATTCAGGCTATTGCTTGGAAAAGGGTATACCTGATATTGACAACTGGTCGTTTGTACCACTCCATGTGACTGTAATACAGCAAAGTTAGAGACTTGGAACACCATGCACCTCTAAATGAGAGATTCTAACATTGAGACCCCATAACAAATGGGGTGACTCCAGCTAAATGTGCGCATGGACCACACAGGGTTCCCACAGAAAACCGAAAACAGAATTCCATGACTTTTCCATGACTTAATTGCTGCTTTCCATGACTTCCTTTCTGGCATGGTTTCCAAAATTAGACATGTTATGATGGCCTCCACCTCCCCTCACAGCCATTCCAGGGTTCCTACAGAAATTCGAAAACAGAATTCCATGACTTTTCCATGACTTTTCACAAATTTTCCAAATTCCCTGACTTTTCCCTGACTTTCCATGACCACATCACAAGCACAAAGCACAAAATACCTTGTGGTCAGAAGCCACTTTAAGGGTTATTAAAACAGCTTTCTGGGCTATCTTTGATCATTATGACGATAATAAATAGATAAAATATAGTAATTCAGATTCACTTTTGTCAAAGAAGAGGAGTTAGGAAGGAGACAAAGAGGAGAAAACAGCTAGGGTGGGAGAACAAATGGCGCTATATAAATGCATTATTATTATGAACTCACCTCTTTCCTTTCTCCAAGGCTCCGTCTGTACTCAATCATCTCATCCAGGATTGTATTCAAGGGTATGCTGTTCAATACTTCTATGGATGCACTGTCCTGAAGATTGATGCCTTTCACCTTCCTGAAGAATCGGTGGAACTGAAATAGAAATGAAGGCAGTGACAATATTCTGGGGTGGCTAAAATCAATCCCAACTGGGATAAAATTTATTTTAGAATCATCATCAACATCTTCGCCAGCATCATCACCATCATCTTCGTCATTTTCATTAAAATCACTATCACCATCTTTGTCATTTTCATCAACATCATCATCATCATCTTTGTCATTTTCATCAACATCATCATCATAGACAATTAATTTATTCATTTGTCTCCAACGGTAGAACCATGCATGTTGGTAGAAACACACGCAACTGCTGTGTGATAAATTGTGAAACCAGACAAGCTATGAAAAAAATCATAGGCTGCCCGGGCGGATTCGAACCCACGACTTCTGGATTGCTAGACCAGCGTCATAACCGCTAGACCACGGAGTGCCCGTAGCGATTAAGGTTCAAACTATCCCATATACATAAAATCAAACGTAAAGGAATTTATGCCGTTGGGAAGTTAAATAGAAAATTAATTTATTCATTTGTCTCCAACGGTAGAACCATGCATGTTGGTAGAAACACACGCAACTGCTGTGTGATAAATTTGAAACCAGACAGCTATGAAAAAAATCATAGGCTGCCCGGGCGGGATTCGAACCCACGACTTCTGGATTGCTAGACCAGCGTCATAACCGCTAGACCACCGGAGTGCCCGTAGCGATTAAGGTTCAAACTATCCCATATACATGAAAATCAAACATAAGGAATTTATGCCGTTGGAGTTAAATAGACAATTAATTTATTCATTTGTCTCCAACGGTAGAACCATGCATGTTGGTAGAAACACACGCAACTGCTGTCGCTACGACACTCGGGTGGTCTAGCGGTTATGACGCTGGTCTAGCAATCCAGAAGTCGTGGGTTCGAATCCCGCCCGGGCAGCCTATGATTTTTTTCATAGCTGTCTGGTTTCAAATTTATCACACAGCAGTTGCGTGTGTTTCTACCAACATGCATGGTTTACCGTTGGAGACAAATGAATAAATTAATTGTCTATTTAACTTCCCAACGGCGTAAATTCCTTTACGTTTGATCATCATCATCTGCATTTCCATCAACATCATCATCATAATTTTGGTCATTTTCATCAACATTACCATTAACATTTTCATCATCATCATTACCATCATCACCATCTTCATCATTTTCATCATCGTCATTACCATCACCATCATTACCATCATCACCATCTTCATCATCATCATCATCACCATCTTTGTTAGCAGCAGCTCAACGTCATCATCATCATGTTTCCATAGCTGCTTACCAGTGTATTGAAACGGTGGAGGACAGAGTTTGGGGTGCGGGTGTTACCTGTCACTTCAACCAGCTTCCGTGCAGTATATTACCGCAGTTCCCTGAGAGAGAGAGAAGAGACAGAGAAAGAGACAGACACAATAAGTCAAACAAACTTACATGATCCTACGACACCCTAACCATTGCCCCCCCTCCAAACCACTTGTTATAATCCATACCATGTTCAATAACAGACTGGAACAACCTACTAAACGCAACAAAGTCAATTCTTGACGAAGAGAATTTCAAAAAAGCTGTCCAAAAGCACCTCAACACCCAAAACAAATACTAAGCTGCACCTCTTTTCTCCACGTTTACAACCATCTGCTCACCCTTACCCTTCCTGTTTGACCCCCTTTTAGGGAAAGGAGCATTCTAAAAGAAAAGAAGATAACCAAATAACAACTCACCAACACCGAACAGTTTGACACACTCTAAGATGCTAATATCCTCATTGTAGGCGTAGTTCCCCTTTGTGTTATTGGGATCCAAGGTATACATCCACCTGAATGAGAAAAATATTACATCCAATATTTTAAATATGAATCCAGTCCAATCCTGATATCCCATAAACCACGATTTTCCTCTGGTCTAAATGAATCACTATTTGATCTTTGAATTGGCAAAACAATATATCTTTTTTTTTCATTCCTGCAACCTTTAAAAAAATTAAACATATATGAAATGACAATTTACTAATGTAAATTACAAAATGTATTGGAAAAATTGCCAATTTGTGCATGGAAATAGCGATTACACATTTTTCATCGTGTTGCCAATTTAAAGATTTCAAAGATTATTTTCATTTCAGTTCTAATTCAAGAACCGTTTCATGTACAGTTGCACAGAGCTGCCAACCTTTAGAAGTAGAAATTAGTAATCTTGGAGCTCAAAATTCATAATTTTGAGAGAAAAATCGTAATTTCTTACGCGGTAAGAATTTCCTCAAAAAATTGCAAAAAAATCGGCACGCATCACAGAATTGTCCTTAGCCTTGCCCTAGGGCCTAGGTACACAAAAATTAACGATATTTTGCTTTGTTGCTAGCATCTCCGGCAGCTCAATATTTGGCTGATTTTATGCGTTTTTGGATAGGCTATCGTATGAACCACCATCATGTTCGGACGAAAGAAGAAATCCTTATTTTCGTAAGAATTTTTTTTGAAAAATCGGACGAACAAACCTTGCAATGATGAGCATGTTTTCACCTTTCGAAGATGGTATGATACAAGGCCATTAAGTCTATTTCTTCTTTCTTTTTTTGGAAGCTAAAGTTGCCATGTTGAGCTCAATCAAATTCCCATGCGATATATTTCTAGATCCAGGTATAATCCAAGTTTAATCCAGCTAAAAAATCCAGGGTAGTACTTTGTTGTCGCACGCACACATCGTATTCAGGCGCGCGCGCAGCCGCCTGCATATGCACCCAGCACAGCACCATTAACCACCGCCGAAAGCTAGGGCGAGTAGCCGAGCGGGGAGTTGATGGTTTCGCTCCTCCATCCAGCAATGCAAGCATGGGTGTGCGCGCGCATTCGACCCCCCGCTAGCGCTAGTGCGCCGCTTGTATGCAAAGATCATGCACTCAATGATCGTATTGCATACAATGCTATTGTAATATAATTCAAGGCGCCACTTGCATGCAAAGACCATGTAATCATAGTGCATTATAAAAGACAAAAATTCGTAATTTTTCAATGCCTTTTCGTATTTTCGTATTCCCTTCTTATTTTCGGGACAAATACGAATTTTTCGGGACGGTTGGCAGCTCTGGTTGCAGGACTAAATTTCTACTGTTAAGGGTTTTTTGTTTTTTCTGTTGATGTGTATTTCACATACATATGAATAGATGATCCTCCATTCAATCCAATAATAACAGTGACATACCTATCTCGTATCTGGCTTGCTGACCTCCCATTCACATACTCCTTCAGTTTAGTCCACTTAAAACCGTGCTCCTGAATGCCGTTTATCAAAGCCTGTATGAATAAAGAAAGAATAAATTGAATTGAAGCATTTATTATTGTTTCAGCCTTATTCAGGAATATGACATGTCTGACTGTCTGATCACTGCCGGAAGTGACATAGCAGCATAGGATTGGGTCAAATTCCTGAAAAAGGATGAAGCCCTCACCCAAAATTGGAGGTGAATTTTTTAAAAACAAAATTCACATTGCATTTAGATCGAAAGCTTAATTTTGTTGATGTTTCACCAATGAAGTTTATTTTTCATTTGATCTTGAGATGCTATTTTAAACATAGATGTAAAGAACAGTAACTGCTGTGCTACAAGTCACTTCATTAACATAAGGTACAGGGTTCGAAACAAGACCACAGTAACTTCCAGACATCTACATAGGCCACATTTGACTTGGGGAAAAGATTACTGATAGAAAGGAGTTTCTAAAATGTTTAAACATCTTATCACGTTGGTAATAATACTGTAATTATCAGAATTTTTTGTGGGTAATAGTAAAAATTAATTAAATAATTATAAATCCTTGTGAAAATTTATAAAAACATGAATTTCCCCACCTAGTCCAAAATCGCTAAATTTTTGTAATATATCATTGAGTATATTGTTCTTTTCATTACGAAATATTACAGGGTGGTGTTCTAAGGCGTTCTTAGACTTTAGAAACTACTGGAACATGTTCTTGGGTGCTATACTGATCACATGTTTCATAATTTAACGCAAGAACTGATCACCAGTTGTTCATTCATAACTTACGAGCGACTTGGTGAAACACAGCCCTGATATCATAAATTATTACCTCATCCTCTTCTTTTGTCCAGTAGCCCCACTTGGATTTAGGGTTGAGCTTCTTTTGCCATCTGTCAGCGATCTGCCTTGGTAAACGTTGATCCATAAAGAAAGCCACTGCACAAAAAATTACAAAATATAAATTTAAGCATCAATTGAAGTACACGTACAGATAAACATGAACATAAAGAGAGTTCATGGGATATTAGGAGAACACAACATTCTACTGCTATTTAAGTTTATATTCCACATACTACCAATCTTGCAACAGGATTGGTCAAAAGTCAATCATGTGATTAATTTTAGTTTCTCCATCATCAATCATCACTATTGGTAATGGAACTTTTGAGTTTCGCTGATAACTTCAGCAGCCTATAGAGCATGTACAGCCATAACGCTGGATGAACACACTATCTTTCCTCAGCTTTGCTTCAGAAAGATAGCTATCCAGCTTGCCGGGGAAGTAATAGTTTTCCTATCACTTTCATCAAAAGGTGATTATTTGCTCACTATTCTTATTGACTTCACTCCCATCTCACCTTTATTAAACTGAATGTGATTGCCGATTTTGAATCTCTCACAAAGCTCTGTAATCACTTCATCTTCTTCTTGTGAGAAAGGCCTGTGATATATAAAAGAACATAATACAGACACATCATACATCTTTCTGTAAACGTCTTTTTAAAGTGATATTTTGGCATTATATTTGAATCCAGAATGCTATAAATTACATATAGTACATCACCAGAACAAGCAAAACTTGCTGACAAGTGTGAGCTATTTTTGGTGCAGTTAATCGAAATAGATCAGGGTAGATCCCACCCCTTGCTCGATGTGCTTTATTAAAGAGTTTTTTCCTCCCACACGCTTTTGTGACCTCTTTTGATGTCAAAAATGAGAACTTCCCTGTTGACATGTTTATAGTCTGTATTTCCTGAATATCCTAACATTTAAAATTTTTCTTATCATAATCTTGGCAAGATGCCTGCAGCTGCCTGGGAAAATGGAACACATAAATAGGATTTTTTTTTTTTTTAAATACCCCATACACACAAACACTAAACCAGACCCATTCACAAAAAGTGGTCGTGTAAATAATATATAATCTTTAAACAAAGTGTGTTATATCATCAATAAATTTGATTAAACTAATTTTCATTAAAACAGACTAACATACCTTGACACATATTGAGAGATCTCACGATGTTGGAAGTTTGAAAAGCAGTCAAACGGCGATCTGTTGGTCTACAAATATGAGAAACAAATTAAATAATTCATAAATGTCAGAAAATCTTTACAAAATCATCAATTTATCAAACATCGCTGAGGACTTGATTCATTAATTGATTATTTTCTTTTACCAGTCTGCTATGAAGGCAAGTTAATGCTTGCAGGTAAGAAATCATTTTTTTAAATTTTATCCTATCCAATGTATTAATGGTACTAAAAAGTGAGTTTACATTCCTCTAACTTGGAAACATATCACCAATATCATTTATTTTCAAAATATAATACACTATTTGTTAATTATTTTGCTCAGTAAGTATGTTAGAAGCTTAAGACCAAGAGGTATAGTTACCCCAAGTTCATTGATGACATCTGTCCAGTCTTTTCCCCTAGCGTTCTCCAGGATCTCATTGAGACGGAGCTCCTCCTCCTTGGACCACTCCTTCTTGTTGATGGAAGGATGAAGGATGTTCTGCCATCTCAGCTGACATTCGACCTCCGACCTCTCGCCATTCAGATGAAGAGATGATATTTTGAGCCAGTCTATATCTCTCATCCTATCCCCAAGCAACTCTTCTTCTGGAGCTCTACAGAGGTACAAGAAAATTGAGTTTCATTCCAAAAGGGATTAAATCCACCATCAACAAAACAGCATTTGTACAAACATCTATGGAAAAGTGATATCAAAAGGTGTAGATTGTTATGAATGCTCTGGAAATTTATTTGTTTTTTTTTTGTTGAAGTACAGGTACAATGGTCTGATATAAATAAGTTTCTTTCACATTTTTTTTTTTCGTGACCACAACAGGAATTTCCCTTCAATATCGAACATTGCACAAGAGAATATCATTGCACTGACGTGGTTTAACTTTAAAAGCATTACTAAACTCAACATACTTCAAGTGTTCCAGTGTGTTGGTGATTTGGTTAATCTCCCTGGTAAGCTGTTGCTTCTCATCGTCTATCGCCAATTGTCTCTTCTGGTAAAGGATCTCCTGGCGAGCCATCAGAGGTTTCATGGACCGCTGCAGGCCGTCATTACGAACACCTTCATACAAAGCTCTGTCTTCGTCAGCACTCCCTGAAAATCAATTCAATTCCTGATTTTAGTCACAGATATTAATAAAAATATCGGAATCTGTTGGTTTTCATATCGTTGATTATCTCATCTCCCAAAGGATCTATTGACATTTCATCACAAATTTCATGCATTGCTGCAGGCTGTCATTAACAGCATGAAGAGGATTCAATTCATGATCCTATATTAATTTTCAAGTACTACTTTAAACATTAAAAATACCTGACATTTTCAGTGTAATCTGGGCTTAATAGAAATAAAACCCACATTGAAAATAAGACATATTGGCTAGAAATTTAAACCACACTGAAATGCAAATACCATAATTACATGTAGGCAGTCGTTAATGATAATGAATTTTTTCGGAGACATTTGTTTTAGCATTGATTTCATGCAAGAGGGTTTCTGTTGTTTTATATTAGAACTCTCATGATTTAATATCTGCTAAATTATAAATTTTTCGTCTGTTTACTTACATGATTTAGCAGGTGGGATGAAAGGGGTTGGGATATTCTTAGATTTGATTTCTTTAGCTTCATCACTCAATGGCGGCATCTGTGTAAAAAAAAACAAAAAAAAACGTCAATTACATGAAACACTGGTGCATGAAATGCCTAACATTTTAAACTTTTCAGACTCAGATTTCAGATTTAAAAGTTTCTATTTCTCATGAATGACAAAATCATATAAGCACAAACAATACAGCTTTATCAAATAATTACACGGTAATAACTTGTAATGCATATAATTTATATAAAAATATGAACAAAGTAACTAGTATAAGACTTAACTTTTAATTACATGTTTTGATTTCCTACACCACAAATGTAACCTTAATGCTTTCACTCCTGGCACACATAATCGAACACAATCACAACAGCACTGATACTATTTCCTCAGTCCTTTGTCATTTAATCAAGCCCTGCAAACACTGGAGTTTTGTTCCTGTCACTTTCATTTAAAATTTACTTGGTCGTACGTAATATCCATGGATCAAGAAAGGCATAATTGTAAATATGAAGGCTCATATTCTGGAGCAAAGCATGGGTCGCAAGTTAGTCCAAAGCTATTGTGCAATCCTTTTGTCTGATGTTGAATGATGCATTAGACAAAAGGATCGCACAATAGGTTTGCACAAACCTGCGATGCATACAAACTAAGTCTTCAGTTCAGAATATGGGCCAATGAGTTCTTTTCTAATCCGATGCAACCTATAAAATGTAAGAATAATTAAGCTTGGAATATGAGCCCAGTGCATCTGTATCAACAACTTTTCATTGATATGTGCAATAAAAATATTTAAAACATATACTTACAATATTCCCATGTGCAGAGAAATAATGCTTCTGAAAATGTGATATGGGACGAGCTCCTTTGACATAGGTTGTGGTCTTCGATGCAACATTTTTCTGCAAAATGTAAAAGAAAAATAAGTTCATCCTCTTAAATATGTTCACAAAGAGTACTACATTTCTGGTACATGTAGATATAAATTATTATGCAAGGTTTTTCTGTGAACAGTCAACTTTAAACAACAGTATCTGTTGAAGACCAAGTCTACACCAAACTCCAATTTTCTGAGGATTCCCTACACAAATCATTTATGTAAGAAAAAAAAATATTTTCGTCACTTGATAAAGAGTTGCAGCGGCACTCGAAAGCTCGTGAACTTGTAAGCTAGTGATCACTTTTTGCGAGAGTGATCACGAATTTCCTTGTTGACCATAGTAGATTGCGAGACAAATGAATACCCTCTAGCGATTATTTCAATCCGCAATAATGAACTTATTTAGTCTTAAAAAAAATGATGTCTGAATTTTCAAATTGGCCCATATATAGATAAAGCTAAATGTGTCAATACAGAATTAAACAGAAACCACACGAACGTCAAATCAACAAATTTTTTTCTACTTTGAAGATTGACAACATAGAGTAAAAAAGAAGAACATTTCTTTACTCTAAAAGCTGAAAACTAGTTATTAAAAAAATAAAATAAAAATCAGTCCTTTCAGAGAAATACCACTAAACAACCTTGAAAATAACTATTTTATATGAAACCATTGGCTTTCATTCGCAGTTTTCAGTACTAAGTGCTCAAAGTCAGGAATAAGTGTAGACTCTTCAAATGTAGAATGAACTATAACTTTATCAAAATGTGGATGTTTTTATACTTTCTAGTGTGTGGCATAAGACAATCCTTTCCTCATTGATTTTGACATGGCAGATTCGGAGTGTGCACCTCACAGGCTGTCCCTCTCTTCTGCTTGATTAAGATATTGTGCTTGCAACTAATGCAATTATATTTCTAGTTCAACACTTTTATCTTGGTTTACAATGCGCCTCGGAATAGGTTAACTAGACAGATGGCGCTATATAAATGTGTTATTATTATGTAGAAGAATGTGTTGACTGTACCTGTATTGTAGCGTTCTTTCTCCTTGCAGCCTTGATGTTATCCAGTAAGGTACACACCATGTCCTGGTAACTCAGGTTGAGCTGTAACAGGTTCTCTGCAGAGGGTTCAAGGGATCTGGCTAAAGAAAGAGACTCTGGAACAGGCATTTCGTCCTGCGACTTATCCGATAAAATCTAAGAGCAGATAAAGGAACATTGAGAGAGTGAAACAACAAGAAAAAGCAGACAAATGAAGTGTATAAGTGTGTGAGACAGAAAGTGAATGTGAAAGAGATGAATGTCCTGGTAACTCAGGTTGATCTGTAAAAGGTTCTCTGCAGAAGGTTCTAGGGATAGGGACTCTGGAACAGGCATTTCGTCCTGCGACTTATCCGATAGAATCTAAGAGTAGATAAAACAATAATGAGATAGTCACACAGAGTTCTTTTATTCTGAAAAATTCAAATAAAGAACATGTCTAGTTTATGCTTTAATAAACTATCACAGAGAACAACATTGCTTAATTCAGCATGTATTTAAAACAATTTGTTTATGTGTCTCTAAAATGCTTGCCAGCATAAAATTTCAGGATCTAATTAATAACTTACTACTGCCAAGCTAGTAACGATAGAAAAAGGTACTTACTTGAGACAATACTGGTCCTGAACTACTTGTTCCAGCTCCCAAGTATGCTCCTTCAAAGTAACAGAAATAGAAAATGTTTAATATGGTACACTTATCCACCTAACAGGGTGCTCAATACACTTCAAATGTTTATAGTACCTATAATCCCACATGAATATAAAAAAATGACAAAAAAAAAAAAAAGTCTAGAATTAATAGGCTTTTTCTGTTGCAGATACATCATGTTTTATACAGGTTTGTATGTCAAAAGGAAACACATCTACAATGTCTCATCTAGGATCCCTGAAACCCGAACCATAAATCTTATACCCAATAAAGCCCAGAAAAATTGTTGCTGGAGCTATTTGTTGATTCCTCAAATTTCTGCACACAATATTTTTATTTTTGTCATTTCACTTGAGTAAGTACTAAGTCACTCAACACTTTTTGAAGCAGCGTCTATTAAATTCTTTTTCTATAAAACAAGTGGATTAGTAAATTACGCGATGCGCAATATATGTCCCCGCCGATAATGTAAAATTCCCATTATATCACGATTAGTGCTAGCATCACATAAGGCAAACGGAATCGAAATCGGGTAAAAATGGCGAAGAAGTAGCATTTTGTAGCCAATGTACATTATAGGTCAAAGTCAAGGTCAAAGGTCAAAGGGGTCAAAAGTCAAAATTCTGTGAAGAAAATTTGTAGTCCTCAGCTAGTGCTATCACATAAAGCAAACGGAATCGAAATCGGATGAAAAATGGCGAAGGAGTAGGATTTGGTAGCCAATTAACAATATAGGTCAAAAATCCAGGTCAAAGGTCAAAGGTCAAAATTCTGTGAAGAAGTTTTGTAGCCATCACCTAGTGCTATCACATAAAGCAAGCGGAATCAAAATTGGATGAAAAATGTGTAAGGTAGCATTTTGTAGCGAATGTACAATATAAGTAAAAATCAAGGTACAAGGTCAAAGGGGTCAAAAGTCAAAATTCCGTGAAGAAGTTTTGTAGTCCTCACATAGTGCTATTACATAAAGCAAACGGAATCGAAATCGGATGAAAAATGGCGAAGGAGTAGCATTTTTTAGCCAATTAAACAATATAGGTCAAAACTCAAGTTCAAAGGTCAAAGGGGTCAAAAGTCAAAATTCCGTGAAGAAGTTTTGTAGTCCTTACATAGTGCTATTACATAAAGCAAACGGAATCGAAATCGGATGAAAAATGGCGAAGGAGTAGCATTTTTTAGCCAATTAACAATATAGGTCAAAACTCAAGTTCAAAGGTCAAAGGGGTCAAAAGTCAAAATTCCGTGAAGAAGTTTTGTAGTCCTCACCTAGTGCTATCACATAAAGCAAGCGAAAATCGAAATCGGATGAAAAATGGTGAAGGAGTAGCATTTTGTAGCCAATGTACATATAAGTAAAAGTCAAGGTCAAAGGTCAAAGGGGTCAAAAGTCAAAATTCCGCGAAGAAGTTTGTAGTCCTCACCTGGTGCTATCACATAATGCAAACGGAATCGAAATCGGATGAAAAATGGCGAAGGAGTAGCATTTTTTAGCCAATTAACAATATAGGTCAAAATCAAGGTCAAAGGTCAAAGGGGTCAAAAGTCAAAATTCCGTGAAGAAGTTTTGTAGTCCTCACCTAGTGCTATCACATAAAGCAAACAGAATCGAAATCGGATGAAAAATGGCGAAGGAGTAGCATTTTGTAGCCAATTAACATTATAGGTCAAAAATCAGGGTCAAAGGTCAAAGGTCAAAATTCTGTGAAGAAGTTTTGTAGCTATCACCTAGTGCTATCATATAAAGCAAACGGAATCGAAATCGGATGAAAAATGGCGAAGGAGTAGCAAATTGAAGATTTTGATCACATACGGACGACGCACGGACGGACGGACGGACGGACGGACGGACGGACGGATGGACGGACGGACGGATGGGACGGACGGATGGACGGACGGACACACATACGTACGGAGCCCGTTTCATAGTCCCCTGCTCGAACTCGTTCGGCGGGGACAAAAAATTCTATTAAAATAATGGGAATTTGTTAAATTCTTTAATAGAATAGAATCCTTACCATCCTCTTTTCCATCGCCATCTCCCTCTTCATTGTCATCATCAGATTCCTCTAGTTCTTCTAAATCTTCATTTTCTCCCAGGACTTTGTGGATCTGTTGGATGTCTTGCTGGAGGCCATGGTGATCCTCTTCAGTACTCTCCTCCATGTTGGCTCAAGAAGAAGAAAAAAAAATCCAGATCTACAAAAGAAATAATAATAATTATCAAAAAAAAAAGAAAAAAAAAAAGCATCACAAATTAATCTTTCTTAGACCAAGTAAGACCACTCCTACAACCTAGTCTTTGTCCAGAGATAGACCCTACATGTAAGTGCACTAAGGTCAATTGTCCGAGTCAGACCCTGAGTCAGACAATTTTCTGCTCATTTCTAGATAGATTCTTTCTACTTCAGCTTGTAATTGAATCTACAGGTCTAATATGAGCTAAAAATATATAGATCTAGAGCAGAGGCTTTAAGCTATTTAATATGCAAGTCTGCCCTGGCAACATATTCAATAAAAAATATTGATTTTTTTTTTTTTTAAACTTTATTTTTGATGCAGATCGAACATTAAACAAAATGGGATTCACACTTTTCTTTCTTTAGAAATCTTCACACGAAGCTATGTCCTAGACTAGATCTAGAAGAAATCTAGATCTACTAGGAATTAACCCATTTTGGGAACTTTTTTTACAAAACGAAATGAATCATGGTTAGGCTATAAAATATGATTGCTTACGTTACAATTATTTAATTTAAAGCTGAAACATAGACCAACATTAAAATATATCGTCACTAATAATTTGAATCGACAAAATGTTGTATGGTAGGGGTTCATAAAGCTAAGCGGTTCATAAAGCTAAGCACTGCAAAATATGCCCTTAATGAACGGGGCCAAAATATGCACTCTCATAAAACAGGCGCCGTCATAGCAAAACAGTGTTTTATTTCAAAGTTCAAAATTCTATTTTACGGCTAAACATAGAAGCAAGGTGCTAAAAAGGTAAAAATTATTTAATTGTGGTAACTATTTCATAATATATCATGAAAATTTGAAAGAAAACACATAATTAAAAGTGTTAAATCAAACTTCAAAGTGAGTGCGTAGACTTATGAACCATTCTTTTCTGACGGCAATGGAGGAGAGGGTTTCGATCTTGCCGCGATTTTCATTATTGCTGTTAGTTTTATCCCATGTTTTTTGCACCAAGTTAATCCTCACAAAATGTAGCAAAAGTTGGTATAAAAATAGTAACATGAAATATTGAATTCTATGACTTCTAAATTGCCAAAAACTAAGTGCTTAGCTTTATGACCCCCCTTCATATCTGTAATCTCTATAAAGTCCTGCACGTAGAAATGTTTACGCCATAATTTATGCACGACGCTCGAATGATCACGTTAGCATATGAAAAACACTACCATTGTGCCTTCCAATGAACAATAGTCACGATAAAATTTAGATTTGTCATTTATTTTTTTGGTACATGTAAGTCCTCATTTCTTTATATAAGTTTTCAAATGTTGGTTGAAGTCCGACAGTGGATTCGTTGAAGTTCCTTTTTATATTTCTCTTCTTTATTCTAAAAAGTATTCAAGAATGGCTTTGCTGTACACGTTTTGTGAAGTCGAGTCTTGCAGTCTTTCTTGCGAAATGGGTCCACATTGGTTATGATTGACAGCGCACAAGACAAAAGCGGTCTTTATCGGGAACAGCTGAATCGCGTTGTTCAGTTACGGTCAACGCACTTCGGTCATCGCAACGAGGAGGCGGAGCTCCTCGCGATAGCTAATCAGAGCAGCCAACAATCAAAATGCATTGTTCTCTAGCCCTGTAAGAACGAACTTGTAGGTATTTCGATGCGTCCTGTATCGTTTGGTCAGCAAAATCCTGACAGTATACCCGGTTGTTGTGTGTCCAGACGGGTTGTTTGTCCGGACAAAGACGGCAATTTTAGGAGCTTTGTGATCAATATTTCATTAATTGATTGAAAATACTATCAGACAATTAACTATACACAGCCCCGTCGCCGAAGGCGACGGGGCTGTACTTCAACCACCCCTATTTACAGCGTAACTTTCAGTGATGATGAGCGCAAAATGAATTATACTGGTCAATTTAATTAATCTAATTTTAAAATATCTATTTTTTAAATCTATGACGTTTCACGCGTAACAACGACTAAAAATGAAAGTATATAAGAGCTTTTTGACTTACCAAAATGAATTTTCTGTTGGTCTTGTTTCTTCTAAAATTTTCGGTGCCATCGCTGCCATCTTTCAATGACGTCATTCGATTCATGACCTCCGTCCCATAATTCTGTGCGAAGAATTAATTGAACAGGCACACGCACGGAGACGTGAAGTTGGAGCAGACGACGTTCCACTTCCGGATGACCTAACCTTGCAACTGAAATTAGAAATTACGTGGTGGATGTCTCTGTTTTCCAGTATTTTTCATCTTATTTAGTTTATTACTTCAAGTGAAATATTTGCAGATGTCACCAATTCGAGGAAGGACCTTCACAGTCTGGATTCAATGTGAGTATGAATTATCTTGACCCCGAAATTTGTGATCATTTTTTTTTTTCTCTAGAAAAAAAAAAACTTCGCTAGAAACGCGTAGTGACTCGTCAGTTCCCGTCGCTTCGCGACGGGGGCTGGTCGGTTTATCAGACAATATAACAAAGCACAAATATTCACAAATATTTTTGCTATTTACTACACAAATTTGAAAAAATCGAGAGCAAAAGATGATGTTTTTATCTGCTTAAGTTAAGTGTCCGGACAACGGACGCGGACCCCCCATACTAACTTACATATTAGTTACGCTAACTTGTAAAAAAAAATCTAATTTGTTGACAAATTAGATAACTTGCATATTTACACGTTCATTGAATTTTAGACGAACGTTAGAAGCAATTTATTTTTTCTTTCTGGTCTTATTTTGATTTTTCAGCACTGTAAAAAATTGCCAACACTGCAAAGTGCAAGTGAGTGCAACAGCTTTTTTTTTAAATCAGAAAATTCATAGGCCTAACTAATAGAATCTAATTATTATTAGGCCTATGAATTTTTTGATGTAAAAAAAGCTGTTGGCAAAAAAAAAAATGTTGGCAGACAATTTGATGCGACGTAACTTATAATAGGCCTATAAACTAACGGTTAAGTTACGTCGCATCAAATTGCCTGCCAACATTTTTTTTAGACAACACCTGTCTGTCATTCGCAAATCCAAATGGCAATTGCTTCTGATTTTGGGGCAGTTCATTTTAATCTTTATGGGATGGGAATTTGAACTTACTCATTCAGTCAAAAATCACAGAAGAAACAGGTTATCCAGCTGATGCACATATTATATTCATTGTCACTGCATATTTGTGTCAACACACATTGTGAACAAAATCGTTGATAAAACGTGATGGCGCGCAGCGGTGGTTTCCCTAATACAAGTACTACTAATATAAACATAACTAATCGAAAAGTTCAACACGGAATTCGCACACTGAATTCATTGGCCAAACGTGTAGATGTTATCTGAATATAGCACCGAAATTCTTCAACCAGGCTATGTTTATGGTATCCTTCATAGAGTGGTACAAAAGGAAATATATCCCCTCTCTTTTAAAGCAGTTTTATTTAAAATTTGGCTGTCTGACAATGTTTCCAAAATTTGAATTCATGAAAGAT
>CALNVZ010000649.1:28225713-28266362 GCA_940671915.1 Paracentrotus lividus
AATACAAAACATTCCTCCATAAATGAGATCTAAACAAATTCTTATAGATATGTATCATATTACAATAAAAATGTCTACTTTCAAAGGTTGGGGTTTAATTTAATTTGTTTTAATTTATAGAATATAGAGTATACATTTTAAATAAAAGAGCAGCTTGCAGGTGATGTCATAAAATTTAATTTTTAAACATCCATAACTTTGCTATCATTTCCTGGATTTTCTACGTTTCTCTTATTTTCTTCTTTTAATTAAAAAAACCCCCAACAACTTGATTTTAAGGGAAACTTCTCTCTGGAAGGGCCCTGATTCCATAAATTGTGATGGTTTCAAATAGGTGTTGTCCTTTTTGCACTGTTGGTGTCTCCTTTGTATGTTATGAAACATAGATAATAAAATATTTTTGTAAGAAAGAGAAATGTGTCTGATTGATTATAATATAGGGTCATTTTCAAACGTGAGTGACACGACAATTGGAGAGACAGAAGGGCGCATATCTTCACACTATTAGGTTATGAATGGATCATGACTACCATATTATGTTTAATGTAGGAGTGGCATGTGTCATTACCAGTCTAAATTTAAAGGTTGGGTTCCCAGCAAAATGAGCTTTATTTTCTCTTTGATACTAAATAACTTTACAGGCATGGATGAGGAGGAAAATTTCAAGATAGCATCTTTTTATACAGCTTTTTGACTTACATTATTTAAATTTGTGGAACAATTGTTTTGGAAGGCCTAAATGTATATTGAGGGAAATATTATCACTGCCACTCACAAAAATTTAACCTTTAAGAAATTGGAGTAATGGTCACACTGCTGTTTGTAAAGTTAGAGTGTCTCATAACAGACCAACCAAAACATATGAATAAACTTTTAGCATTCTATTAAAACAGTATTGTCTTACAACCAATATTTTGATTGCTATGACCACATCCTCCACTCCCAATCATAATATTTAATATTTGTAGGGAAGGGGAATTTGATTTTCAAGTGGAACAGGAAACACAGTTTCATGTCTTATACAAACAGGCAATTACAATAAAAATAATATATATAACAGTTGTTTGAATTAGACACCTCTCATTGCTATTACCATTACTTTCGGCAAGTTGTTGAATTCCCTCACATTCTGCATTCATACATGGAGAAGTAGTACAAACTATTCTCTCAAAAAGCAGCTAGATACCATAAAAACATCAATGTTTGCAACCTACGGCATAGCAATGATTTTTAGTTTCATTGGAGAAGCATAATCTAAATGGCTACCTATCTATAACGAAGAGGCTTTGCAGAAGAGAGAATAGGCTACTTTGTGATGATAGTAAGGAGAGATTTCTTTGTGGCAAACATATAACTATATAAACTCTTGAGAAAAAAACACAGCAGCTACATGTAGTTTGACTGGTCTTTACAGCTCTTCTTCTCAAAATCATCATCATCAGCACCATCATAATCATCATCATCATAATCATCATCATCAGCATCAGAAAGTATCAAAATTATTATGTTTACAAGGAAAGATCCTCATCACCTTTGACATCTGCATAGCTCTAGTGACTGCATTGTGATCAATTTTCAAAAGTTTTACTGAATAAACATTCATCCACCTTGTGACGTTTAAATTGAAGTCATTTCTGTGGCCATGGATAAATGAGCCAATACTACATATAAATGATTTTGGATATGAACAGCATCATATGACCCTTGACAGTGTACAGTTTCTTTGATTTGTCAGCGCTATGCTGAATCAGGACAAAACTGACAAGAACCATCTACACAAAGCCGGAGAAGTTGGTTGGTCAGCTGATCAGTTAGAAAATATTGGATTGCTTGTTTTATCTCCTCCTCTGGAGCAATGCTCGGGGGATAGCAACAGAATAAATTAGCTCCATATCCCGAGCGCTTGCCGGCTTGTGACTTCAAACATCGTTTAACAGCCAAATGTACTCATTTGGGTCTTCAGTCTGTTCCACAAGATCTGCCAAACAATACAATTGTCTGAGTCTCTCCTTAAACCAGATTGCAACCCTCGCTTAATGAGTCTTTCACCCATCTCCCCAGACTATTTGCTGGATCATGAATATTAATCGATTTCATTGTTTTTCTCTGTTTTCTTATGTTATTCTATATTGTTTTTCTATCTTTCCTTTTGTTATTCATTGTTTTTCTCTTTTTCCTATGTTATTCCTTGTTTTTTCTCTTTCCTTATGTTATTCCTTGTTTTGTTTTTCTCTCTTTCCTTATGTTATTCCTTGTGTTTCTATCTTTCATTATGTTATTCATTGTTTTTTCTCTTTTTCCTTATGTTATTCATTGTTTTTCTCTTTTTCCTTATGTTATTCATTGTTTTTCTCTTTTTCCTTATCTCCCTCTGGAGCAATGCTAGGAGGGAAGCAACAGAAAAAATTAGCTCCATATCCCCCAGGCGTGCCGGCTGTGGACTTCAAACATCTGTTTAACAGCAAATGTACTCATTTGGGTTCTTCAGTCTGTTCCACAAGATCTGCAACAATACAATTGTACTGAGTCTTCCCTATAGAACCAGATTGCACCCTCTTCAATGAGTCTTTCACCCATCTCCCAAATATTGCAACCCTTGTCCTCATCATAACAATAATAATCTCTTTGGATAGAAGAAAGTACTTTTGAACATCTGATTCATCTCAGAGAATTGATTTCTGGATAGAAACCACTGGTCACTCCTTCCCACAGGACTGCTACGTTTTAAACGAATTTATTACAAGACTCGTTCTCAATAGTAACAAGCTAAATTTGTTCCCCAGCAATATTCTCCTGTCTAACAATATCAGTTTGCTTGGTTTGAGTTCATAATAATATTTCCTTCATTAAACGCTTCTGATTTATATCCCCTTCAATATTGTTCATCAATATATCTGGAAACTAATTATCTAAAATATCTACCAACCTTCATGTTTTCTCCAAATTGAACAATGTAGTAAGTTTGATTTTTGACAAATAATGAATTTAATGAATTTCATATATCCTCAATTTCAGGAAATGCAGACATTAAATACCTAACTTTTCAATATTGTAAAATAAAGAATATAATTCCTCTAACCAATCAGTCAAAAACCCTCCCACAAATATTTAACATTTAACCTGATAGGATATTGGGTTAACATCTGTACCTGATCTGTTTACCTTTTGGTGTCTAAATAAAATACTCTGTTATTATCAGAATAACCAGATTGCAATTATATCCAAAAGATCTTTCTGTGGTTAGACCAGTTTGGCTGATTTAGATCTTTCTTATATATCTACTACCATCCTTATCCCTTGGGTATGTTCAAGATGCAATAAAATGTTAAAAGACATTAAAACTTGTTGGGAATAGGATATTGAAAGTTGGAACATGAAACGCTGCCTGGCCTTTCTGTATCTACATACTTAGACCTGGCACATAATAATATCAAGAAATGGAGGACAAACCCAAATAATAAGCCCTTCCCATCAAATATCTTGATCTTTCTTTCAACAAATTCCATGGGATCAATAGGTATTTTCTTTCAGGTTTCAGCAATCTAAAATATTGAAGATGTCTCACAATAAATAAGCCTAGATACATATATTCTCCTAATTCTTCACAAAGCTCAAGAATCTCAAGGAACTATACCTTACCTATGATGTGTTATCAATATAATAATCATGGAGCCTTTTGCAACATGGAAGCTCTTTCTACACTTGACATATCATTTGCAGAGCTAAACCTTAAAGTTAAAGCTCAATTTACAAACACCACATCTCTTCTAAAACCTGACTATGTGTGAAACCTGAATTATGGAGTACAGATTTATATGATACAAAAACATCTACATCACTCTTTTCTTGGACTCAAATCTTTGGTAATGTTAGACTTATCAGGAAACAACCTGGATATGATAACACCAGGTACCTTCACCCTCTCATGAGAATTACAATCACTGCTCCTCTCTCAGTCATCTATTAAAGTCTTGAGTCCCGTGTATTTTGACAGTCTGACTTTTCTTGTAACTTTGGATCTTTGTGACAATGATATTTCAACAATTCCTGGAGTTTTACTTCAAAGGAGCAACATCTCAGTGTCTTCAATATAAGCACAACAAAACTTTCTTTGATTCCCAAGACTTGTTTAACGCAACCCCATCTCTGCACAGTCCTGTACATACAACAGAACAGAATAACCACAATAGAACCAGGAACCATATATCACACAAATAGGACAATCATACTAGATGCATCAGGAAACCTCATTCTCCTGCACATGTGACCTTGGATGGTTTGTAAAGCAGATCCGTTCTAACAATATACCAACTCTACATTCCTGATGACACACTTTGTTCACTTTCTTCTATCAAAGACTTGGTGCATTTCACCTATCCTTGCATTCCATCCAGACCAATACTGTGGAATCAACATTATCCTTGTCACAAGTTTATCCTTATCAGTTGTCCTTGTAGCCATCTTGATCTTAGTAGCCTACAGGAAACGTTGGTGGCTCAACTACAACTGTTCCTCCTAAGACTAGCTGTATTTGCTATGAGGAAATCAATCAGGACTTTGATGAACAGGACTATGAATACCAGCTGAACCTCATGTACCATGAAGATGACCAAGGATGGGTAGACCAGATCATGAAGCCAGTCCTGCAGGAGAGGTTTCAACATCTCCAGAAAGTGGTCTTTGGTGACGATGGCCTGAACTCTCGATGTTCTACATCAATGCTCTGCACATATGCAGTTGAGAACAGCTTCAAAGACTGTCCTCTGATCAGCAACAGCTCGGTGAATGAATCCTGGTTTATGACCAAGCTGCCGCATCGCTCTGGAGGATCTCAATGACACCAGACTGGACAAGGTCATCTTGATATTCCTAGAGGATCTCCAGGATGAGACCTTCCCTATCTTGTCAGGTTATTCCTAAGTAAGAACAAACCTTACATGTTGTGGACAGATGATGAAGATGGTCAAGAACTCTTCTGGGCCCAGTTTGAGAAGAGTACGAGGGCCAACAGGGCTATCAAAAAAATGTATTTCCTGTTTAACTGGAACGTTGCGATAGATTCAATGGCAACATTTTTTATTATTGAGTTGAAACACATTTTATTTAAACTGCATATTGTAAGCAGGATCTCAATTTGATACAGGAACTGGGTGTGTGTACTAAGTTAATGATGATTCAGTAGACAAAATAGGTTATAAAGTGACATATAACAGCAGAAAGAAAGAAATAAAATCTGTACGCAATTTTAATTTCTGTACCATTTTAATTTGTAAATTGCTGCTCAGAGGTTTAGTGTCAGAATTGTAACAATGAATTACATGTAAGCATCAAAATCCTTAGATTGGAAACAATCTGATTGACCAATCCTTGCTTTTCAATACAAACTTTAATGTAGTAAATGTCTCAGTGGATATGTCTGAATCAAATGACTTTGTGTTAACATATTTAAGCACTAAATAAAAAATATCAGCATTGCGAATTTGGCAGAAGAACATATGCTCCATAAATGAGATCTAAACAAATCCTTATAAATAAAGTATCATATTACAATAAAAAATGTCTAATTCAAAGGTTGGGGTTATTATATAAAGAGCAGCTTGCAGGTGATGTCATAAAATTAACATTTTTAAACATTCACAACTTTGTTATCATTTCCTGGATTTTCTATGTTTCTCTTATTTTCTCTTTTAATTAAAAAAACCCCAACAACTTGATTTTAAGGCAAACTTCTCTCTGGGAGGGCCCTGATTCAAAAAGTTGTGATTGTGGTTGCCAGCAAAACGAGCTTTATTTTCTTTTTGATATTAAGCAATATCACAGGCATGGATGAGGAGGAAAATTTCAAGATAATATTCTTTTTAATACAGCTTTTTGACTTAACATTATATTAAATTTGTGGAACAATTGTTTTTGAAGGCCTAAATGTGTATTGTGGAAATAACATCAATGCCAAATCTGCTCTAATGGTCAAATTCAAATCTCCACAAAAAAATTTAACCTTTAAGAAATTGGAGTAATGGTCACATTGCTGTTTTTAAAGTTGGAGTTCTCTACATAAACATACCAACCGAAACTTTTAGCATCCTATTAAACAGTATTGTCTTTTTATACAAATTATGCCATGATTGCTATGACCACTTCCTGTACTCCCAATCATGATATTTAATATTCGTAGGAAGGGTATTTGATCTTTCAAGTGGAACAGGATGCAAATTTTCATGTCTCATATAAAAAGGCAATTATAACAAAAATCTACAAAAGTTTGTTTAAGGAGCTAAGACACCTCCCGCATTACCATCTCATCTTACTTTCGCTCATTGTTGATTTCCCCCATGCACATTTTTTTGGGCCCAGTTTGAGAAGAGTATGAGGGCCAACAGGGCAATCAATAATGTTATTCCTGTTTAGCTGGAATGTTGGCATAGATTCAATTCTTCATTATTGAGATGAAATACGTTATTTTTTAAAGTACATGTTGTAAGCAGGTCAACAAAGGAACTGCGGGTGTATCTACTATTAAGTTAATGAGATGATTCAATAAACAATAGTTTATAAAGTGGAATATATCAGCTCTTTAACAGCAGAAAGAGCAATGTTCTTTTATAACCAATGAGACCATTTTATTTAAAAATTTCTCTACTCAGCGTTTAGTGTCAGGAATTATAAGAATGAATTTACAAGTAAGCATCAAAATCCTTAAATTGGAAACAATCTGATTGAACAATCACTGCTTATCAATACAAACTGGCTATCATAATACTTTAACGTATTAAATGTCTCAGTGGATATGTTCGAATCAAAGACTTTGTGTCAAACATATTAAGCACTAAATAAAAAATATCAGCATTGCAGATTTTCAGGAGAAAAGGCAGATCAAAAATAAAATTTTAAGGTTATAAAATACAAAACATTGCTCAATAAATGAGATCTAAACAAATCCTTATAAATAGGTACCATATTACAATAAAAAATGTCTAAATTCAAAGGCTGGGGTTATAAAGAGCAGCTTAGAGGTGATGTCATAAAATTAACTTTTTAAATATTCACAACTTTGCCATCGTTTCCTGGATTTTCTATGTTTCTCTTATTTTCTTCTTTTAATTAAAAAAACCCCCAACAACTTGATTTTAAGGGAAACTTCTCTCTGGAAGGGCCCTGATTCCATAAATTTTGATGGTTTCAAATAGGTGTTGTCCTTTTTGCAATGTTGTTGTCTCCTTTGTATGTTATGAAACATAGGTAAAAAAAATATTTTTGTAAGAAAGAGAAATGTGTCTGATTGATTATAATATAGGGTCATATTCAAATGTGAGTGACATGACAATTGGAGAGACAGAAGGGCGCATTTCTTCACACTATTAGGTTATGAATGGATCATGACTACCATATTATGTTTAATGTGGGAGTGGCATGTGTCATTACCATTCTAAATTTAAAGGTTAGGGTGCCAGCAAAATGAGCTTTATTTTCTTTTTGATATTAAACAAACGTTAACAGGCATGGATGAGGAGGAAAATTTCAGGATATCTTTGTATACAGCTTTCTGATTTACATCATTTAAATTTGCGGAATAATTTTTTTGGAAGGCCTACATTGAGGGAAATAACATCACTGCCAAATCTGCTCCAATTCAAATTCTCACAAAAATTTAACCTTAAAGAAATTGGAGTAATGGTCACATTGCGGTTTTAAAGTTAGAGTGTCTCATAACAGACAAACCAAAACATATGAATAAACTTTTAGCATCCTATTAAAACAGTATTGTCTTACAAATTATGCCTTGATTGCTTTGATCACTTCCTGTACTCCCAATCATGATATTTAATATTCGTAGGGAAGGGGTATTTGATCTTCAAGTGGAACAGGATGCAAAGTTTCATGTCTCATATAAAAAGGCAATTATAACAAAAATATACAAAAGTTGTTTAAGCTAGACACCTCTCATTACCATTATCATTACTTTCGGCTCGTTGTTGAATTCCCTCACATTCTGCATTTAATCATGTACTAGTAGTACAAACTATTCGCTCAAAAAGCAGCTAGATACCATAAAAAGCATCAACATTTGCAACCTACGGCATAGCACTGATTTTTTTTGTTTCATTGGAGATGCATAATCTAAAGTCTACCAATTTATAAAGAAGAGGCTTTGCAGAAGAGAGAATAGACTACTTTGTGATGATAGTAAGGAGAGATTTCTTTGTGACAAACATGTGATTGTGATTGTATCTATTGAGAAAAACCACAACATGTAGTTTGACTGGTCTTTACAGCTCTTCTTCTCAGAATCCTCATTAGCATCGTCATCATCATCAGAAAGCATCAAAATTATTTTTCATCACAAGGAAAGATCCTCACACCACCTTTGACATCTGCATGGCTCTACTGACTGCATTGTGATCAATTTTCAAAAGTTTTACTGAGTAAACATTCATCCACCTTGTGACGTTTAAATTGAAGTCATTTCTGTGGCCATGGATAAACGAGCCAATACTGCATAAGTGATTTTTGGATATGAATAGTATCATATGACCTTTGAACATGCACAGTTTCTGTGATTTGTCAGTGCTGTGCTTGATCAGGACAAAACTGACAAAGAACCATTTACACAAAGCTGGAGAAGTTGGCTGGTCTACTGATCAGTTGGAAAATATTAATTGACAGAAAGAAGTGTCCACCTTGATGAAAAAAATCTGGAGACTGTTAGATTGCTAAGGCCACAGGAAGCAGACAAGACTCTTCATTCAATCTTCAATGAACTTTCTGCAGTTGTGAAACCGAAGCGATCATAATGGCCATGTCCAGGGCATCTCGTAAAATATCTCTACTTACTTTCTTGTTATGGATTGCTTGTTTTATCTCCTCCTCTGGAGCAATGCTCGGGAGGGAAGCAACAGAAAAAATTAGCTCCATATCCCCGAGCGCTTGCCGGCTTGTGACTTCAAACATCGGTTTAACAGCCAAATGTACTCATTTGGGTCTTCAGTCTGTTCCACAAGATCTGCCAAACAATACAATTGTACTGAGTCTCTCCTATAACCAGATTGCAACCCTCTTCAATGAGTCTTTCACCCATCTCCCAGACTATTTGCTGGATCATGAATATTAATGATTTCATTGTTTTTCTCTGTTTTCTTATGTTATTCTATATGTTTTCTATCTTTCCTTTTGTTATTCATTGTTTTTCTCTTTTTCCTTATGTTATTCCTTGTTTTTTCTCTTTTCCTTATGTTATTCCTTGTTTTGTTTTTTTCTCTCTTTTTCCTTATGTTATTCCTTGTGTTTCTATCTTTCATTATGTTATTCATTGTTTTTTCTCTTTTTCCTTATGTTATTCATTGTTTTTCTCTTTTTCCTTATGTTATTCATTGTTTTTCTCTTTTTCCTTATCTCCTCCTCTGGAGCAATGCTAGGGAGGGAAGCAACAGAAAAAATTAGCTCCATATCCCCGAGCGGTTGCCGGCTTGTGACTTCAAACATCTGTTTAACAGCCAAATGTACTCATTTGGGTCTTCAGTCTGTTCCACAAGATCTGCCAAACAATACAATTGTACTGAGTCTCTCCTATAAACCAGATTGCAACCCTCTTCAATGAGTCTTTCACCCATCTCCCAAATATTGCAACCCTTGTCCTCTCAAACAATATAATCTCTTTGATAGAAGAAAGTACTTTTGAACATCTGATTCATCTCAGAGAATTGATTCTGGATAGAAACCAGCTGGTCACTCTTCCCACAGGACTGCTACGTTTAAACGAATTTATTACAAGACTCGTTCTCAATAGTAACAAGCTAAATTTGTTCCCCAGCAATATTCTCCTGTCTAACAATATCAGTTTGCTTGGTTTGAGTCATAATAATATTTCCTTCATTAAACCTTCTGATTTTATACCCCTTCAATATTGTTCATCAATAAATCTGGAAACTAATTATCTAAAATATCTACCACCTCATGTTTTCTCCAAATTGAACAATGTGAGTAAGTTGATTTTGACAAATAATGAATTTAATGAATTTCATATATCCTCAATTTCAGGAAATGCAGACATTAAATACCTAACTTTTCAATATTGTAAAATAAAGAATATAATTCCTCTAAACCAATCAGTCAAAAACCCTCCACAAATATTTACATTTAACCTGATAGGATATTGGTTAACATCTGTACCTGACTTTACCTTTTGGTGTCTAAATAAAACAAATACTCTGTTACTTCAGAATAACCAGATTGCAATTATATCCAAAAGATCTTTCTGTGGATTAGACCAGTTGGCTGATTTAGATCTTTCTTATAATCTACTACCATCCTTATCCTTGGGTATGTTCAAATGCAATAAAATGTTAAAGACATTAAAACTTGTTGGGAATAGGATTGAAAGTTGGACAATTGAAACGCTGCCTGGCCTTTCTTATCTACATCACTTAGACCTGGCACATAATAATATCAAGAAAGTGGAGACAAACACCAATATAACAGCCCTTCCCATCAAATATCTTGATCTTTCTTTCAACAAATTCCATGGGATCAATAGGTATTTTCTTTCAGGTTTCAGCAATCTTAAAATATTGAAGATGTCTCACAATAAAATAAGCCTAGATACATATTCTCCTAATTCTTTCACAAAGCTCAAGAATCTCAAGGAACTATACCTTACCTATGATGGTTATCAAATAATCAATGGAGCCTTTTGCAACATGGAAGCTCTTTCTACACTTGACATATCATTTGCAGAGCTAAACCTTAAAGTTAAAGCTCAATTTACAAACACCACATCTCTTCTAAACCTGACTATGTGTGAAACTGAATTATGGAGTACAGATTTATATGATACAAAAACATCTACATCACTCTTTTCTGGACTCAAATCTTTGGTAATGTTAGACTTATCAGGAAACAACCTGGATATGATAACACCAGGTACCTTCAACCCTCTCATGAGATTACAATCACTGCTCCTCTCTCAGTCATCTATTAAAGTCTTGAGTCCCAGTGTATTTGACAGTCTGACTTTTCTTGTAACTTTGGATCTTTGTGACAATGATATTTCAACAATTCCTGGAGTTTTACTTCAAAGGCAGCAACATCTCAGTGTCTTCAATATAAGCAACAACAAACTTTCTTTGATTCCCAAGACTCTGTTTAACGCAACCCCATCTCTGCACAGTCTGTACATACAACAGAACAGAATAACCACAATAGAACCAGGAACCATATATCCAACAAATAGGACAATCATACTAGATGCATCAGGAAACCCATTCTCCTGCACATGTGACCTTGGATGGTTTGTAAAGCAGATCCGTTCTAACAATATACAACTCTACATTCCTGATGACACACTTTGTTCACTTTCTTCTATCAAAGACTTGGTGCATTCACCTATCCTTGCATTCCATCCAGACCAATACTGTGGAATCAACATTATCCTTGTCACAAGTTTATCCTTATCAGTTGTCCTTGTAGCCATCTTGATCTTAGTAGCCTACAGGAAACGTTGGTGGCTCAACTACAAACTGTTCCTCCTAAGACTAGCTGTATTTGGCTATGAGGAAATCAATCAGGACTTTGATGAACAGGACTATGAATACCAGCTGAACCTCATGTACCATGAAGATGACCAAGGATGGGTAGACCAGATCATGAAGCCAGTCCTGCAGGAGAGGTTTCAACATCTCCAGAAAGTGGTCTTTGGTGACGATGGCCTGAACCTCTCGATGTTCTACATCAATGCTCTGCACTATGCAGTTGAGAACAGCTTCAAGACTGTCCTCTTGATCAGCAACAGCTCGGTGGATGAATCCTGGTTTATGACCAAGCTGCGCATCGCTCTGGAGGATCTCAATGACACCAGACTGGACAAGGTCATCTTGATATTCCTAGAGGATCTCCAGGATGAGGACCTTCCCTATCTTGTCAGGTTATTCCTAAGTAAGAACAAACCTTACATGTTGTGGACAGATGATGAAGATGGTCAAGAACTCTTCTGGGCCCAGTTTGAGAAGAGTACGAGGGCCAACAGGGCTATCAAAAATGTTATTCCTGTTTAACTGGAACGTTGCCATAGATTCAATGGCAAACATTTTTTATTATTGAGTTGAAACACATTTTATTTAAACTGCATATTGTAAGCAGGATCTACAATTTGGATACAGGAACTGGGGTGTGTGTACTAAGTTAATGGTATGATTCAGTAGACAAAAATAGGTTATAAAGTGACATATAACAGCAGAAAGAAAGAAATAAAATCTGTACGCAATTTTAATTTCTGTACCATTTTAATTTGTAAATTGCTGCTCAGGGTTTAGTGTCAGAAATTGTAACAATGAAGTTACATGTAAGCATCAAAATCCTTAGATTGGAAACAATCTGATTGACCAATCCTTGCTTTTCAATACAAACTTTAATGTAGTAAATGTCTCAGTGGATATGTCTGAATCAAATGACTTTGTGTTTAACATATTAAGCACTAAATAAAAAATATCAGCATTGCGAATTTGCAGAAGAACATTGCTCCATAAATGAGATCTAAACAAATCCTTATAAATAAGTATCATATTACAATAAAAAAATGTCTAAATTCAAAGGTTGGGGTTATTATATAAAGAGCAGCTTGCAGGTGATGTCATAAAATTAAATTTTTAAACATTCACAACTTTGTTATCATTTCCTGGATTTTCTATGTTTCTCTTATTTTCTACTTTTAATTAAAAAAACCCCCAACAACTTGATTTTAAGGCAAACTTCTCTCTGGGAGGGCCCTGATTCAAAAAGTTGTGATTGTGGTGCCAGCAAAACGAGCTTTATTTTCTTTTTGATATTAAGCAATATCACAGGCATGGATGAGGAGGAAAATTTCAAGATAATATCTTTTTATACAGCTTTTTGACTTACATTATTTAAATTTGTGGAACAATTGTTTTTGAAGGCCTAAATGTGTATTGTGGGAAATAACATCAATGCCAAATCTGCTCTAATGGTCAAATTCAAATTCTCACAAAAATTTAACCTTTAAGAAATTGGAGTAATGGTCACATTGCTGTTTTTAAAGTTGGAGTCTCTCATAACATACCAACCGAAACTTTTAGCATCCTATTAAAACAGTATTGTCTTTTATACAAATTATGCCATGATTGCTATGACCACTTCCTGTACTCCCAATCATGATATTTAATATTCGTAGGGAAGGGGTATTTGATCTTCAAGTGGAACAGGATGCAAATTTTCATGTCTCATATAAAAAGGCAATTATAACAAAAATATACAAAAGTTGTTTAAGCTAGACACCTCCCATTACCATTATCATTACTTTCGGCTCATTGTTGAATTCCCTCACATTCTGCATTTATACATGGAGAAGTAGTACAAACCATTCGCTCAAAAAGCAGCTAGACACCATAAAAAGCATCAATGTTTGCAACCTACGGCATAGCAATGATTTTTAGTTTCATTGGAGAAGCATAATCTAAAGTCTACCAATCTGTAAAGAAGAGGCTTTCCAGAAGAGAGAATAGGCTACTTTGTGATGATAGTAAGGAGAGATTTCTTTATGGTAAACATGTGACTAGTATATCTATTGAGAAAATCCACAGCAGCTACATGTAGTTTGACTGGTCTTTACAGCTCTTCTTCTCAAAATCCTCATTTAATAGCATCGCCATCATCATCAGAAAGCATCAGAAAGCATCAACATTATTTTTCATCACAAGGAAAGATCCTCACACCACCTTTGACATCTGCATAGCTCTACTGACTGTTATTCTGATCAATTTTGAACAGTTTTACTGAGCAAACAATCATCCACCTTGTGACGTTGAAATTGTACTTGTGTCTGTGGCTATGAACATACTGGGCAATACAAAGAGATTTTGGATATGAACAGCATCATATGACCCTTGACAGTGTACAGTTTCTTTGATTTGTCAGTGCTATGCTGAATCAGGACAAAACTGACAAGAACCATCTACATGTACACAAAGCCGGAGAAGTTGGTTGGTCAGCTGATCAGTTAGAAAATATTAATTTGCAGGAAGAAGTGTCCACTTTGATGCAAACATTTCTGGAGACTGTTAGGTTGCTCAGGTCATAGGAAGCCAACAAGACTTTTTATTTAACCTTCAAGGAACTTTCTGCAGTTGTGAAATCGAAGCGTACATAATGGCCTTGTCCAGTGGATCTCGTAAAACATCTCTGTTTACTTTCTTTTTATGGATTGCTTATGTTACCTCCTCCCTGTCTGGAACAATGCTTGGGAGTGAAGCAACGGAAAAAATAAGATCCATTCCCCCCGGCGGTTGCCAGCTTGTGCCTTCAAAATTCGGAGTAAAAGCCATATGTTCTCAATTGGGTCTTCAGTCTGTTCCACAAGATCTGCCGAACAATACAGTTGTACTTGATCTCTCCTATAACCAGATTACAACACTCTACAATGAGTCTTTCACCCATCTCCCAAATATTGCAACCCTTGTCCTCACAAAAAATATAATCTCCTTGATAGAAGAAAGTACATTTGGGTATCTCATTCATCTCAGAAAATTGATTCTGGATAGAAACCAATTGGTCTCTCTTCCCACAGGTTTGCTATGTTCAAATAGAGGTCTTACAAAACTCATTCTCTCTGGTAACAAGCTGAATTTGTTCCCCAGCGATATTCTTCCATGGTCGAATAATATCAGAGTGCTTGACTTGAATCAGAACAATATTTCCTTCATTAAACCTGCAGATTTTATACCCCTTCAAAATTGTTCATCAATAAATCTTGGAAGTAATGTTCTAAAATATCTACCATTCAATGTTTTCTCATATTTAGACCATGTGAGTAAGTTGATTCTCACAGCTAATGAATTTTATGAATTTCATATATCGTCAATGTCAGGGAATGCTGAAATTAAGTACCTTATTGTACAAGATTGCAAAATAAAAAACATAGTCCCTCTAAACGAATCCCTCCAGGGCCCGCCACATATATTTAAATTAAATTTAGTAGGAAATTGGTTATTGTCGGTTCCTGACTATACCTTCAGGGGTCTAAATGAAACAAATATTTTATTACTTCAGAATAACCAGATTACAACTTTATTTAATAGGTCTTTCTGCGGATTAGACCAGCTGGTTGAATTGAATCTTTCCTATAATCGCCTAGTGTCATTGCCCTTAGGCATGTTCTCTTGTAATAAAATGTTACATCACTTAAATCTGGCAAATAATGATATCAAGGATGTTCAGAGCAGCCCAAATGTGACAATTCAATCCCTGGAGTATCTTGATCTTTCTTTCAATAAATTTAAAGGGATCAAGAAGTATTTTCTTTCAGGTTTCAATAATCTTAAAATATTGAAGATGTCTCACAATAAAGTAAGCCTAAATACATATTCTCAACACTCTTTCACAAAGCTTAAGAAACTTAAGGAAATATACCTTACTAATGACGGTTATCAAATAATTAATGAAGCCTTTTGCGACATGGAAGCTCTTTGTATATTGGACTTATCATTTGCAGAGCTAAACCTTCTTCAAGTACAAACTCAATTTACAAACACCAAATCTCTTCTGAACCTGACTATGCATGAAACTGAATTATGGAGTACAGATTTATATGATACAAAAACATCTACATCACTGTTTTCTGGGCTCAAATCTTTGGTAACGTTAGACTTAACAGGAAATCACCTAGATATGATAACACCAGGTACCTTCAACCCTCTCATGAGCTTACAATCACTGCTCCTCTCTCAGTCATCTATTAAAGTCTTAAGTCCCAGTGTATTTGACAGTCTGACTTTTCTTGTAACTTTGGATCTTTGTGACAATGATATTTCAACAATTCCTGGAGTTTTACTTCAAAGGCAGCAACATCTCAGTGTCTTCAATATAAGAAACAACAAACTTTCTTTGATTCCCAAGACTCTGTTTAACGCAACCCCATCTCTGCAGAGCCTCTACATACAACAGAACAGAATAACCACAATAGAACCAGGGACAATATTTCCAACAAATAGGACAATAAAAATAGATGCATCCGGGAATCCTTTCTCCTGCACATGTGAGCTGAGATGGTTTGTAGAGCAGATCCGTTCTAACAATATACAACTCTACATTCCTGATGACACACTTTGTTCACTTTCTTCTATCAAAGACTTGGTGCATTCACCTATCCTAGCATTCCATCCAGACCAATACTGTGGAATCAACATACTCCTCGTCACAAGTTTATCCTTATCAGTTGTCCTTGTAGTCATCTTGCGCTTAGTAGCCTACAGGAAACGTTGGTGGCTCAACTACAAACTGTTCCTCCTAAGACTAGCTGTATTTGGCTATGAGGAAATCAACCATGACTTTGATGACCAAGACTATGAATACCAGCTGAACCTCATGTACCATGAAGATGACCAAGGATGGGTGGACCAGATCATGAAGCCAGTCCTGCAGGAGAGGTTTCCACATCTCCAGAAAGTAGTCTTTGGCGATGATGGCCTCAACCTCTCTATGTTCTACATCAATGCTCTGCATTATGCAGTTGAGAATAGCTTCAAGACTGTCCTCTTGATTAGCAACAGCTCGGTGGATGAATCCTGGTTTATGACCAAGCTGCGTATTGCTCTGGAGGATCTCAATGACACCAGACTGGACAAGGTCATCTTGATATTCCTAGAGGATATCCAGAATGAGGACCTTCCCTATCTTGTCAGGTTATTCCTGAGTAAGAACAAACCTTACATGTTGTGGACAGATGATGAAGATGGTCAAGAACTCTTTTGGGCCCAATTTGAGAAGAGCATGAGGGCCAACAGGGCTATCAATAATGTTATTCCTGTTTAACTGGAACACTGTTTTTAAATGGCAAACATTGTTTGTTATTGAGATGAAACACATTTTTGTTAGCAAGATTAACATGTTGGCTATAGGAACTGGGCTGTGTATGTAATGTAAATGTACTATAAAGTTGATGGGATGATTAAGTACACAACCATGTTATGAAGTAAAATGGTCTTGCACCATCAAAAGTGAGTAGTTTAGGAAGCCAAAAAAGCACTATCGTATAAGCCAATATTTTCGAAATTTTGCACTAGTTTGGGAAATTGCCAGTCCATAATTTCGTGTTTTTTGAGATTCTTTTCATTTTAGCCTTATGTTGAAGTGGACATTTTCGCGAAGATGCATTCGCGAAATATACATTATATACAGTGCGTCCAAGAAAAAGCAGAACCCGAATAATTAGTTGTTTCTCTTGGTGAAACCATACAATGAAATAATAAGTGCATCATACTAAAGTTCGTCTTTTCTGCTTTCTTTTGCCACCTAATACAATACAAAAGAGCCATACATGGAGGAATAGGTGGATTTTGAAATTCATAAGTCAAAACCAAATTGCGCAAATCAAAGCAAAAGATGGCCATTTGTATTCACTATCAAAGTGAGATTTAATGAATGAAACATTACAAAGGACATAATAAAAGAAATGCTAATGAACCATCTCTTTGTTCGGCAAGGTGTAGCTTGCATCCTTCCAAGTCTAACACGCCCATTCTGTGCAAATTAAAATTTACCATTTTAATCAAAAACTTATTATTCAAGAATGCATGGCTTTTTCCAAATTTGTTCTAGGTGTCATCAGAAAGAAGAAAGATTGAATTTAAAAATGATGCATTTAAAGGCGCGGTCCCACTGGCTTTTTAGGATGATTTGCGGATTGTTTGTTTTGTTTTTGTTTTTTGTTGCGGATGAACGAAATTTGTATACGCAACTCATGCGCAATTAATCCTCCCGCCAGTGGGACCGGGCCTTAAAGATGGATTATAGTTTTGGGAGATCTGAAAGATATGTAATTGAATTCATTACCGGATGATATGAAAGATTGTATCCTAAAACTATTGTGTTTATTTTACGATATTAAAAAACAGGGTCCCAGCTTTTGCGAGAATCAACTCAGCTTTTATGTGGAAAACCAATGGGAATCCTCTTGTGTGGGTGATACACAGAGATTAATACAGGAATATCACAAGATATCTCACACATATCTTTTAGTACAATGTGAATAATATTAGACTACTTTATTCGCTGTTATTTTCGCGTGATTAATTTTTTGCGCTGAGCGGTCTCAAAGAATGTTCATAGGTTCTTGAATTCGCGCTGCATTTTAGTAAGCACGCAATTGAATGCACCCGATACATGCATAAAAAAGCATGCTCATTAATTCACATGTTTTTAAATTCGCGCCTGCTGATATTCGCGCAAAATCCACAAAAATTATTGTAGCGCGGATATTTCCACGATTACAGTATACTTGATTGGCTTTTATGCAAATTCTTTTTTTGTTACCAATACTATAACCCAGATCTAATGTTTTATTATTTGCTCGTATTTACAGAGAAAAACACCTGGCAATTTGGTTTTTTATTTCTGTGGGACACCCTGTATAACATTTACAACATTAACATGATTCAATTATGAGGAATTATTCAATTTGAATATTAATATTACACTCTTTTCATATGCTCTTCCTACATGTACATGTATTACAAGTATGTCATTTATTGTTTCTCTATTTTTCCATTTTACCTTTTTTTCCAAGCATCTTCTTAATCTCTCTTTCTTTATGTTATCTTTGTGTTTGTCTTTCTATCATTGTTTCATTTTTCTTTCCTGATGCTTATCTGTTTTTTTTCTTTCCTTAATGCATTCTTGTTTTAACCTTTCTTCTCTTTCTTTAGATTATTCATTTCTTTCTCTCTTTCCTTTTCTTTCCTTAAAGGGAAGGTCTGGACCCAAAATAAGTTGCTTTTATAAAAAGCAGAAAAATTAGAAAAACAGAATAAAAAAAGTTTGAAGAAAATTAATGATAAGAAATTTATGAATATCTTTATATGATGTACACAAAAATTGATCGGTATACCAAATTGGCAACACATTCAGAAAGCTGTGATGTCATAGAGGCACAACTTACCTTGCATTTTCTATATTTTTTTATGATAGATTTTCACTTTATTTGTTAAAGTAGACAACTGGAGAGTCAAAACTGCTTTTAATTGCAACAAAAATCATACCAATGCAACGAAAAATATTTACTGATTCAGAATATCTAAACCCCTTGTCAATATCTGTTTTAGATCGGGAGTTATCACCTTTCAAAGAAGGGCCCCCATTTTCAGACTTCAGCGGTACCCCGCAAGGGCGTCGAGATTATGACGTCACAGCGTGGGCACCCGTACCATGTATGTCCACTGTATGCACGTATCCTGTACTGTGCTATATCGCGTACATTACACATTCTGATTCTTGAAAACTTTGCTTCTCTCTTCTCATCTCATGCTTCACCCCAGGCCCTGACTAACTGGTCAAAAGTGATATATCTTAAGCCGACTGTTCCTCTATCATTTGTCTATATATTTTAGTTAATCCGTTCCAATAATGTATTCTTTTTCATTACATTAAAATATAATTAAAATAGGCCTATACTCAGCACGAGAGTGAGTGAAAAAAAAGGTAATCAAACAAAGTGACATTGTTTTCATTGTACTGTTCAAATCACACTTTTAGTTTTGTTGTCATGACAAATTATTATAACCAATAATCCTATTTATCTATATTGCAAGGTTATCATAATCTTGAATTTGTTCATTTGGTTTTGTAAGTCTTTATATTATTGTGAAGATCCCGAGATAATTTCATCCGTTAGCTATAACAATAATTCGTCCAAACTTTCGGATGGAATAGCTCCTTAGTTCTTCAGTTACAGTATTATGTGAACTTTTTTTTTTCATGGTTTTAGATATTGTTCAGAATGAAATAACATTATTTTGTAGATTCGACCTTGTTGCAATGAAATTGACAGATTTTGTATTCGTGATAAAAGCAGCAGTCTTACGAGAGACGACGGTATATTCCATCCGCTCCTGCCTGAGTGACACTACCCCATCCCGTTGCGTGTGTAAGAATTAAGCCAAACTAAATTAGTAGACTGTAAATATTGCAAACAATTCAATGCTTACATAATTGATTCTTAAATATTCTGTTTCTCCAGTATATATTGATTTTATTTTAAGGACATTTCTGGTCTTTTAGCCATTGAATTTCGAAAAAATAAGGAATTTTGGAGGAAATGTGACATGACCACCTTGTCAAACTATTGATGGTAGTGTTAATCCGTGTAAGTTAGTTGGGAAAGTCATGACGGTGGCATGATTATATTTTGCTCTAAAACCTTATTTGGGGGATTCAGACTAAGACAAAAATCATATTAAAATCAATATAGATTCAACACAGAATAAGTCTTCTTAAGAATGAAGTCATTATAAATTTACGTGGAATTTTAAGCATTATATCTCCCAATGTCAATGGGCAAATTAAACGCTTCACCAACAACCAACGGGCCGCACTGTTCCCGGCCCCTCGGTGAGAGATGAGCAAGGCAATTTGTGCTTTTACTATGATTGCAAACTCTTCAAAAATCTATCGCAGCAAGTTCAAATCTACAAAATAATCACAATCGTTAACAATATCTCAAAACACGATATTCTAAGGATATACAACCCTGTATGATTTGTCCAATGTTGTAATCAGTTGTGATAAAAGAGCTATATTAATCCGAGACACAGCTGCTATAGCAAGCTAGTACAGTGCGAGCAATCTGTTTACGTGTATGCATATAGGTATGCATGCATTGCATCAAGCTAGCTAGCTGCGCCCGCAAACTCAGATCAGCTGGCTATTGTTCGAGCTGTCCAAGGTGTGACGTCACAAACCAGGAGCTCCTCCGCACGCCGAGCGGCCCATTTGGGGGCGGATTAAACAACAACACTAAAAACCATTTAAAGCTATTTCTGAGAGATTCAAGTCATTTTCAGCATGTCATTCGTATAAACGAAGGAAAATCTATTCAGTAACATGTAATCTGGCCATTATTAGCAAATATTGTGTATTTTCTCCGTGTGTCTACTTTAAGAAACTGTTTTCCCTATAACTTTGGCCAAGATATATTGATGTCTATCATAAAACAATATAGAACATGCATGGCAAGTTGTGCCCCTATGACATCACAGGTGTTGCCAATTTGGTATAGCGATCAATTTTTTGTGCATCATAAAGATAGTCATAACTTTCTTATATTAGTCCGATTTTGTTCAAACTTATTATAATCTGCTTTTCTAATTTTTCTGCTTGTTATGAAAGCAAATTATTTTGGGTCCAGATCTTCCCTTTAAAGGGTAAGTTCACCCTGGAATTTAAGAAGGTTTAAAAAATGCACACAATTAAAAAAAAAAGAAGAATATCAGTGAAGGTTTGAAGAAAATCCCCTACACAATAACAAAGCTAAGAATGTTTAAAATTTTGATTTTGTGACGTCACTTGTAAGCTGCTCTCCTATGTGTTTTACTTGTCAATTTCATAAATTTATCTCTTTTCATGGTTCTTGATAAGAGAATAGATCTATTTCATAGTAGTATATATTTCTCAGTTTTGATGAAATATCGACAGCATAGATTAAACTAATAATATTCTTCTGAGAAAATGAAAATTTATGGAGTTTACAGCTCAAACATGTCATCACATTTATCAAAACATTCATAACTTCAGGCTTCTGTTGGTCAATTTTCTTCATTAATATTTTAATTTAAGTTTTCTGCATGTTTTAAAACAAATCTATTTCCGGGGTGAACTTCCCCTTTGAAATATATTTCGAATTATCTGTAGCCTTATACCATGTTCTGTTTCTCTCTTTCTTTAACTTGTTATTGCTACAAATATTTATGTGTGACTAGAGGAGAAAAACGATTAAAATAGAGATAATATGGCCAGTAATTTGCCTCACATTAAACTTCATTATGTCGCAACTACTTGTTGGTATTGGGCGAGCTGGGATGTGATTTTGATAACGAGTATTGTGCTGAGTGGTGGGAATAAGGGTAAATTCTTAAACTTACCCTTACTTGGTTATTTTTCTCTTTTCTTATAATACTCTTTGTTTTTATTATTCTATCTTCTTTTTATGGTGATTTTTATCAATTTATTAACTTTTTTTTTCTCTTCAAGCTATGTCATATGTCTTGGCACACATTTTTCAAGCAATTTAAAGTGATTGCATGACCCTTCGGGTTATGTGGCAGGCGCGGGATCAAGAAAATCGAATTGAATGCATTTCGGGGGCCCAATTGTCTGGGACAAAGCGGCTCTATTATGTTTAGGCATGGGCCCGGCAAGTTCATTGTGTTGACTCCGGTCTGCGTCCGCTACTGTGTGGTATGTTGTATAAACTAAAAATTTCACATTTCTCTCTTCTACATGCTTATCACTATACATTGTACATCTACAGCATCTTTTGGCGATAGGCAGTGAATATCAACTTTCTCTGCAGTTGTGGATAAAAAAAATTATCATATTTCGATTGCAATGTAAACTTCCTCTATCACAGCTCATGATCGTTTTGAATTCTGAAGAGCTATCAGAGCTTGTAAATATTTCCTATTCTTTAGATAACGAAACGAACTCAAGTGGATAAAACTGGAACAATACATATAATTGTAATTACTTAGCATTTTTCAAGAAACAATGAACAAGTACAATGTACCTTCATTGCCACAGTGATTAGCAGGGTATATTAGCCTAGTTATTGAAGCCACTGATGATTTTGCAGGAACACAATATTGTAGTTCACACTCTTTCCTCTAAAGGAAACATTGGACATAGATACTATTATACACAGGCTATCATACGCTTAAACAATCACACTGTTGATTCAAATCTGACTGCATTGACATTTGTTAATTGGGATGGCATCAGCTGCAACAATGTCATCATCACATCAGTGTCATAACAAATTTGCAAAGCTTCCATACTGCAAGGCCTAAACAGACTTTGTCACAACGGCAGGAGGATAGTTTTGTTTCTTACATTTCTGCAAAGTTTGACTGATGTGGAAAACATCTATGCTCTCAAGATTACTAACATTTTTTCGCTCTAGCGTCAATGGGAAACTGACGAAGCATCAAGCAAGCTTTAATAGCTGCATAGCTCTCTTGGCTGTTTTAAATGTGATATTTCTTCAACAACTTTGCTGAATGAACATTCATTGATTCACCTTGTGATATTGAAATTGCAGTTGTGTCTACTCTTATCAAATAAAATTTGGATTCGATCTAATGTTTTTGAAGATAGTGTTACGAAACACACTTGGCTATGTAAAGTGATTTCATATCTGAACTTCATCTTTTAAATCGTTATCATGAATGTTGACAGTGAGCAAAACATTTTATTTGTCAGTGCTATAACTTGCATATTGGACAAAGCTTTCGGAAAAAAATGAAAAAATAACCCCAGTTATGTGAAGCTTGAGTCAGGAAGATAGTCTATTGATCAGACCTCTGCTCTTACCTATACTCCTACTCTTGAAACTGTAAACTTAAAACTGAGTGTCTTTTGGATGATGACAAGGGCTATAACATCTGATTAATGCTCATCAGAGAACAGTTGTAACTCAAAAACACAACTAATCCATGTTATTGATAAACGCATACATACATTAGCCAGAGGAGAATCTTGTAGCAAACATAAATTAACAGGAGCAAGTCCTTCTATGCACAAAGGATTCTGGAGACCAATAGGTTGAAAGAGCCATGGGAAGCTAACAAGATATAGCATTCCACAAGACTTTTCATTCTTCAAGGCAATTTCAGCAGTAGTGAAACTCAAACGATCATAATGGCCATGTCCAGGGGATCTCGTAAAACATCCCTGCTTACTTTCTGGTTATGGATTGCTTGTGTTATCTCCTCCCAGTCTGGAGCAATACTTGGGAGGGAAGCATTGGGATATGTCAGCTCCATCTCACCAAGTGGTTGCCAGCTTCTGCCTTCAAACATGTGAGTAAAAGCCATATGTTTCTCATTGGGTCTTTGGTCTGTTCCACAAGATCTGCCAAACAATACAGTAGTACTTGATCTCTCCTTTAACCAGATTATGACACTCTACAATGAGTCTTCACCCATCTTCCAAACATTGCAACCCTTGTCCTCTCAAAAAATGTAATCTCTTTGTAGAAGAAATACTTTTGAGCATCTGATTCATCTCAGAAAATTGTTTCTGGATAGAAACCAGCTGGTCACTCTTCCACAGGACTGCTACGTTCAAATGGAGTACTTACAAAGATCTTTCTCTATAGTAACAAGCTGAATTTGATCCAAGTAATATTGTCCCATGGTCTAATAATATCAGTGTACTTGATTTGAATCATAATAATATTTCATACATTAAACCTTCAGATTTTATACCTCTTAAATTTGTTCATCAATAAATCTATGAAAAAATACTCTAACACATCTACCATTAAATGTTTTCTCATATTTGGACAATGTGAGACTGTTGGTTCTCTCAGCTAATGAATTTCATGAATTTCATATATCGTCAATGTCAGGGAATGCTGAAATTAACTACCTTAATGTGCAGGATTGTAAAAATAAAAAACATAGTTCCTCTAAACGAATCCTCCCAGACCGTCCACATATATATAAATTAAATTTAGTAAGTAATTGGTTAATGTCTGTTCCTGACTACACATTCAGGGGTCTAAATGAAACAAATATTTTATTTCTTCAGAGTAATAAGATTACAACTTTATTTAATAGGTCTTTCTGTGGATTAGACCAGCTGGTTGAATTGAATCTTTTCCTATAATCGTCTAGTGTCCCTTACCCCTGGCATATTTTCCTGCAAAAATTGTTAAAAAATTGTATCTTATTCAGAATAAGATTGAAAGTTGGAGCATTGGAACACTGTCTGATCTTTCATATCTCCATTACTTGACGGCACATAATAATATTGAAGATGTGAGACAAACACCAATATAACAGACCTTTCCCTTGAGTATATTGATCTTTCTTTTAACAGATTCAGAGTGATCAAGAAGTATTTTCTTCAGGTTAAGTAATCTTAAAATATTGAAAGATCTCTAACAATGAACTAAGCCTACAAATTTATTCTCGAATTCTTTCACAAAGCTTAAGAATCTCAAGGAAGTTACATAACCAATGATGGCAATCAAAAAATCAATGAGCCTTTTGCAACATGAGAGCTCTTTCTACACTTGACATATCATTTGCAAAGCTAAACCTTCAAGTACAAGGTCAATTTACAAACACCACATCTCTTCTAAACCTGACTATGCGTGAAACTGAATTATGGAGCACGGATTTATATGAATACAAAGATCTCTAAATCACTCTTTTTGGACTCAAATCTTTGGTAAGATGGACTTGAGAGAAAATCAACCTGGATATTATAATACCAAGGTACCTTTGACCCCCTAAAGAGACTAACATCACTTCTCCTCTCTCAGTCATCTATTAAAGTCTTAAGTCCTAGGTGTGTTCCAGAGTTGACTACCCTTGCAACTTTGGATATTTTGACAATGATATCTTAAACGATTCCTGGAACTACTTCAAAGCCAACATCATCTTGGATATGAATAAGCACAACAAACTTGATTCAATCCTAAGACTCTATTTAACGCAACCCCATCTCTGCAAAGGCTGTACATGCAACAGAACAGAATAACCACAATAGAACCAGGGACATATTTCACAAATACAACAATCAACTAGATGCTTCCGGGAATCCTTTCTCCTGCACATGTGAGGCTTGGTTGGTTTGTAAAATGCTTCGTTCTGACAATGTCGAGCTCTACAACTCTGATGACACAAACTGTTCACTCTCTTCTAATCAAAGACTTGGTGCATTCACCTATCCTTGCATCCATCCAGACAAATACTGTGGAATCAACATACTCCTTGTTACAAGTGTATCCTTATCAGTTGTCCTTGTAGCCATCATGAGCTTAGTAGCCTACAGGAAACGTTGGTGGCTAACTACAAACTATTCCTCCTAAGGCTAGCTGTATTTGGCTATGAGGAAATCAACCAGACTTTGATGATCAGACTATGAATCCAACTGAACCTCATGTACCATGAAGATGACCAAGGATGGGTGGACCAGATCATGAAGCCAGTCCTAGCAGGAAGGTTCCACATCTCCAGAAGAGTGGTTTTTGGTGACGATGGCCTCAACCTTGGATGTTCTACATCAATGCTCTGCATTATGCAGTTGAGAACAGCTTCAAGACTGTCCTCTTGATCAGCAACAACTCGGTGGATGAATCCTGGTTTATGACCAAGCTGCGTATTGCTCTGGAGGATCTCAATGACACCAGACTGGACAAGTCATCTTGATATTCCTAGAGGATATCCAGGATGAGGACCTTCCCTATCTTGTCAGGTTGTTCCTGAGTAAGAACAAACCTTACATGTTGTGGACAGATGATGAAGATGGTCAAGAACTCTTTTGGGCCCAATTTGAGAAGAGTATGAGGGCTAACAGGGCCATCAATAATGTTATTCCTGTTTAACTGGAACACTATTTTTAAATGGCAAACATTGTTTGTTATTGAGATGAAACACATTTTTGTTAGCAAGATTAACATGTTGGCTAAAGGAACTGGGCTGTGTATGTAATGTAAATGTACTATAAAGTTGATGGGATGATTAAGTACCTACACACCATGTTCCCAGATTATGATGGTCTTGCACCATCAAAAGTGAGTAGTTTAGGAAGCCAAAAAAGCACTATCGTATAAGCCAATATTTTTGCAATTTTGCACTAGTTTGGGAAATTCGCCAGTCCATAATTTCATGTTTTTTGGGAGATTTTTTTCATTTATAGCCTTATGTTGAAGTGGACATTTTCGCAAAGATGCATTTGCGAAATATACATTATATAGAGTGCATCCAAGAAAAAGCAGAACCCGAATAATTAGTTATTTCTCTTGGTGAAACCATACAATGAAATATTAAGTGCATCATACTAAAGTTCGTCTTTAAGCTTTCTTTTGCCACCTAATACAATACAAAAGAGCCATACATGAATGAATAGGTGGATTTTGAAATTCATAAGTCAAAACCAAATTGCGCAAATCAAAGCAAAAGATGGCCATTTGTATTCACTATCAAAGTGAGATTTAATGAATGGAACATTACAAAGGACATAATATAAGAAATGCTAATGAATCGTCCCTTTGTTCGGCAAGGTAGCTCGCATCCTTCCAAGTCTAACACACCCATTCTGTGCAGATTAAAAATTTAGATAGATTAAAATTTACCATTTATTTTCAAAAACTTATTATTCAAGAATGCGTGGCTTTTTCCAAATTTGTTCTAGGTGTCATCAGAAAGAAGAAAGATTGAATTTTAAAATGATGCATTTAAAGATGGATTATAGTTTTAGGAGATCTGAAAAAGATGTTATTGAATTCATTACCGGATGATATGAAAGGTTGTATCCTAAAACTATTGTGTTTATTTTACGATATTAAAAAATGGGGTCCCAGCTTTGGCGAGAATCAACTCTGCGTTTATGTGGAAAACCAAATATGGGAATTCTCTTGTGTGGGTGATACACAGAGATTAATACAGGAATATCACAAGATATCTCTCAGATTTTATACCTCTTAAATTTGTTCATCAATAAATCTAGAAAAAAATCTCTAAACATCTACCATAAATGTTTTCTCATATTTGGACAATGTGAGACTGTTGGTTCTCTCAAGCTAATGAATTTCATGATTTCATATATCGTCAATGTCAGGGAATGCTGAAATTAACTACCTTAATGGCAGGATTGTAAAATAAAAAACATAGTTCCTCTAAACGAATCCCTCCCAGACCGTCCACATATATAAATTAAATTTAGTAAGTAATTGGTTAATGTCTGTTCCTGACTACACATTCAGGGGTCTAAATGAAACAAATATTTTATTTCTTCAGAGTAATAAGATTACAACTTTATTTAATAGGTCTTTCTGTGGATTAGACCAGCTGGTTGAATTGAATCTTTCCTATAATCGTCTAGTGTCCTTACCCCTGGGCATTTTCCTGCAATAAATTGTTAAAAAATGTATCTTATTCAGAATAAGATTGAAAGTTGGAGGCATTGGAACACTGTCTGATCTTCATATCTCCATTACTTGACCTGGCACATAATAATATTGAAGATGTGGAGACAACACCAATATAACAGACCTTTCCTTGAGTATATTGATCTTTCTTTTAACAGATTCAGAGTGATCAAGAAGTATTTTCTTTCAGGTTTAAGTAATCTTAAAATATTGAAGATCTCTAACAATGAATAAGCCTACAAATTTATTCTCGAATTCTTTCACAAAGCTTAAGAATCTCAAGGAAGTTACTATAACCAATGATGGCAATCAAAAAATCAATGGAGCCTTTTGCAACATGAGAGCTCTTTCTACACTTGACATATCATTTGCAAAGCTAAACCTTCAAGTACAAGGCTCAATTTACAAACACCACATCTCTTCTAAACCTGACTATGCGTGAAACTGAATTATGGAGCACGATTTATATGATACAAAGATCTCTAAATCACTCTTTTTGGACTCAAATCTTTGGTAAGATTGGACTTAGAGAAAATCACCTGGATATTAATACCAGGTACCTTGACCCCCTAAAGAGACTAACACACTTCTCCTCTCTCAGTCATCTATTAAAGTCTTAAGTCTAGGTGTTTTCCAGAGTTTGACTACCCTTGCAACTTTGGATATTTCTGACAATGATATTTAACGATTCCTGGAGACTTACTTCAAAGCCAAATCATCTGATTATTTGATATAAGCAACAAACAACTTGATTCAATTCCTAAACTCTATTTAACGCAACCCCATCTCTGCAAAGGCTGTACATCAACAGAACAGAATAACCACAATAGAACCAGGGACTATATTCCAACAAATACAACAATCATACTAGATGCTTCCGGGAATCCTTCTCCTGCACATGTGAGCTTGGTTGGTTTGTAAAATGGCTTCGTTCTGACAATGTCGAGCTCTACAACTCTGATGACACAAACTGTTCACTCTCTTTCTATCAAAGACTTGGTGCATTCACCTATCCTTGCATTCCATCCAGACAAATACTGTGGAATCAACATACTCCTTGTTACAAGTGTATCCTTATCAGTTGTCCTTGTAGCCATCATGACTTAGTAGCCTACAGGAAACGTTGGTGGCTTAACTACAAACTATTCCTCCTAAGGCTAGCTGTATTTGGCTATGAGGAAATCAACCAGGACTTTGATGATCAGGACTATGAATACCAACTGAACCTCATGTACCATGAAGATGACCAAGGATGGGTGGACCAGATCATGAAGCCAGTCCTACAGGAAAGGTTTCCACATCTCCAGAGAGTGGTTTTGGTGACGATGGCCTCAACCTTGGATGTTCTACATCAATGCTCTGCATTATGCAGTTGAGAACAGCTTCAAGACTGTCCTCTTGATCAGCAACAACTCGGTGGATGAATCCTGGTTTATGACCAAGCTGCGTATTGCTCTGGAGGATCTCAATGACACCAGACTGGACAAGGTCATCTTGATATTCCTAGAGGATATCCAGGATGAGACCTCGATTAAAATAGAGATAATATGGCCAGTAATTTGCCTCACATTAAACTTCATTATGTCGACTACTTTGTTGGTATTGGGCGAGCAGGAATGTGATTTTGATAACGAATATTGTGCTGAGTGGTGGGAATAAGGGTAAATTCTTAAACTTACCCTTACTTGGTTATTTTTCTCTTTTTCTTATAATACTCTTTGTTTTTATTATTCTATCTTCTTTTTATGGTGATTTTTATCAATTTATTAATTTTTTTTTCTTCTCTTCAAGCTATGTCATATGTCTTGGCACACATTTTTCAAGCAATTTAAATTGATTGCATGACCCTTCGGGATATGTGGCAGGCGCGGATCCAAGAAAATCGAATTGAATGCATTTCGGGGGCCCAATTGTCTAGGGACAAAAGCAGCTCTATTATGTTTAGGCATGGGCCCGGCAAGTTCATTGTGTGACTCCGGTCTGCGTCCGCTACTGTGTGGTATGTTGTATAAACTAAAAATTTCACATTTCTCTCTTCTACATGCTTGTCACCTTACATTGTACATCTAGAGCATCTTTTGATGATAGACAGTGAATATCAACTTTCTCTGCAGTTGTGGATAAAAAAAAAAAATCATATTTCAATTGCAACTTAAACTTCCTCTATCACAGCTCATGATCATTTTGAATTCTGAAGAGCTATCAGAGCTTGTAAATATTTCCTGTTCTTTAGATCAGGAAACGAACTCAAGTGGATAAAACTGAAACAATACAAATAATAGTAATTACTTAGCATTTTTCAAGATACAATGAACAAGTACCTTCATTGACACAGTGATTAGCAGGGTTTATCAACCCAGTAATTGAGTCCACTGATGATTTTGCAGGAACACAATATTGTAGTTCACACTCTTTCCTCTGAAAGGAAACATTGGACATAGATACTATTATACAGGCTGTCATACGCTTAAACAATCACACCGTTGATTCAAATCCGACTGCATTGACATTTGTTAATTGGGATGGCATCAGCTGCAACAATGTCATCATCACATCAGTGTCATAAACAAATTTGCAAAGCTTCCATACTGCAAGGCCTAAAGAGACTTTGTCACATCTACTTGAACAACAGCAGGGAGGATAGTTTTGTTTCTTACATTTCTGCAAAGTTTGACTGATGTGGAAAACATCTATGCCTCTCAAGATTACTAACATTTTTTTCGCTCTAGCGTCAATGGGAAACTGACGAAGCATCAAGCAAGCTTTAATAGCTGCATAGCTCTCTTGGCTGTTTTAAATGTGATATTTCTTCAACAACTTTGCTGAATGAACATTCATTGATTCACCTTGTGATATTGAAATTGCAGTTGTGTCTACTCTTATCAAATAAAATTTGGATTCGATCTAATGTTTTTGAGATAGTGTTACGAAAACACTTGGCTATGTAAAGTGATTTCGGATTTGAACTTCATCTTTTAAATTGTATCATGAATCTTGACAGTGAGCAAAACATTTTATTTGTCAGTGCTATAACTTGCATATTGGACAAAGCTTTCGAAAAAAATGAAAAAATAACCCCAGTTATGTGAAGCTTGAGCCAGGAAGATAGTCTATTGGTCAGACCTCTGCTCTTACCTATACTCCTACTCTTATGAACTGTAAACTTGAAACTGAGTGTCTTTTGGATGATGACAAGGGCTATAACATCTGATTAATGCTCATCAGAGATACATGTTGTAACTCAAAAACACAACTAATCCCATGTTATTGATAAACGCATACATGTACATACATTAGCCAGAGGAGAATCTTGTACAAACAAATTAACAGGAGCAAGTCCCTTCTATGCACAAAGGATTCTGGAGACCAATAGGTTGAAAGAGCCATAGGAAGCTATTCAAGATATAGCATTCCACAAGACTTTTCATTCTTCAAGGCAATTTCAGCAGTAGTGAAACTCAAACGATCATAATGGCCATGTCCAGGGGATCTCGTAAAACATTCCTGCTTACTTTCTGGTTATGGATTGCTTGTGTTATCTCCTCCCAGTCTGGAGCAATGCTTGGGAGGGAAGCATTGGGATATGTCAGCTCCATCTCAACAAGTGGTTGCCAGCTTCTGCCTTCAAACATTGGAGTAAAAGCCATATGTTCTCATTTGGGTCTTCGGTCTGTTCCACAAGATCTGCCAAACAATACAGTAGTACTTGATCTCTCCTTTAACCAGATTATGACACTCTACAATGAGTCTTTCACCCATCTTCCAAACATTGCAACCCTTGTCCTCTCAAAAAATGTAATCAAAAGTACTTTGGAAAATTTGATTCATCTCAGAGAATTGATTCTGGATAGAAACCAGTTGGTCATCCTTCCCACAGGTTTGCTACGTTCAAATAGAGGTCTTACAAAACTAATTCTCTATGGTAACAAGCTGAATTCATTCCCAAGCGATATTCTTCCATGGTCGAATAAAATCAGAGTGCTTGACTTGAATCTGAACAATATTTCCTACATTAAACCTTCAGATTTTATACCCCTTCAAAATTGTTCATCAATAAATTTTGGAAGTAATGTTCTAAAATATCTACCATTTAATGTTTTCTCATATTTAGACCATGTGAGTAAGTTGATTCTCACAGCTAATGAATTTTATGAATTTCATATATCGTCAATGTCAGGGAATGCTGAAATTAAGAACCTTATTGTACAAGATTGTAAAATAAAAAATATAGTCCCTCTAAACGAATCCCTCCAGGGCCCGCCACATATATTTAAATTAAATTTAGTAGGAAATTGCTTAATGTCGGTTCCTGACTATACCTTCAGGGGTCTAAATGAAACAAATATTTTATTACTTCAGAGTAACAAGATTACAACTTTATTTAATAGATCTTTCTGCGGATTAGAGCAGCTGGTTGAATTGAATCTTTCCTATAATCGCCTAGTGTCATTACCCTTAGGCATGTTCTCCTGCAATAAAATGTTATATCACTTAAACCTGGCAAATAATGATATCATGGATGTTGAGAGCAGGAGTTATGTGACAATTCCATCAATGGAGTATCTTGATCTTTCTTTCAACAAATTCCATGGGGTCAAGAAGTATTTTCTGTCAGGTTTCATTAATCTTAAAATATTGAAGATGTCTCACAATAAAATAAGCCTAGATACATATTCTCCAAATTCTTTCACAAAGCTCAAGAATCTCAAGGAACTATACCTTACCTATGATGGTTATCAAACAATCAATGGAGCCTTCTGCAACATGGAAGCTCTTTCTACACTTGACATATCATTTGCAGAGCTAAACCTTCAAGTACAAGCTCAATTTACAAACACCACATCTCTTCTAAACCTGACTATGCGTGAAACTGAATTATGGAGCACAGATTTATATGATATAAAAACATCTAAATCACTGTTTTTTGGACTCAAATCTTTGGTGATGTTAGACTTATCAGGAAACCACCTGGATATGATAACACCAGGTACCTTCAACCCTCTCATGAGATTACAATCACTGCTCCTCTCTCAGTCATCTATTAAAGTCTTAAGTCCCAGTGTATTTGACAGTCTGACTTATCTTGTAACTTTGGATCTTTGTGACAATGATATTTCAACAATTCCTGGAGTTTTACTTCAAAGGCAGCAACATCTCAGTGTCTTCAATATAAGCAACAACAAACTTTCTTTGATTCCCAAGACTCTGTTTAACGCAACCCCATCATTGCAAAGCCTGTACATACAACAGAACAGAATAACCATAATAGAACCTGGGACCATGCTGCCAACGAATAGGACAATCAGAATGGATGCTTCCGGGAACCCATTCTCTTGCATATGTGAGCTTGGATGGTTTGTAAAGTGGCTCCGCTCTGGCAATGTCGAGCTCTACAACTCGGATGACACAAACTGTTCACTCTCTTCAATCAAAGAAAACTTGGTGCATTCACCTATCCTTGCATTCCATCCAGACCAATACTGTGGAATCAACATACTCCTTGTTACAAGTGTATCCTTATCAGTTGTCCTTGTAGCCATCTTAATCTTAGTAGCCTACAGGAAACGTTGGTGGCTCAACTACAAACTGTTCCTCTTAAGGCTAGCTGTATTTGGCTATGAGGAAATCAACCAGGACTTTGATGACCACGACTATGAATACCAGTTGAACCTCATGTACCAAGAAGATGACCAAGGATGGGTGGACCAGATCATGAAGCCAGTCCTGCAGGAAAGGTTTCCACATCTCCACAGAGTGGTCTTTGGTGACGATGGCCTCAACCTTGGGATGTTCTACATCAATGTTCTGCATTATGCCGTTGAGAACAGCTTCAAGACTGTCCTCTTGATCAGCAACAGCTCGGTGGATGAATCCTGGTTTATGACCAAGCTGCGCATTGCTCTGGAGGATCTCAATGACACCAGACTGGACAAGGTCATCTTGATATTCCTAGAGGATATCCAGGATGAGGACCTTCCCTATCTTGTCAGGTTATTCCTGAGTAAGAACAAACCTTACATGTTGTGGACAGATGATAAAGATGGTCAAGAACTCTTCTGGGCCCAGTTTGAGAAGAGTATGAGGGCCAACAGGGCCATCAATCATGTTATTCCTGTTTAGCTGGACATTGCCATAGATTCAATGGTAAATATTCTTCATTATTGAGGTGAAACACATTATTTTTTAAAGTACATGTTGTAAGCAGGACAAAGGAACAGAGGAACTGCGCGTGTATCTACTAAGTTATAATGGGATGATTCAATAATTCAACAATGTTTTAAATTCCACAATTCACACTTACAATACTCGCCAAAGAAATTTAATACACTTACCTCGGTTGTCTCAAACTCTTTTAAAACTAATTTCCCTAAATTATGGAATAAACTTCCAAACGAAATAAAAAAATAGTTCAACCCTCTCAAGATTTAGAAAGCTGAGCAAACAAATGATAACTTCTGTTTGATGTTATTTCTCGTCATTTTTTTTCTCTCTTTCTCTCTCTCTTTCTTTCCCCCCTTCCCCGCTGCTGCAATAGTGTACTTCTTTGTTCATATTTGTATTTGTTTTTGTCTGTACTTATTTCAGATAACTTTCTAAGTGTTTTTTCTTGTTTATTCATTATTGATTCATTATGTGTAATGTAATTTTGTGGCCCTTTTTATAAGCTCTGCTTTCTCAGGTGGTCACCAAACCATCATTGTATTTTTTGTTGTGTAATACATGTCATTTTAAATGTAATTTGTATTTTGATGATAATAATAATAATAATATAGAGTATTTCTTAAGCGCTGTCTCCACATTAATCATGTGCTCAAAGCGCTGGAGAGAGGAAAAACTTACATGGAGAGTATGGTGATAAATATATAAAAATAAATGAACACGTAATGAAAGAAAATGATTGGAAACTACTTGAAGGCAATTTTGAACAGATGAGACTTGAGTGCAGTTTTGAAACATTCAACATTTGTGATATTACGAATGTGTTGTGGCAATTGGTTCCACAGAAAAGGACCAGCATGTGCAAAAGAACGATCCCCCCATGATTTCTTATATTTTGATGATGATTGAATAATGAATGATTCAATAGACAATAGGTAATAAAGTGAAATATATCAGCTCTTTAACAGCAGAAAGAGCAATTTTTTTTTTTAATTATTAAAAGTTTCCATACTCAGGGTTTAGTGTCAGGAATTATAAGAATGAATTTACAAGTAAGCATCAAAATCATTAAATTGGAAATAATGTAATTGAACAATCATTGCTTTTCAATACAAATAGGCTATCATAATAGTTTAATGTATTAAATGTCTCAGTCGATATGTTTGAATAAAATGACTTTGTGTTTAACATATTAAGCACTAAATAAAGAATATCATCATTGCAGATTTTCAGTAGAAAAGGCTGATCAAAAATAGAATTTTAAGGTTATAAAATATAAAACATTGCTCCATAAATGAGATCTAAACAAATCCTTATAAATATGTATCATATTACAATAAAAATGTCTAAATTCAAAGGTTGGCGTTATTATATAAAGAGCAGCTTGCAGGTGATGTCATAAAATTTAATTTTTAAAACATGAATATCTTTGCTAGATCGTTTCCTGGATTTTCGGTGTTTCTCTTATTTTCTTCTTTTAATTTTAATTAAAAAAACAAAACCAAAAAACAACTTGATTTTAAGGCAAACTTTCCTGGAAGGGCCCTGATTCCAAAAATTGTGATGGTGTCAAATAGGTGTTGTCCTTTTTGCAATGTTGTTGTTGTATGTTATGAAACATGGATAAAAAACTATTTTTGTAAGAAAGAGAAATGTGTCTGACTGACTATAATATATGGTCATATTCAAATGTGAGTGATATGACAATTGGACAGACAGAAGGGCGCATATCTTCGCACTTGTAGGTTATGAATGGATCATGACTACCATATTATGTTTAATGTAGGACTGGCATGTGTCATTACCCGTCTAAATTTAAAGGTTGGGGTGCCAGCAAAATGAGCTTTATTTTCTTTTTGATATTAAATAACTTTACAGGCATGGATGAGGAGGAAAATTTCAAGATAATATCTTTGTATACAGCTATCTGATTTACATCATTTAAATTTGCGGAATAATTTTTTTGGAAGGCCTATATTGAGGGAAATAACATCACTGCCAAATCTGCTCCAATTCAAATTCTCACAAAAATTTAAAGGACTCCTCCGGGCTGGAGATTTGCATTATTAGAAAAATAAAGTAAAATCTAAAAAGCACATCACTGAAAATTTCATCAAAATCGGATCACAAATAGCAAAGTTATGCATTTTCTTAGGTTTTGAATTTTTTTTAGGAAACAGTTTTTGCCATCTTCAAATTGGCAAACTGATGATGTCTCTGTCCCCCTACTTTCTTTGTATTTTATTGTATGAAATACCAATTATCAAGATTTTCTTCCTCAAGGACATAAAAACAGGAATTAATCCTTGTGGAATGTTCAAGGTCACTAGTGCTTTTACCTATTTCAGTATGTGGGATAGATTTTCTGTATACGCAAAATATGAAAAAATGAGAAAAATAGGATTTCATATAATAAAATACACAAGAAGTAGGGGGACTGTGACATCATCATTTTGCTCATTTGAATATTCAAATATTCAAATGAGACAATGAGACAATGCCAAGAACTGTTTTACAAAAAAAATTCAATACCTAAAAAAATGCTTAACTTTGTTAGTTTTCATCCGATTTTGAAGAAATTTTCTGTGTTGTGCTTGTTAAATTTTACTTCACTTTACAAAACTTTTTAATTTCAGCCCGGACTCCTCCTTTAACCTTAAAGAAATTGGAGTAATGGTCACATTGCGGTTTTAAAGTTAGAGTGTCTCATAACAGACAAACCAAAACATATGAATAAACTTTTAGCATCCTATTAAAACAGTATTGTCTTACAAATTATGCCTTGATTGCTTTGATCACTTCCTGTACTCCCAATCATAATATTTAATATTCGTAGGGAAGGGGTATTTGATCTTCAAGTGGAACAGGATGCAAAGTTTAAAGTCTCATATAAAAAGGCAATTATAACAAAAATATACAAAAGTTGTTTAAGCTAGACACCTCCTATTACCATTATCATTACTTTCGGCTCGTTGTTGAATTCCCTCACATTCTGCATTTAATCATGTACTAGTAGTACAAACTATTCGCTCAAAAAGCAGCTAGATACCATAAAAAGCATCAACGTTTGCAACCTACAGCATAGCAATGATTTTTTGTTTCATTGGAGATGCATAATCTAAATGGCTACTTATCTATAAAGAAGAGGCTTTCCAGAAGAGAGAATAGGCTACTTTGTGATGATAGCAAGGAGAGATTTCTTTGTGACAAACATGTGATTGTGATTGTATCTATTGAGAAAAACCACAACATGTAGTTTGACTGGTCTTTACAGCTCTTCTTCTCAGAATCCTCATTAGCATCGTCATCATCATCAGAAAGCATCAGAAAGCATCAAAATTATTTTTCATCACAAGGAAAGATCCTCACACCACCTTTGACATCTGCATAGCTCTACTATCTGTATTCTGATCAATTTTGAACAGTTTTACTGAGCAAACATTCATCCACCTTGTGACGTTTAAATTGAAGTCATTTCTGTGGCCATGGATAAACGAGCCAATACTACATATAAGTGATTTTGGATATGAACAGCATCATATGACCCTTGACAGTGTACAGTTTCTGTGATTTGTCAGTGCTAAGCTGAATCAGGACAAAACTGACAAGAACCATCTACATGTACACAAAGCCGGAGAAGTTGGTTGGTCAGCTGATCAGTTGGAAAATATTAATTTGCAGGAAGAAGTGTCCACTTTGATGCAAACATTTCTGGAGACTGTTAGATTGCTAAGGCCACAGGAAGCAGACAAGACTCTTCATTCAACCTCCAAGGATCTTTCTGCAGTTGTGAAACCCAAGTGATCATAATGGCCATGTCCAGGGCATCTCGTAAAATATCTCTTCTTACTTTCTTGTTATGGCTTGCTTGTTTTATCTCCTCCCTGTCTGGAGCAATGCTTGGAAAGGAGGCAACAGAAAATGTAAGTTCCGTCTCCCAAAGTGGTTGCCAGCTTGTGCCTCTGAAATTTGGTATAATAGCCAAATGTTCTCATTTGGGTCTTCAGACTGTTCCACAAGATCTGCCAAACAATACAATTGTACTTGATCTCTCCTATAATCAGATTGCAACCCTCTTCAATGAGTCTTTCACCCATCTTCCAAATATTGCAAATCTTGTCCTCTCAAAAAATGTAATCTCCTTGATAGAAGAAGGTACTTTTGAGCATCTGATTCATCTCAGCAAATTGATTCTGGATAGAAACCAGTTGGTCTCTCTTCCCACAGGTTTCCTGAGTTCAAAGTAGAGATCTTACAAAACTTTTCTCTCTGGTAACAAGCTGAATTTGTTCCCCAGCGATATTCTTCCATGGTCGAATAATATCAGAGTGCTTGACTTGAATCAGAACAATATTTCCTTCATTAAACCTTCAGATTTTATACCCCTTCAAAATTGTTCATCAATAATCTGGAAGTAATGTTCTAAAATATCTACAATTTAATGTTTTCTCATATTTAGAACATGTGAGTAAGTTGATTCTCACAGCTAATGAATTTCATGAATTCATATATCCTCAATGTCAGGGAATGTTAAAATTAACTACCTTATTGTACAAGCTTGTAAAATAAAAAACATAGTTCTCTAAACGAATCTCCAAGGCCCGCCACATTATATTTAAATTAGATTTACAGAAAAATTGGTTAATGTCTGTTCGACTGTACATCATGGTCTAAACGAAACAAATACTTATTACTAACATAGAGTAAAACGATTAACTATTTATTAATAGGTCTTCTCGAGGATTTAGACAAGCTGTGTGAATTGAATCTTTCTATAATGCGCTAGTGTCATTACCCTTAGGCATGTTCTCCTGCAATAAAATGTTACAAATATTGAGACTTGCTGGAATAAGATCGAAAGTGGACAATTGGAACACTGTCTGGTTCTCCCTCTTACATCACTTAGACTGGCAATAAGAATATTAAGGATGTTGAGAGAAGCAGCCAGTGTGACAATTCTATCCCTGGAGTATCTTGATCTTTCTTTCAATAAATTTGTTGGGATCAGAAGAAGTATTTTCTTTGGGTTCAGTAATCTTAAAATATTGAAGATGTCTCACAAGAACTAAACTACAAAATATACTCGCCAAATTCTTCACAAAGCTAAGACACTCAGGAACTATACATTAAAATGATGGTTATACAATAATCACGGAGCCTTCCGCAACATGGAAGCACTTTGTATAATTAAGACTTATCAGCGAGCTAATCATCCTAAGTAAAAACTCAGTTTAACAAACACCACATTTCTTCTAAACTGACTATCATGAAACCGAATTATGGAGCACAGATTTATATGATACAAACATCTACATCACTGTTTTTGGACTTAATCTTTAGTACAGGACTTAACAAGAACAACGGAATAGATGAACACGGAAAAAAGTTCAATCCTCCAAAAATAAAAATACCTCTCTCTCAGGCACTAATTAAAGCTAGATCCCAGTGATATTGACAGTCTGACTTTTCGTAACTTTGGATCTTCGTAAGACAATCAAGACAATTTCAAATTCCCGGAGGTTTACTTCAAAGTCAGCAACATCTCAGTGTCTTTTATATAAGCAACAACAAAACTTTCTTTGATTCCAAAGACTCTGTTTAATTGCACCCCATCACTGCAAAGCCTGTACATGCAACAGAACAGATAACCACAATAGAACCTGGGACATGTTTCAACAAATGGAACAATCAGAATAGATGCTTCAGGGAATCCATTCCCTGAACATGTGACCTTGGATGGTGTAAAGCTTCTCCATTCTTCTGACAATATCCAACTCTAAAACTCTGATGATACAAACTGCTCACTCTCTTCCATCAAAGACTATAATGTGCATTATACACATATACAATAGCAATTACCATAATTCACCAAGACCAACGTGGAAGAAATCAAAAAATAATACCATCATCAACAAAATGTATCCTAATACATACACTCCAACAAGATCCACTCTTCCGTAGCCATCTTGATCTTAGTAGCCTACAGGAAACGTTGGTGGCTCAACTACAAACTGTTCCTCCTAAGGCTAGCTGTATTTGGCTATGAGGAAATCAACCATGACTTTGATGACCAGGACTATGAATACCAGCTGAACCTCATGTACCATGAAGATGACCAAGGATGGGTGGACCAGATCTTGAAGCCAGTCCTGCAGGAGAGGTTTCCACATCTCCAGAAAGTAGTCTTTGGCGACGATGGCCTCAACCTCTCTATGTTCTACATCAATGCTCTGCATTATGCAGTTGAGAATAGCTTCAAGACTGTCCTCTTGATCAGCAACAGCTCAGTGGATGAATCCTGGTTTATGACAAAGCTGCGCATTGCTCTGGAGGATCTCAATGACACCAGACTGGACAAGGTCATCTTGATATTCCTAGAGGATATCCAAGATGAGGACCTTCCGTATCTTGTCAGGTTATTCCTGAGTAAGAACAAACCTTATATGTTGTGGACAGATGATGAAGATGGTCAAGAACTTTTTTGGGCCCAGTTTGAGAAGAGTATGAGGGCCAACAGGGCTATCAACAATGTTATTCCTGTTTAAATTGAACATTG
>CALNVZ010000649.1:28281678-28301538 GCA_940671915.1 Paracentrotus lividus
ATGGCCATTATGATCGTTTGAGTTTCACTACTGCTGAAATTGCCTTGAAGAATGAAAAGTCTTGTGGAATGCTATATCTTGTTAGCTTCCTATGGCTCTTTCAACCTATCGGTCTCCAGAATCCTTTGTGCATAGAAGGGACTTGCTCCTGTTAATTTATGTTTGTACAAGATTCTCCTCTGGCTAATATATGTATGCGTTTATCAATAACATGGGATTAGTTGTGTTTTTTTAGTTACAACATGTATCTCTGATGAGCATTAATCAGATGTTATAGCCCTTGTCATCATCCAAAACACACTCAGTTTCAAGTTTACAGTTCATAAGAGTAGGAGTATAGGTAGGAGCAGAGGTCTGACCAATCTTTTTAACTCAAGCTTCACATAACCGCGGTTATTTTTTCATTTTTCCTAGAGTTTTGTCCAATATGCAAGTTATAGCACTGACAAATAAAATGTTTTGCTCACTGTCAAGATTCATGATGCTATTTATAAGATGAAGTTCATATCCGAAATCACTTTACATAGCCTAGTGTGTTCCTAACACTATCTCAAAATATTAGATTGAATCCAAATTTCATTTGATAAGAGTGGACAGAACTGCAATTTCAATATCACAAGGTGAATGAATGAATTCCTTCAGCAAAGTTTTTGAAGAATTATCACATTTAAAACAGCCAAGAGAGCTATGCAGCTATTAAAGCTTGCTTAATGCTTCGTCAGTTTCCCACTGACACTAGAGCGAAAAAAATGTTAGGAATCTTGAGAGGCATAGATGTTTTCCACATCAGTCAAACTTTGCAGAAATGTAAGAAACAAAACTATCCTCCCTGCTATTGTTCAAGTAGATATGACAAAGTCTGTTAAGGCCTTGCAGTATGGAAGCTTTGCAAATTTGTTTATGACACTGATGTGATGATGACATTGTTGCAGCTGATGCCATCCCAATTAACAAATGTCAATGCAGTCGGATTTGAATCAACAGTGTGATTGTTTAAGCGTATGATAGCCTGTATAATAGTATCTATGTCCAATGTTTCCTTTCAGAGGAAAGAGTGTGAACTACAATATTGTGTTCCTGCAAAATCATCAGTGGACTCAATTACTGGGTAGACAAACCCTGCTAATCACTGTGTCAATGAAGGTACTTGTTCATTGTATCTTGAAAAATGCTAAGTAATTACTATTATATGTATTGTTCCAGTTTTATCCACTTGAGTTCGTTTCCTGATCTAAAGAAAAGGAAATATTTACAAGCTCTGATAGCTCTTCAGAATTCAAAATGATCATGAGCTGTGATAAAGGAAGTTTACATAATTGCACTTGAAATATGATTTTTTTTTTTTTTTTTTTTTTTATCCACAACTGCAGAGAAAGTTGATATTCACTGCTATCATCAAAAGATGCTATAGATGTACAATGTAAGGTGACAAGCATGTAGAAGAGAGAAATATGAAATTTTCAGTTTATACAACATACCACATACCCCGAAGGGTCATGCAATCAATTTAAATTGCTTGAGAAATATGCGCCAAGACATATGACATAACTTGAAGAGAAAAAAAAAGTTAATAAATTGATAAAAATCACCATAAAAAGAAGATAGAATAATAAAAACAAAGAGTATTATAAGAAAAAGAGAAAAATAACCAAGTAAGGGTAAGTTTAAGAATTTACCCTTATTCCCACCACTCAGCACAATACTCGTTATCAAAATCACATCCCAGCTCGCCCAATACCAACAAAGTAGTCAAGATAACGAAGTTTAATGTGAGGCAAATTACTGGCCATATTATCTCTATTTTAATCTTTTTCTTTTTCTCCTCTAGTCACACGTACATATTTGTAGCAATAACAAGTTAAAGAAGGAGAGAAGGAGAATATGGTATCAGGCCTACAGATAATTAGAAATATATTTCAATGGGGAAGTTCACCCTGGAAATAGATTTGTTTTAAAACATGCAGAAAAATTAAATTAAAATATTAAGGAAGAAAATTGACCAACAGAACCCTGAAGTTATGAATGTTTTGATTATGTGATGACATGTTTGAGCTGTAAACTCCGTAAATTGTCATTTCCTCAGAAGGATATTAATAGTTTCAGATATGCTGTCGATATTTCATCAAAACTGAGTTCATACCACTATGAAATAGATCTATTCTCTTATCAAGAACCATGAAAAGAGATAAATTTATGAAATTGACAAGTAAAACACATAGGAGAGCAGCTTACAAGTGACGTCACAAGATCATATTTTAAACATTCTTAGTTTTGTTATTGTTTAGGGGATTTTCTTCAAACCTTCACTATATTCTTTTTACACTTGTGTGCATTTTTTAAACCTTCTTAAAAAATCAGGGTGAAACTATAATAAGCATATTAGAGAAGAAAAGTAGGAAGAGAGAAAGAAATGAATAATCTAAAGAAAGAGAAGAAAGGTTAAAACAGAATGCATGAAGGAAGAAAAAAAACAGATATAAACATCAGGAAAGAAAGAATGAACAATGTTAGAAGACAAACACAAAGATAACATACAATGGATAACATAAAGAAAGAGAGATGCTTAGAAAAAAAGGTAACATGGAAAATAGAGAAACAATAAATGACATACTTGTAGTACATGTAGGAAGAGGCATATGAAAAGAGTGTAATATTAATATTCAAATTGAATAATTCCTCATAATTGAATCATGTTAATGTGGTCAATGTTATACAGGGTGTCCCACAGAAAGCAGAAACCAAATCGCAGGCATTTTTCTCTGTGAATACAAGCAAATTATAAACATTAAATCTGGTATAGTTTTGGTAACAAAAAAAGAATTGGCATAATAGCCAATCAAATATACTGTAATCGTGGAAATATTCGCGCTACATTAATTTTCGCGGATTTTGCGCGAAGATCGGGCAGCGCGAATTTAAAAACATGTGAATGTATGAGCATGCTTTTTATGCATGTATTGGGTGCATTCAATTGCGTGCTTACTAAAATGCAGTGCGAATTCAAGAACCTGTGAACATTCTTTGAGACCCGCTCAGCGAGCGAAAAATTAATCGCGCGAAAATAACAGCGAATACAGTAGTCTAATATTGTTCAGCATTGCACTAAAAGATAATGTGTGAGATATCTTGTGATATTCCTTTTTAATCTCTGTGTATCACCCACACAAGAGAATTCCCATTGGTTTTCCACATAAACGCTGAGTTGATTCTCGCAAAAGCTTGGACCCCGTTTTTAATATCGTAAAATAAACACAATAGTTTTAGGATACAATCTTTCATATCTTCGAGTAATGAATTCAATACATCTTTTTCAGATCTCCAAAAACATAATCCATCTTTAAATGCATCATTTAAAATTCAATCTTTCTTCTTTCTGATGACACCTAAAACAATTTGGAAAAAGCCATGGCATTCTTGAATAATAAGTTTTTGAAAAAAATGGTAAATTTTAATTTGCAAAGAATGGTTGTGTTAGACTTGGAAGGATGCGAGCAACATGTACCTTTCCGAACAAAGGGATGGTTCATTATCATTTCTTTTATTATATCCTTTGTAATGTTTCATTCATTAAATCTCACTTTGATAGTGAATACAAATGGCCATCTTTTGCTTTGATTTGCGCAATTTGGTTTTGACTTATGAATTTCAAAATCCACCTTTTCCTCCATGTATGGCTCTTTTGTATTGTATTAGGTGGCAAAAGAAAGCAGAAAAGACGAACTTTAGTATGATGCACTTAATATTTCATTGTATGGTTTCACCAAGAGAAATAAATAATTATTTGGGTTCTGCTTTTTCTTGGACGCACTGTATACAATGTATATTTCGCGAATGATCTTCGCAAAAATGGCCACTTCAACATAAGGCTATAAATGAAAAAACTCTCAAAAAACACGAAATTATGGACTGGCGATTTTCCCAAACTAGTGCAAAATTGCGAAAATATTGGCTTATACGGTAGTGCTTTTTTGGCTTCCTAAACTACTCACTTTTGATGGTGCAAGACCATTTTACTTCATAACATGGTGTGTACTTAATCATCCCATCAACTTTATAGTACATTTATACCCTTTGCAGACTGCAGTTAAAATCCTTAACCCCAGGAAATAGGTGGTGCTAAGGGGGGGCCTATAGTACCACCTATTTCCTGGGGTTAAGCTTAGCACGCTTCGGTTTCAGACTGCGTTTTACCATGGACCTACTACCTCTGACTGGACATTCATAGGGCAGCTCTGACTGTAGCTATCAATGTCGCCGACGGAAATTTGATCTCTCCTCCGCACAGCTGAAACACATCACCCGGTCGTAAATCGTAGCGCTTTGACGTGATGCGAGAAACAGCTGTTGTTTCGCTGCGTATACGCATCGGAATCCTGTATTATAAGGTTGCGTGTTGTGCGTCGGTAAGCGGTGGAACAGCGAACTTCGAGGTTTGGCTACCCACTACGTTAAGTTGGCCATGCAGTAAGACAGCTTGTTTACGATATCGATCTCTATCGAGCTACTCCAGTTATCGCTCATCATTTACACTTTAACGCTTTTGATTTCGGCATAGAAATATGGCATTCGTAACGGACGATTTTACTGACATAAGTGTTGAGGAACTAGATGATTGGGGTGATCTCGTGTTAAGTCCTGAGGAAGAAGAGTTGGGTGTTTCTAATGTCCGAAGTGTGACTGAGACTGTGAGTGATCGGGCCGATGTCGATGATGAAGATGAACATGATGAAGGTGATTATAAAATAACTTCTATTCTGTGATTTTGGCATTGTTGCGATTGTTTTTTTTTCTACCTCCCCTGGCCCTGTCTAAAAAACTCTAACGTTAGAATTCATCTGGTGTCGGTATTATTACGGTCTATTATTAATATTATATGAAACTTATTGTTAATCAACTTAAATTTAACAAGTAGATTTCTAGTTAGTTAGCTTAGGCCAGTTAAGTTAGGCCTTCTTTGGCTTTACCCTTTAGTAATAGGCTTAGGGACCCTCTTCTAAATTTGTGTTTTTGTTATTTATTATTATTATTTGTATTAGCCTACAGACTGACCTGAAAGTAAAACAACAAGGGAGACACCAGATCGACTCTCGAGCTCAAGTTTTTTTTTTTTTCTAGATCTAATTATTATTGAAGCTAACAGATTTCGTTCACAATGTTTCTTCTTTTTCTTCGTGAGTCTACGGTCCTTTACTACTGCCAGTGTCTGCCTAAAACTGTTATGAATACTAGAAAGAAAGTTTAAGAGTTAGATGCCTAACTTACTTTTTTTTCACTTTCTTTTGTGTTACTTTTAAGGGTCATCCACAAATGGACAACAGCAAGCTGTCAAGTCAAAAAAGAAGACCTCTTCAAAGACAAAGAAGACTCAAAGGCCAGTTCAATCTGGAGCACAGCAAGATGGTAATTATCTGATTTATTTTCTTGTAGAATTATTTTTAATGTTAATCATAATCATCTAGATCTAGAGTCTACAAAAAAAAACAAAAAAAATGAAAAAAAATAACACCTGTAAATACATGTATGGTTGAAGTATTTCCACGCAATATATTCTGTAAAGTAGAGTTAAAATTTAAAGAGCAAGCCATTCGAATATAGATCTATACTTATATTTCTACAAATTCAACTTAGCCTTGACTCTGTGCGTTTCGAATGACTGCCCTTTATAGATTTTTAATAAATGTAATAATATATTTATGATTCACTCTGAACAGTACAATCGACAGTATCCATAATGATTTTTTATGTACATGTAGATTTACAATGTACATGTAATATTTATGTTAAAAATCTATGTTTCCCTTTAGGCTCATCACATGCCACAGCTCGGGAAGTGGAGTCGAATGCAGCCAAAGACACACAATCCAAGAAAGCTGACAAAAGGACACAAACAAAAGGTACAAATGGATATTCTAATGTAACATTATTGTAATTAATGTTATTAAGTTTATTAATTTATATCATTTTCATTTTTAGTTTCATTTTCACAACTTGATGGTCTGTTGGAATATTAAAAAGCACCCAGACTTCTTCCAGAAATCTAGGGTTACAGTCAATTCTCTATTTATCAAACAAGTCCTCTGTTTATAGTTCACTATTGAATTATTATTATGACTATTGTTTTAAACTTATTATTATTTACATTTCTGATTGACTTAGCAAATAAAACCACAACCACCTTCATTCATATCAAGATTTTTAAAATCATTTTTTCTGATAGAATAAAAAAAGTTTTCAAGTTTGTACCTGCATTTAGTAAGTAATCCAAAAAATTTCATAATTGTTACTATAAAATTGTTTTATTTTAATTTCTTTATAGCTTTCTTTGTGATGAGCCCTGAAAGCCGAAGGAAAATGGAATCTGACGCAGTATCCATCGTGTCCAACCTCCTGCAGTCCGTCTCCAGTGACGATCAGTTTTCAGGGAAGCATGGATATGGTGGACGTGTCATTTCTATGGCAAATCAAATCTTGACATTTCAAACATCAGATTTAGAAGACATCAGCAAGGACATGATGAACTCGATACTGGATCTGGTTACTTCAGTCGAAAAGACCCCTGTTGGTGCCACGTTGCAGGAGGAGACATTTAAGCGGTTTCATGTTCTTCGTTTGTCAGAGCCTCACAGGGACCTGTGGAGAGCGTTTCTGAGGAAGCTAAACATAACTACCGGTGAACAGATAGTTGGTAATCTGCTTTACCAGTTCCTTTTGGACAGAATACTCAGTCAGGTAATCCTTCAAGTGGGGAGCCAGCAGTTGGATGAGCAAGAAGCTGACAATTCTCGTGTAGAGCTGAGTGAGCGCGAACTGAACGTCCTTCGGTATGTTTCGGGATTTGTCCCTTACGCGTTATTAAAGCGCTATCGACGTGGAAAATCTGCACTTGCAAAGGAGTATGTGATAGTTCTCCAGTCTTGGAGGGCCAGCCAGGACAAGGAAACGATGGCCCCATCCTTCTTGGCCTACACTGTAGCCTGGATTGAGATTCAGAATAGGGGGGGATTGTTCTGCGTGACTGATGAAGTTTTTAGATTCTTCTGGGCCTGCGAGAGAGTTGCGAAACCATTCCTTGCCAGAAAAAAGATTGTAGAGTTGAGGAATACGAATGTTAAGGTGACTTTATCCAATATGTGCTGTGAGAACCATATGGTATTGCAGAGGTGGAATTCACTGATCAGCCCACACTCCATAAACATTGACATGAAGCCCCTATTCCAGTCCATTATCAATTACTTCACAAAAATTCGTATCACTGCGTTTGTGAAAGCATTTAATTTGGTTGAAAAACAAGCAAAACGAGCCGCATCAAAAGGACAGAGGAGCTTAAGAAAGGAACTGGCAAAGTAGTATATTTCACTGTTCTTTTAACTACGCTTGGAACTAATACATGTACAAGCTCATTAACATTATTGTTTACATTTTATCTCCTTTTTTTGGTTATTTGTTACTTTGATGATCGAGCATAAGTTGCTCCATAAAGCCTGTCTCACACTGTGCGATTAGCTGTGATGCGATTTTTGAGAAAACTGATATGTTATTTGATATGGACATTCAAACAAGAAATTTAATGCTGTCCAAAGTTCAAAGTTCTTGAACCTATTTTATTGACAAGATATTTTTTGCATCCTTTTATATGATGTATAAAAATGTTATATTTACTAGTGCTTTTTGATTAAGATTCTGGGAGAACACAGCTGTTAACTACATTACATGTAGCTACATGTACATGCATATTAATGTAAATATGCCTCTCTAAATTTTGCATTATTTAAAATCATGTATTGAAGACTGCAGTACTGTAAATCTTTCTTAATTTGAGCATGGACCTAGAAGTTATACATACAAATAAACTTCAAACTCCCAACTGTTATCCCAACAATTTAACTTTGATGATGTTCAGTACATGAACCAGATATTTGTCCTTTGAAATGAAAAACGCTGTATTCATATTTATTCATGTAGTATCATTGTCAATAGTGTACTTAAATAAATAACTATCAAATGGAGTGTTCTTAAACTGCTGATTCGAGAATGACCCCCCCCCCCCTATTTTTAGATGTACATATTGTAAAGGATCTATGGTAATGCATTAATTATTACTAGCAGCAGTGCCCGTAGCAGCACAGGGGGTTAGGCACATAATTCTATTTTATTTGGATTGTTACCTATACAAATTTAATACAACATTTAAAAAAAAACGATTTTCACCCGACCCACGCCCATTTTTTTTTTCTTTTTTGAAAATGTATATTAAAATAAAGAAGGAATGTTATGTTATTTATAATTACATATAAAAATGTTTCGATACCATGCCAGCAGTCCACCATAGATTTCATTACTTTCCCTTTCTTCTCTCTTCTTCCGCTATACTTTCCCTTATTTGTTTTAAAAAGAATAATATCAGCCTCCAAGAAGGTCGCATACCAATCATAGGGGATTGAGTTAAGTCCGTCATTGGGTTTTTATTCCTTCCTCCCATTTTTATTTTGTTTTAAAATTTATACTATTTTTATTTCTATATTTTATATTTGCTTTTCGATCACTTTGGCTTCCCTTCAGGTCAGTTTAGCTCCCCTCTAAGGTCAATTTTGAGCCCCTTACGCCCCCCCACCAAAAATATGCGCATGTTGATCATCGTTTTACTTTTGTTTATTTTCCCTTTCCTTTCCCTATATATTTTCATTATCTTATATCAGTTTAATTGAAGACATTCATTTTCAGAAACGTATAATCAGATATGAATGCTTTATCAAAACATTATCCTTGAAACGTGCCTATCAACCCAAATATCATAACACCCCCCCCCAAAAAAAAAAAAAAAAAAAAAAAAAAAAGAATTCAGTTAGACTGAGAGGTGAGGTATATTTCACAATGTGCATGATATCTGCATGAATTAAAATGTGTAAGTGACATGTGAGCTATTAATTGCTTCAAGTTACATTTTTGCTCGCTTGTTCTGGTCCAACGGAAGAACAATTTTCCCCTTGTGCTATAGTCACACAGACACTTACGTTGAGTTACGTCCGGTTGCGTCCAAAAATTATGTTCTTTTTTGCCGATCCCCACGGATGCCTATATACCCGTCATAGTCAGCAGTGGAAATATTGATATTTCGTTCATCCAGTAAAACAAAGAACTACATAAGAAGTGATATAATAGAAGAAGAAATAAGATTGAAACAAACACAAACGTATCTATAGGTACGTGTCTGTGTGACTGCAGCATTAGTTTATTTGCTTTTCCCCGTATAATATTATACAATTTGAAATTTTGTCTTTCTATTTCCGGCTGTCCTATACTCCTTACTATTTTACTTTATTTCTCTCTCTCTCTCTCTCTCTCCTCTCTTCTCTCTCTCCGTCCCTCCTCTCCACCTCCTCTATAACATATCTTGTCATTTTAATACAATTGTCATGACTATATTATTTCATGACATCTGAATGGGTCGATGGACTACTTGGAGCCCTAACTGAACTGTTAGCTGGTAAACAAATCTGAGAGGCTTATGTTTTTTGGGGCCATTGGTCGAACAATTTCCATTTATTTAGAGTTTTCCTCGTAATAACAAATTATATTCATTTTGAAATATTACTTGATTTTCGATCATAATGAAAATTAATGTCTATTTTGAAATATCTTAATTTTGATAATATGGTTTCTCTTTTAATTTCCGGCGTTACCTATACTGTCTTAGTTTATATATCTTTTTGAGCATCATCACCACCTCCTCCATAACATGGATTTTTAAATTATTATTTTATATGACGCACCTTTTTCCTTCACTCTCTCTTTTTGGGGTGTATATTTTTTATGACGCCCTTTTTAAAAATTTCATTAAAAAAATAAAAACAAACAAACAAACTATAAAAAAAATTTCACCGACCATTTTCTTTTTGTTTGTTTGTTTTTTGTTTTTTTTTTACTGTTGTTGTTTAAAATATATTAATAAAAGAGGAATATCGTGTTGTTATATTACATGTAAAAATGTTTCGATACTTGAAAACCGTCCGCCATAGAGATTGTTTATTCCTTTTCCCATCTCTCTCTCTCTCTCTCTCTCTCTCTTCTTGTCTCTCTCTCTATCTTTCCCCTCCGATTCAAGTTGCTTTCTTATACATATTTTATATATGCGATTAGCACTTCTTTTCCTTCTAGATTTTGCTAACTTTGCATTCGGAATTCATATCAATCATCACACCAAAAAAAAAAAAAAAAAAAACCACATTTCAGGCTCTGCTAATCAACGAATTATTCAAATACAGTCACCACTTACTTTCATCCTTTTCTCGTTCCATCCTCTTTCTATACTCATAGTTTTACTTTCGTTTTCCTTTTCCTCTCCGGATTTTGCCACTATTTTTTTTACTCACCTTATATGGTATAATTGAAGAAATTCCTTTTCAGGATGTATCATCTCAGGTATTAAATATTTTATCAAAACATTATTCTTGAAGCGCGCAGCCCTCCTGAACGGAAATATCAAAAACAAAACCCAATAAAATACTTTAAAAGAAGGGGGAAAAAAGAAGAAAAAAAAGAAAAAAATCCCGAATTAAGTTAGACTGAGAGGTATATGAGATAATTAGTTTATGATTTACCAAGTAACCGGTTACGTATATAAGGCCTATAACTATTTAAAAAAAAAAAAAAAAAAATCAAAATTTTAGTGGTTTGGTTTCTCTATCAATTTCCCGGCTGTCCATCCTCCTTACTTTTTTTTTTTTACTTTAATTAGTAAAAAAAAAAAAAAAGTATCTTTCTCTTCTCTATAACATGTATATTTCATTGCTTCTTTTTTTTGTTTTTTTTGCTGTGATTAACTTTGTTTTTGCTTTCTTAAAGACACCATAGATTACAGCGATCGGTCGCGTCGGCAGAAATTCCGGTACTATCTCATCGAAAATGGCGAGATTGCATCCAAACGGTCCTATTTTATGTCTTCTGAATGTGACGTTGCACTGCTTTTTTTGTTAAGTGATTTGTTGAGCAAAGTGTTGAAACTAAAAAAACAACGACGGCGACAAACATTCGCACCGAACCTCGATACCAAAGAACATAGAGGGGAAAGCGTTACTTTCACGCGTTCATGCAGTTACAGCTACGATGAAGCTGTGTGGGGTCTCGCTGCGCATCACCCGCAAAACACGCGAGAACGGGTACTACCCGTTTTCGGGCAGTGGCAGCTCTCCGTTTGATTGCCTTCGGCTTCGGCTTTTAATATAGAGATTCAACATTTTGTATGCAGTGACATACATGTACAACATATGGTTTTTAAGTACAAGATGTATTCTTGAATATTCAAGTACATGTATTGTATGTCCAAACTTTGACTGTGAATGTGATTTGTAAAGAAAAAAATTATTTAAAAAAAGGTCTGTCACATATTGTTGAGGTGAAATTGAAAATAAATGTTTTAAGAAAACAATAGATGTTTCTAGAATTTATTAAATACATGTTAAGTAAAGACAAAAACAACTAAATGTAGGTTTGGTGATTTTGAATAATAAATTTAAAAAATAATTAACTATTGGAGTATTTTTATTTTGGATAGAGGAAATAAATCGGTGATTTAAATTTCCAATCACCTTTCAACAAAAGATTTTTTTTTTACGTCACCAACTTTATAAAATAATTGTAGATATGAGACAAGATGAATAACCAGTTCAATACCGAAGTTAATTGCATTTATCTTTTATTTATATTAATATTAAAATTTAAGTATAAAATGTTGCACTCTTTGATCATAAAATATTGCAAAATAAAGGTAGTGAATAAAGGAGGGGGGCATGGAAACAAGAACTAGAGAAAGGAGAGGAATGAATGAAAGCAAGAGAGGAGAAAACATGTGGGAGTTGGTAGGCCATTGGTGAGAGAGAGATAGGGGGGAGTTGGGAATAAAATGAAAAAAATAAAATAAAATGGTGAGTCAATCAAAGTTCATCAAAAATGAATCAAATCAAATGGTACAATAAGCAACATTACTGTCATGTAAAATTGGAAAAAAATAAATAAATAAAAGGTGAATACTCTCTGCAAGGGACCCTAGTAACATAAAGAGTTGCAATACCTTCAATAAAAGTTAAAACCATTATTTCATTGCAATGACAAAGTAAATACACATTATTGTGACTCAATTCACAGTTGATACAATTACCAATTTCAACTGTAGCCAATATATCATCCATGAAATATCACATACATGAACATGTATAGAGAAATGTTCATTGTAGCTGTACAGTCAACTTCCATTGATAGTCCATGATTATGCCATTTTCAAACATGTGCACATGAATTTTTCGTTCAGTATAAAAAGTTTTTATGAAAATCAGGTAGTTGGCTTGGTCTTGAGCACCTACATGTAGTTTTAGTAGGCCTCAAGAAACTGATGGATGATTAATGTGGTAGCAATGCAAGACAAATAATATCACTACCACGTATTTCTACATTAAAGGGGAAGTTCACCCTGGAATTTTATTGGTCTTTAAAAATGCAGAAAAATAAAAGAAAAATATGAGTGAAGGTTTGGGGAAAATCAACCAAAATATGATGAAGTTATGAATATTCAAAGTTTTGATTCTGTGACGTCACATGCGAGCAGATCTCCTATGTGTTATGTAGTGTAAATTCCACAAAATGACATTTTTTTCAGAAGAAAATAATGATGTCACCTGTGCGGTCGATATACCATCAAACATATGTTCATATACATGACTATATCAAATTGACCCATTCCTTTATCAAGAACCATGACAAAAAGACAAATTTATGGAATTTACATACACAACCAATGGGAGAGCTGCTCGCACGTGACGTCACAGAATCAAAAGTTTACATATTCATAACTTCGCTATTTTTTGGTCGATTTTCTTCAAACTTTCACTAATATTTTTCTATTATTTTTCTTCATTTTTTAAGACCAATAAAATTCCAGGGTGAACTTCCCCTTTAATCAAGATCATATTTTTAGTGCATGCACATTATACACAATTCTGTTTGATACTTGCATGTATTACATTAAACTGCTGGAAAGAATTTGTAGTGAGGAGGTTCTATATACCAAATTTTTCAAAATAAAAATTATTCATACATAAAAACAATAAACACAATGGCCCATATTCTGAACCGAAGAATTTATTTGTGACCGTCTCAGGTTCGAGTACAGCTATTATGCGACCCTTTTGTTTGATGTTGATTGACACATCAGACAAAAGGATAACACAATTTAGATTTGCATGAACTGGCGACTCATGCAAATTCAGTCTTCAGTTAAGAATAATGGCATGTACCTTCAAATACATTTACATTTATAAGGTTACACAGATAGGACATATGTAACTTTGTGGGGATAAACAAATTTCAAAATGTATTGAGATTGTCACATTCATCTTCTTTTACAGCATAAATACGATTTAAAAGAAAGCATGCAGTACAGATGCTGCATGACAGCAAAGGCAGTAATTCAACTTAATCTTGGTTAAAGTGAAATCATTGTTCTGTTCATTACATTGAAATGTGCAAAATATTATCTAAAAGGGATTTGGAAAGGTTGAGAACAGTTCACCCAATTCAGCTCACAGGCATACAACCTACATGTAACACAAAAATGCATGTATGGGGCAACACAAAATGTTTGGGGACCCCAAAATTCAGCTGTTTTAGTATATTTTGGGTTATACCATGACTATTAGTGTGATTGAAGAGCAATCTTTTATTGTTGAGCTTATTATTATAAGCTTTCCAAATAGCATGAAATCAGGAAAGCTCACAGTAATTTTCATCTTTAACACACCTTCCTACCACACTAGATTCCCTTTAAAACGTGTTGGCCCATATTGAAGAATTGACTAGACCACAAATGATTTTTTATCGTCCTTCAACTATAAACGGCTTGGAATAGTCGGGTAATAACAAAGGCAAACACAAGATGTTCTAAATACACCTAGCAAAGGAAATGTGAAACGCAAATGCATAATGTAAAGCGAAACATTGGAATGTGTGAATTACTGCACAAAGCCAGAGGAATTATCCCAGCAACACTTGTAGAATGCATACATTTTAATCGGACAGAATTGAGAACAATTAGCCATTCAAGAACAAACGAGTCATGTTTTAGACCATTTTGATTAATATGGCCTCATGGCCTAGATCCTAGCTTTTTCCATCATGTGATAATGGGAAATATTTCATTCCAATATAATCCCTCAATTCATGAGCACAGCATCATAATATAGAACACATTTGGGATGATAATTGTTTCACTATACCATGGGCCCAAATAATTCCATTCTGTCGGTGACTATACTATTTAGACATTTATCTTATCATTAAGTCAACAACTAAGTACATTGTGTCTCAGTCTCTTCACTTCTTCTTTTTTTTTTTTGGAAGAGGGAGCTGATCGATGCTGTCATTTGCAAGTCTTTTTGTTACATTGCCATACTTGGAGGCAACAACTGCTGCACCCGCAACCTGAAAGGTTAACATGTTGTTTGCCACTTGGTCTATTGCAGGATTATCCGCTGAACCACCTGCATGACGCTGCTTTGAGAAGTACTCTTCGATAGGGTCCTGGCTGAACTTTTCAGACAGAACATATTGCACGCCATCTTCCATAAGCAGCTCCTTGGTCAGTGCCACAAATGAATTAACTGGAGGTATAATGTGAAATAAATTATGGTAACAAATTGAACAGGTGGGAAAAAAATGGGAAAAGAGAGACATGGCTACAAATTAATGATGAAAAAGAAATTACATAAAAGACACATCACATATATGCAGCATGCAGTATACACATTTCATTGGTATCCTATGTAAATTGTGATTGAATTTATGTTTAATCACATTCTTTTTTTTTAAATAATGATTTTAAAGAAGAAAATCTTAAGTCCCAAAAATTATGAAATAATTGAATAAAAAATATATATATATATGAAAAAACACACCCACATAAAAATGAATTAGCAGGGAAGCTAATTGTTTTGTATTTGACTTAAAAAACAAAGATGTTTTTCATAAATGCTCTCCTTCAGATAATGAAAAAATGTAACCAATTTACCAGTAATTCTCAGTCCATCCCTGGTCTCTCTGCTGATACACCTTCGCTCCCTTTCAACTGGTTTCAGGTTTGGTGTGTTGGCAATGCTCTCTTCCCAGTCGGAGATGTACTTCAAGAAGACATCTGTGAGCCACTGTAAACATAAATGACATTCATCCAAAATAAATAACCCCACCAAAAAAAAAAAATAATAATAATAAATAATATAAAAAAATTCCTACAGTCCTTTAATACTAATAAGCTGTGGCTATTAATTCTTTCATATATCATATTATATTCTGTTTTAGCCATATGCATGTAAGAACTGAACTGGCCATATTACTTCGCTAAATTTCACTCTTCATTCTATATTTGTGCTCCAACTTAAGACATTATACATACATGTCGTTAAATAAAGCCATTCTAGATATTTCAGTTTTCATCACATGACAGCGTCTCATGGAAAAAGATCAAGAATAATTATGATTAAGCACAACAATGGCCTAAGAGCAGACGAAAATCTCTTTAAATACAATAAAATGCAACTCCATTGCAAATACATGTATGTAAACTACCACAATCAATCACTCAACATAATTAGAAAAAAAAATATGGAAAATTGACTTGCCTCAAGCCTCTTATCATTGGCATCACGGTAAGGTAGAAGGTTGTCATTCCGCTTGCGTTCACCCTCTGACTTAGTTGTTACATTAAGACAATCAAAAAACTTGTCGAACATCTCTATAAACTCTCTGGTACCTTCTGTAGATGTATCCCCGGTGTCCTGGCTCATAATCCTGAAGGCATTGGCAACTGATTTGCTTAGTACCTAGAAAAAGGAGATAAAATAGGTTCAAGAGACAAAAAACAAAAATAATTGTTTCAGTGTTTCAGATATAAAAGAAGGTAGGGTTTTCGGAAGGCTGAAGAAAAACTTTTAAAAGTGCAGCACTTAGGCTTCATACTGATGGTGCTTTTTGAATTTCAAGAAAATTCATTCTACAAAATGTATTTCCTAATATTTTGTTTCAATCAATTTAAAAAATTACCATCTTCTCACAAGAGAGGTAAAAGCCCACAAAACTCACCTGAGCAGCCAATTTGACTCTCATTCGCAGGGATGGTGTCAAATAGAGGTGTTCTGGAGTTAGTCTGGGTAGGAGACGTAAATCTGAGCGGCAATCCCAATCAAAGAGTCGTACAACATGAGTCCATCGAATGTGCTTGTCACCAAACTGAATACAGCAAAAAAACAAAACAAAAAAAAATTACAATTTCGGTTAGAATCTTCTCTATTTTTTATTTATTTATTTTTTTTTTTTGGGGGGGGGTGCAGAAATTATGACTCGGTAACTCCATGGTAATTCATACCTCTATTTTTATAGAGAGGTGCAATTTCTCTTCTCACAATAATACTAAATCAAACTCTTTTTGTGTATGCATAAAAAAAATAAATAAATAAAAAAAATAAATGTGCTTATTAATGAGCCTGAAATTCAGTTTGATTAATTTTTCTACATTTAGGTCTGATTACAAAGAAAAAAAAATATATAATTGCTGGCTGTAGTTTATGGGTCAAAAGCTGAAATAAGAGAAGTTTATAAGTGCAAAAATTCATTCTCAACACTCACTTGTAAGTTCCTGCTCTTCCGGTTGAATCCAGCATTTTCCAGATTGTTCCTCGCAGTTTTTAGGAGATGGGGGACGTCACAGATGAAGTAGATCTTCCTCCGTTCATCTACTGGGTTTACGGTGAAATTGCCATTGGGGTTACATAGTTTATAGAATTTTCTATTGCAAGTAGCTCCATCTGCCACTATCGCTCGGACTTTCAGTCCAGCGGTTTCTACCGCAGACACTGTTTTGAATACACACTCGTATAAATCTCCACTCCTAAGACTTGATGATGGAAATAAAGCTACAGCTTGTTTATGGGGCAAGAACATGCATCTAGCCATGATCATAAAAGCATGGGTTGCTAGGTCAGTTTTTGATTCCAACTTGGTCTCAAATGCTCTTAGTTCGTTACTAATGCTCCCCACATCTACAAAGCCGAGAAGAGAGCCAGTGGATGCCGAATAGACGACACCGGAACGAATCTTCATTTCATCACAGAGTAACGATATGTTTCTTTGGTAGTCCTGTTGGAAATGGATCCCGCTCACGAACTGGTCAATAACATCCTGGTGGACACCAGGCTTGGCATCGGTGTAATGAGTGTATTTATGAAGTGTTCCCACGGCAGGTAATATCAGTAACCCACTTTCCTTTATCAACTTGTAGCTTGCAGGTGACTTGCTGTGGATTGCAATGGCCCAACGGATGATAGATGGATGCCACCTAATATTCCTCTTGTCTTTTGCCCTCCTCGCTTTCATCTGCTCATCCCAAAGCAATTTTTGGGGAGAATCGTCCTTCAGATTTTTTTCGATGTCGTTTGCTGCTGTATCCATGATGTTTTCGATGTCTAGATTTTGTTGATGTGCTACTTCGAAACTTTCTTTCCTGAAAATGATCCGCACCTTTTCCTCCAACTTGATCTGCTTGCGTTTGATGTCCTTCCTGCTTTTTTGAATGGCCTTTGCCCTGAATATTAATTGTTTTCTTGACAATGTGCTTAACCTGGTGTGGGATGAAACTTTAGCTTTCATTGGTGTTGATTCACGTAATCTCTTTTGCATGGAATTTAGATCGCTTCTGGTCGTTTTACAAACGCTACATCTTCCTTCATCAATAAGCAGCCCCTTACATTCTGTGTGACGCACTGTTTCCTTAGGAAGATGCAAATCTATACTGTAGTTTCTGAAATTACGTTTCTTCACAAATTCCACATAATCTTCATTACCTTGGCAGATGTTTGCTTTTGCTACTTTGCTAATCAGCTCTGACACAGCTTCGGTATTCATAACCTCAGGAACATTAGTTGCCCAGCTATTCCGGTTCTTTCCAACAACTGTCACATCCCAGGTGCCATCATTGTACACTGTAATGCACTTCGGGACGCTGATCTCCTTGTCCTTTACAGCAATCGAAAAGAACAAAATACGATCATGCTGTCTGTTGGTAGAAAGTCCATGTTCCTCGGCAGTCTTTTTCCCTGCTTCGAAGATACCATCAATCTGCACGATTTCCTTGCCGCAAATTTCACATTCACTTTTGTGCTCCGTGTACTCCTTCAGGATAATGTTAACAGAGCAGGCCCTTTTTTGCCGTTTCAACGACTTGTACCGGGCTAGTTTCCTTTCGCATAATATGCAAATAAATGGCGGAAATATGTTGTCATCTTCGTCCTTGGTTTCTATTGACAGAGCTTGTCGGATAGTATTCTCATAGGAAACTTTTGAGAATGGCGTTCGCCCTGCTTCAACTCCCCTCTTGTTGCCACAAAGGCGACACCACTCCTGGAGCAAGTCTCTGTGTCTTGCCATCTAGGACCTGTCAAAAACAAAATTGAAAACAGAATAAGTTATGAGGATATTTTTTTTTTTTAGAAGAGACCCCAAGATGATCAAGAATTCCTGAGTTTTAAGAGGATAAGAGGATAATTATTTGAAACATTAAAATTGACTAGACCTCTATGGCATTGCAATTATAGCTAAATGATAAATACAGAGAGAGAATAAAAACAGGAAAAAAAAAGAAAAAAAAAAAAGAGAGAAATTAATATAATAACTCAAGATAAAACAAAGATGCCTTGTAAAATCAAAAAATCAATTGCATCTAGACTCTAGATTTCTAAAGTTACATAAATTGGTATTGCAAAGACCCCCCCCCCCCCAAAAAAAAAAGGGAATAGGGGCCGAGACTAACGTCGTTAGGCCTATTACTTTTTTTTAGGCCCCTAAATATAGACTCTAACTTAGATCTTGAAAACCCTTAAAAATAAGAAAAAGAATATGGACTTTGACAAACATTCTGACGCAAGTTCATCTTACAAAAACAACAACAAAAAGGAGAGAAAGAAAGAAAGAAAAGGACAAAACTTCACTCAGAAGAAGAAAAAACACAGCTCAGTCAAACAACATCAAGCTGCTCTGCATTCTCCGAAATATGTTATAAATCGGGTTTCGACACGCGCGGTAAATGTGTTCTCACTCATTTCCGGCAAATTCCAGACCCGAAACCCCTCCCCGAATGACAATTAAACTGTAATTTTGACGTCTTGTTTACAAATTGCACGCAACTGCACACACTAAAAAAACCCTTCATCACATAAAACAGATCCTAAACTCGAGGCATACAACAATTTCAAGGTGGAGAAATATGGAGAAATATCCCTAAAAAATGAAAATCTAGCGCTACTTTGAGATCAGAAAATCGTACATACCTTTCTTGAAATGGTGACACTGAAAAATGCCGTAAAATCCAACAGATTATCCAAATTTTTTCGGATTTCCGCACGAATGTAGAGGCTTAGATTTTCTATCGCATGAGCAAAACAATCACGGAAAAACAGGAAGTTATCATCGAGTTGCATTGTAGGAAGGGGGATTCCCCGAGCTGGAGCGAAGGCATCAAGACCCACGGAAAATCGACGTTGTCTGACTTTCACCGAAGAGGTCGGCGCTCAACGCCGGCGATGCTGATGGGATCAAAGGCCGATCTCCAGCTGTGGATGGTCGTAAAATTGTGCAATAGAAAAGTAAAGCGTTATCAGCTCTCTCTGTGGGGGATAAACAGCTGGAGGTCATCAATTTGGGCTCGATGAATGTCCAGTCAGAGGTAGTAGGTCCATGGTTTTACCAAAGTAGGCTAGCACGGTAAATAGTACGGTACTATCTGGCCCTGCTAAAAAGCAGGGTTAGCCGGGCAATTGCGGTGCTAAG
>CALNVZ010000649.1:28302538-28319672 GCA_940671915.1 Paracentrotus lividus
TGTTTTGCCCTGGTAACAGTTTTTTTCTGTTCGATATATCCTATCTCAACATAAAATGACAACATTTTTGACCTTGCGTCCCACAAAAAAAGTGTGCAGGGCAAAAATCCAAGATGGCCGCCGGTTTCCTGAAAAATCACATTTTCAGCCATAATTTTGCCATTTTCGGGTCTTTTTAGCTGGTTGTGGTGTCTAATCCTATGTATTGGAGGGCAGGCAATCTGTTTATGCAACAAGAAGTAGTGTCAACCCTTCACCTTGTATAGAAATTAACCCTCTATAATCCCTGCATTGGAGCTAAATTAGCCCCCCCTCTGATATTTTCTTCATAATCTGTCAAGCAAAAATATTTCGGACAAAAAATTTCTTGACTTTTTCAATTGATATTTCACACAACATTAAACCCTATTTGCGAAAATCGGGGGTACGGTTGCAGAGAAATGACACATTTCATGACCAATCTTTGACAAATAAAAGCGGCTTCCAATGCTTTTGTGTGTAAAATGTATTGTGCTAAGTGCCTGTACATTGATCTAATTAACTAATTTCCTCCGTTCCACCCTGGGATCTTCATTAATTATCACCCGACTGTGACCAAACTTGGTGTGTCCAAATCTCATCATGTATTTTACAAGAATACATAGTCAAATTTATGATATCTTTTGTTATTCTTTAATAAAACACATTCTCTTCTGACAACCATTTACGTAAACCCATATACATGTAACACACATAAGCATATGGAAACTGCTATTCTTTTTGAGAAATTGGTTACACAAAACGGGCTATATCTGCAACCCTACCCCAATTTTTACGAATATGGTTCTTAAAATGTGTGTGAGATGTAAAAGAAAAAAGTTCTGATATTTAGCGCAAAATATTTTGCACTGAAAAATTATAAGCGGAAAAAGGTAAGGAGGGCGGGGCAAATTTAGCACCTAATACAGGGATATTGACGATATTTCTACAGGTGAAGGGTTGACACAACTTCTTGTTGCATAAACAATGCCTGCACTCCAATACATAGGATTAGACACCAAATCCAGCTAAAAAGATGCCAAAATGGCAAAATTGGCTAAAAATGTGATTTTTCAGAAACTGGCGGCCATCTTGGATTTTGCCCTGCACACTTTTGTTGGGACGCAAGGTCAAAATTTTGTCATTCATGTTGAGGTAGGATATATGGAATAGAAAAAACTGTTACCAGGGTAAAATAACAAGAAACACATTTTTACCTACTTATAGCCCACTCTACTATTATTTATTATTTATTATTTTTTTTTTTTGATAAATCATATAAAAAAATTAGCTAATTATATATAATAGACAATACATGAAAATTGAAAAATAAATATAAAACAATTCACTCAGTTTTAACACATGATCCATAGCTTTCATACCAAATTTCTGACCCCTTGTACAAAGATGCATACTTTCAGAAAAGCACATAGATATCACAATATTCATAAAAAAATCACATTCTCAAAAACAAAGAAAATAAAAAAACAATACATACGCAGTTTTTTCAATCTCGTGTCAAGCCAGACTGTATAATCTAAAAAATAAAATCTTCTTTTTCCACAATATATTATAATAAGTTTGTTACAATTACTACAAACAAGAAATTAGATATTCATTATTAAAATTGGATATTATTGATTTCAATTAATTCATATATATGATACGACTACGGATAGACCCGCGGCTTGCCAGCGTTTTCTGTTAATGCAGCGGGTCCATCTGAATACCCTGCTGGGGAAAGGACTTGGCAGTGAAGTAGCTATTTAAAACTGACAAGTCTGTATGGAATGACAGTTTTGTTTGACAAAAATTAATTATAATAAGAAAAATGTAATGGTGCATATTCAATTTAAAATTAATTAAATTCGAAATTGTAAAAATATGATTAAAACAATGAAATATTTAAAAACAATGTACATTAAACGTAAAGGAATTTTCACGCCATTGGGATGTTAAATCAACAATTAAATTTATTCATTTTTCTCCAATACGGTAGAAACCATGCCAAATTGTAGAACACAACGCAACTGCTGTGTGATAAATTTGAAACCAGACAGCTATAGAAAAAAATCATAGGCTGCCGGCGGGCATTCGAACCACACGACCTGTGGATTGCTAGACCACATACATAACACTTAGACCACCGGAGTGCCCTGGTGATCAAGGTTCTCATACTATCCCATATACATGAACATCAAAGTAAGGGAATTTTACGCCGTTGGGATGTTTACAATGAACATCAAACGTAAAGAAATTTTTAAGCGTTGGGAATCAATGGTTTCTACCTTGGGAGAGACAAATGAATAATATACATACTTTTAATAACTTTAACGAATACGTACACAGGAATAAATATCATTAACAACTTTATATATAACATTTCATACAAAAATGACAATGAAATTAGCAATTGAAATAATTACATAGCACAGAAAATAAACCAATAAACGAATATTAGTAGCATGGTGCCGCCACATTTTGGGGGCTGTTCTCCCCCTCCATTTCCTCAAGAGCTTCTTCCCCTTCCTTAATTGCCTTTCTCCTATTTATCCTTAGTTTCTTATAGTAGAGGCCACTATGTAATCTCGTGAGATTTTCGTGCCAAAAGCGATTTTATGAGCTAACTTTGTTAATTTGGGGGTGCTGAATCCAAAAAACTTTGGTACCAATTTTTTCGACCACGTCTTAGGCCGCCATTTTGAATTTCAAAATGGCCGCCATAGAAAATTGTATTTTGACCTATATCTTGTGAGATATTTAAGCTATATTGGTTTTCCAGACCTTATTTTGTCAATTTGGGGGTGCTGAATCCAAAAAACTTAGGTACCAATTTTTCCGACCATGTCTTACGCCGCCATTTTGAATTTCAAAATGGCCGCCATATGAAATTGTATTACCTATATCTTGTGGGATATTCAAGCCAAATTGGTTTTCTTGACCTAATTTTGTTGATTTGGGGGTGCTGAATAAAAAAAACTTTGGTACCAATATTTCTGACCACGTCTTAGGCCGCCATTTTGAATTTCAAAATGGCCGCCATAGAAAACTTTAATATTACCTATATCTTGTGAGATATTCAAGCCAAAGAGGTTTTCTTGACCTAATTTTGTCAATTTGGGGTTGCTGAATTTAAAAAACTTTGGTACCAATATTTCTGACCACATCTTAGGCCGCCATTTTGAATTTCAAAATGGCCGTAGTAGAAAATGGAATTTGGGCTACATAGTACATGTATATTGTGATTCATTTTTTAAATTTGATTTTATAATCTGACTTTGTCAAATTTGGGGTGCTGAATCCAAAGAATGAGGTTCCATTTCTTTGTAATCACGTCTTCAGCTTTGACATTCAAAACGGCCGCCATAGAAAATTACATTTTGACTTAAATTTTGTATGGTCTTGTACGTAGTGGCCTACATTGATGGGCTACCATTTTGAAGTTCAAAAGGGTTGACATGTACACGTAGCTTAACCTATTTCCATTCCTATATTTGGAAAGAAGTACCATATAATGCTAAAATTTTAAGAATATTTTTAAAAAGATATTGTTTTAAAGTCCACCCCTGGTTGATGTCTGAAGTCTGCGTTGTTATTTTACGTGCTCCTCTCCCGTTTCATAGACGCGGATTAAATTGAGGGAAAACATTCCATCCCTCTAGTGAATCGTTAAATGGAGGTCCTGTGTTGAGGAGAGTAACTACCTTTGCATGTTTAAGAACTCACTGCACTATTTGTATAGGGGAACCATGGTGCAGTGGTCCCTTCACACCCCCTGCTTCCAATGTTATATCTTTAGGATACACCTATGGGCCACATCGATGCAGTTCGCTTTTCGCCGCCTAGGCACAGGTGATGCCAAAGAAACAATAATAATATTCACTGACAGCGAAAAGGCTAAACTGCTTTTTTTTTTTTAATAGATAAATAAAAACAAAACAAAAACAAAACAAAAACAAAGCAAATGGTTGATTTGCAGTTTTCTTTATCTGGATTTAATAGGAGGTGTAACAAGCACAGCTAGAGGAACGAAGCATTGATATAATCTAATAGGGAGGCTATGGAGAAGAATGGAAGAAATTAGTTGGATGGGGAGCAGATACTAAACAGAGTGGATGAAGAAAGAATTTAAACCAGACATCTTGGCACAATCAGTAAAGCATCTGCCTCATGAACGGGAGACCATGGGTTCGATCCCAGGTTGAGTTTATATACCAAAGATTTTAAAAACGGGACACATTGCCTTCTGGCCAGGTGCTCAGTATTTGGAAATGGAGAGGGGTAATAATATTAATAGTGTTACAACCATGTATATTCTGCAGGGCCCACTGGGAGAACAATTGAAGTGGCTACCCTGGGTAAATCAGTTAATATTATTTATTATATCAATTTTCAGAGGACAAATCTGGATCTTAAAAGTAGAAAATCTAGATGCACACATCACAAGGAAAGCAATTATGCTGAGAACATGGGAAAATTAAGCCCAATGGGAAAGGAATAAGTGTAAGCCAAGGATTTTCATTTGGTGTCTGACTTTGACAGGTGAAAAAAGCATAAGTTTGAGAAACAAAGAATGGCTCTTTTGAAATTTGTACATGTTGTAGATTTTGAGCTACAAAGTTTGCTCTTTAGATGTTTGGAACTACAGACAAAGGGTAGGTGGGAACCTTCTGCCCAAATATTTCACTTTTTCCTAAATAACTTTGTTAATTCATTTTGGTGGCTTTACTTTGTTTGTCATAAACATTGTACTATAATATCATGGGTTGTTGCCAAAAATATCCTGGTTCTAGTATTCCATTCAACCAACTGCAGAGTATACGATACATGTAGGGGAGACTGGGGTAATTATGGCCCCCTTTTTCACATTTCCTATTACTACCATTAAATGAAAGGTCCAATGATATTCTAATTATGTAAAAATACCGTCAAACTATATACCTATAATATTCAAAAGAAAGTATAAACCTGCTACTTCTAATTTTCATATTACTTACCATTATGTTAACAACTTTGGGGGGCCATAATTACCCCGCGGGTTGGGGTATTTGTGGCCCCTATTGTAATGACTGTATGAATTCAAAGATATTATGCTAATTAGTGATGGTAATGTATAGTAAATGTTGTTGGGTATTCCTAATACACTTATCAACCACCAAAAATGATTTAGTCTATAATTGGTTCAGCCAAAATGTTGAAATTTTGCAATCAAAGCAATACATATATTTATGTACAAAATCGTACAAGTTAATGCCCCATCTACGCTTATCTGCGCTTATACACTGTTTATACATTGGGGGCCATAATTACCCCAAATGACAGTTTCAATTTGATCCCCCGTTACAGCTCTACTATTGAAGATATTCAGGTGGAAGTTTTTCTGTTGTGTTTTTAACTTCCTATTGTTTCAGTTTCAATCAAAATTTCATCTTAAATGATTTTAATTAATGATATCACACCCCACATAAAAAAAGCAGACTTGCCATTTTCCAACGAACAGAATTGTAATTGCCGTACATTTTAGGCTCCCCTAAGCACACAATGTCCTGTAAATGGCTTATTTTTCTGATATGATAGTAGGAAGAGTTTACCTAGGCATGTGTAAAAATTAAATTATCATTGTGTAATGCAGCAAAGAATTATAAGCTCTCAAAGACGAAGGGGCCATAATTACCCCAGGGCCATAATTACCCCAGTCTCCCCTACATGTATCTTTGAGCACTTTCGATTGTTTGGCAAATCATTTTCTAGTGCATGAAGCAAAGATAACCTGTGATACTTTATGTAGATGAAGGATCCATTGAATATTTCATTGTCAGTGTCTGAGAAACAAACACCCATATCTCTGATGTTCCATGTTGCTCTAGAGGTACAAGAAGCATAAGGGTGGGCCTATTTGTTTCCTAATGTATGACGGAGATGGGCCACTTTTGGATGAAACACATTTGACAAGTATATGAGTATTATGTTGAATTCCACAAAGTTTGTCTTCAAACTTTTGAGGAGCAGCAAAGTCTGAACAGTCAATCATGGATGGGAATTACTAAGGCATTAATGTTGCACACTTCAGGCTATTTCCGGTATCATCTCTATCAGATAGAAATGATAATGTAGTTTATTAATTGGGATCCTGGAAACTTTGAATGAGGTTGACCAAATCATAAACAAATAAGAAACCAACAGTTCCTCATTATGCGTTATATTGAGTAAAACATTACAATATAAAGTTCCCTGATAACTGTTGTTCCAGTGTTTATTCCATAACAAGTTTGTTAAGGGATGCAAGTTTGGAGACCAGGCGGTTCCCTGTCTTTAGTACATTTAAACAGTTGATGAAGGCAATGTACTAGTATGGGTCTGGCGTACCTTGCACTGTCTTCATGGTGGTCTATACTTTATTAGAAACTTTGCTCTCTCGTCAAATGCTTTATATAATTACATTTACATTTATCAAATGCAATATGCTTATAAATAGCACTGTACTGCTGCGTGGATTTAATCATATATTATTCATGCTCGTCTATCTGCATTACCTGTCTAAATAGCACATTGTTAACATCTTTGGTGCTATAGATATTCTCCAAATTTACATTTATAACATTGCAACTGAATTAGCATTTCATGTTTTTTAGGTCGGCCATTTTGAATCCCAATGTAGTAGCCATCCTTACAGGTGCCAACCATTACAGGTCATTCGACCCCAAGGCTGAATGATTTAGATATGGTGGTCATTATGAATGTCAAGAAATAGATCATAATGACCGAAGAACATGTATCATAATGTGAACATCAAAATTATGTTTCTTTGTCCCACATTTAAACCTTCATAAATGCCCTTATGAAAAAAATTTAAGTTAAAATACAAATTTCTTGTATGGCGGCCATTTTAAAATTCAAAATGGCGGCCTAAGACGTGGTCGAAAAAAATGGAACCAAAGTTTTTTTGATCCAGCATCCCCACATTGACAAAATTAGGAGAAGAAAACCACTTTGGCTTGAATATCTCACAAGATATAGGTAGTACAATTTTCTATGGCGGCCATTTTGAAATTCAAAATGGCGGCCTAAGACGTGGTCGGAAATATTGGTACCAAAGTTTTTTTAATTCAGCACCCCCAAATTGACAAAATTAGGTCAAGAAAACCTCTTTGGCTTGAATATCTCACAAGATATAGGTAATAAAGTTTTCTATGGCGGCCATTTTGAAATTCAAAATGGCGGTCTAAGACATGGTCGGAAATATTGGTACCAAAGTTTTTTGGATTCAGCACCCCCAAATCAACAAAATTAGGTCAAGAAAACCGATTTGGCTTGAATATCTCACAAGATATAGGTAATACAATTTTCTATGGCGGCCATTTTGAAATTCAAAATGGCGGCCTAAGACATGGTCGGAAAAATTGGTACCAAAGTTTTTTGGATTCAGCACCCCCAAATTGACAAAATAAGGTCAGGAAAACCAATATAGCTTAAATATCTCACAAGATATAGGTCAAAATACAATTTTCTATGGCGGCCATTTTGAAATTCAAAATGGCGGCCTAAGACGTGGTCGAAAAAAATGGTACCAAAGTTTTTTGGATTCAGCACCCCCAAATTGACAAAGTTAGCTCATAAAATCGCTTTTGGCACGAAAATCTCACGAGACTCAATTTTTGGACATAACAGACTCTACTATTATCTTCATCCTTATTTTTAAAGATTTTTTCCCTGTATTATCTTTTTGCTGTGTAAATTGGATGGCTTGAGCTCCATGTGAATTGGCGTACTAAATAATCTGTTGCGCCATGGTACTTAACCACAGTTGAACGCAAGAACTGCAAGATTGATCTGACGATGTGAACAACGTGGACCTCTCCAGGTGTTTGGGGACCTTTTCCAATGAGAGTATGAGCTCTCATTCTGGTTCTGGTTTTGCCTGGCAGTCACCTCAAGCAGAACTTCCAAACTGACGGAAACTTGAGATGAAGGGTTCAGGTGAATAAGCCATTACCTCCATCTGATATAACATGGTAGTAGCTAATTAATTTCAACAACATCAATTTGTTTAATTAATTTTTTTAAGAGTAACAAATAATTTTGGGAGCACTGTAGCTCCTTAGTTCTTCAGTACAGTATATGTGAACTTTTTTTTTCATGGTTTTACATATTGTTCAATGAAATAACATTATTTGCAGATTCGACTTGTTGCAAGAATTTGACAGATCTTGCTTCGTAAGTAAAAGCAGCAGTCATATGGAGACGACTGCATATTCATCCACTCCTGCTGGACTGATAATACCCATTCGCGTTGGTGTGTAAGAATTAAGAGCCAAACTTGATTAGCAGACTGTAAATATTGCAAAACTATGTCAACATATAACGAGGAGAAATCCATTCAATAACATGTAATTTAGCATTATTAGCATATTGTGTATTTTCTATGCATATGCGAGTATTTTGACCTACATTTCGGAATAGCTCCGGCTCGTCCATACTCACGCATCGCACGGTACGTGTAGTCGACTGTACAGACGGAAGGGCTCGACGATTAGAACTCTCTTGATTGAATCCAAAGGCTTGAGTTTCCCAACACCATCAAGTTTTGGGATATATTTTTCTGGTTCAGCAGTATATATTTGTTGACTTTCAGCCCGGGGAGGCCATTAACCCTGTCATATATTGAGCAGTGAGGTGATGAAGTGCATACGCACCCGGCTCGAAGGGCTAATTTCAGCTGAACTCAAGCACTCTCAATACAAATTGACTAATAGTCCTGCCATTACAACGCTAAGAAGGCCTTACTTTCCAGTCAACAGGATTACCGTCAAAAATAATATTTGGAGAGAAAAATATTCAAATATATGGTTTCAACCCGGGATGGGTTGTAATCATGGGACAACTAGTTTTGATGCAGCTCTTGCGCATTATTTTGACACGTAATAGACGGGCGGCGAGGAATTCCGCTCACAGAGGCGCAGAAATTACTTCATATGGTGTCTACTATTTGAATGAATGCAATATGTTGAATAGTTAGTTTCTTTCTAATTTCTCGTGAATAATTTCAATGTTTTAAAAAATTTCTTTTGGGAAATAGATAATTTCTATTATAATACATCTAGGATATATTCCATGTGAAAATTAATGACAATGAGGATTGCGCAAAATTATTTTTATAACCTTAAGACCCTGAAATGTTACATATGTCTGAAAGCTCTGAATGAGAGAATTAAAAAATGCCACTGTTATAAAGATGTACGCATACACCAATACTATTATGTTCCCGTTTCAAAGTTTGGTCTCTGTTGCCATGGTTTTCAGGTATGTTTGGTTCCACAACTTCTATTGCTTACACCCAATGCCAATTTTAAGAGCTTTTCTGAATTCCTCAGTTTAATTTCCATTACAAAAATTTATACTTTTATGCATAATGGGTGTAGTATTTCAAGTTAAAAAGGTTCAAATAAAAAAGACACCGTTTTCATGTTGCAAAAACATGTCACATGACACTGGCCAAATTCAAAACGCATTGCCATAAATCCTAATCTGAACTATTAGAAACATAATTTATGTTCAAAACACATTGCCATAAATCCTGATCTAGGACTACTAGTATAGAACAATAATTTATGTGTCTCCACCTTGTGTCAGGGTAGAGGAATATTTTAACTGACAGAAATTGAGATCACTGGATAACATAATGTGGTTTCAGATACATTGAAACTGTATAACAAAACTAATTTGGCATAAAATGGCCACCATTCAGTATTTATTTGCCTGTATACATCTTGATCTAGGACTATTAGAAACACAATGCTGTATGGTGGCCATTTCATGCAAATTATTCATTGTTTTACTGTTCAAGTGTATCTGAAATCCATGCTATGTTAACTGGTGATCTCAATTCAGTGAATTTAACGTATTCATCTACCCTGAAATGCGGCGGTCACAACTCGTCTTAGGCTACGCAAGCACGTGCCATCAACGTAGCCTGTGTTGCATGTGCATGCACGCACAGGTCCAGGGTCAACTTCTGCGATTCCTTCGTTTCTGTAGTAAGGATATTGTAAAAAATTCATGCACGTCGTACATGCATTGTACATGTATGGTACCTCCGCTGCACAAACTTTCTACATATTCCATCTTAGGGAGTTGAACATCAAAGGTATGGCGAGTTGTGACCGCCGCGTAACATAAGGAAGGTATAGACAAAGAAATTATGTTTCTATGACTCATGTATTGTTTTACTTTATGTTAACATTCTTGTATTTGGGTATTTGTGAATTCGATATATACATTTTGGAATGATATCTAAAACCCATGTTCCAAATAAGTTGTCAACAATATAATATTTCAGGTACCGGTATCATATGAACACGTACATGAATCTTTTGGATTGGATAGTTTGACATATCAAAATGTTAATGTTTCAACCTTAAGAGGGGAGATGAAATGAAACTAGATTTGAAGACTAGGCTTTCATTCAAATGCCATGTATACAGGGTGACCCAGAAAAAAGGAAACCCAACTTTGATCAACAATGATTTCAAAAATATTCCAATGGGGATTATGAAATTTATATCACTGTAAAGTGCAACTCATTACCATTCTAATGATATCTCTCTCACCTCACCAATATCATGCTTCGCTGAACCCCATTGTTCTGAAAAAGTCTTGTAAAATTGTGCGTGGTTCACTTTCAAGCACCTCGAGATGGTTTGTGTGAATGTGCCTGGAAAGGAAACCCAACTTTGATCATCAATAATTTCAAACATATTTCAGTGGTGTTTAAGAAGTTTATATCACTGGAAAGTATAACTCATTACCATTCTAATGATACCTCTCTCAGCTCACCAATATCATGCATCAATGAACGGGCCCATTTGTTTTGAAATCGTCTCGCAAATTGGGATATGTTCTCTTTCATGCTCCTTGAGTGAGTTGCTTTTAAGGTTCCTAAATCAATCTAAGTAGAGCATTCCGGTGACTTTAATAATGGGTTTGATAATTGGTTGGAAATGTCTACTTATTTATGTCCGTTAATCTTACCATCCAGGTAATTTTATCATGTTACTGCTCACACAACGCAAGAGACCTTTAGTTCTCCGTGGAGAATGTAAGAAGCAATGACAGTGCATCAATCACATTTTCAAGATATTTTCAGAACAATGGGGTTCAAGTGAATGCGTGACATTGGCGAGCTGAAGATGATATCAAATAAATGATAATGGTGGCACTTTCCAGTGATATAAACGTCATAATTACCACTGTAATGTTTTTTATGATTGATGATAAAGTTGGGTTTCCTTTTAGGCACATTGCACACACCATCTCAATGAGCGTGAAAGTGAACACCAATTTTGCAAGACATTTTCAAAACAATGGGTTCAGTGCATGCGTGACTTGGTGAGCTGGCAGGTATCATTAAAATGGTAATGAGTTGCACTTTCAGTGATATAAATTTTATAATCACCAATGGAATTTTTTGAAATGTATTGATGAAGACTAGTTGTCTTTCATGCACTGTAGTTATAATGAAACCATTGTTCATTATGTAAACATAATTTGTAGATTCTATGTACAGTAAATGGTCAATACGTTGACCACGCCACACCCTATATTCTGTATGCTGGAGAATACTTCACTTGTAATAAAGTTGCCTGTCCCCTACACACTTGTTTGTCATTACCTCCTTCGTGCTATATATTTTCTAAGCCGTGCATCATTACAGACATCTTCTCAATTTGTTCTGTCTGGCTTGTACCACCACACCATGTCTTGATACGGCATCATAACCATGCTCTGAGTCATTTCCAATAAATCTGTATTTTTTTAATATTCAGAAAAGTGAAACAATAAGAACAACAATATTCCATATTAAATGCACAAAAGTTAATTATAATTATCATCTAATTAAAAAATCTCTTCGTAGGGGAGGGCTTATGGCTGCGATCTGCTTTGTTTTGTTTCTTTTTTTTTCTAATAACCATTAAGATTATGATTGTTCGTATAATCAGTCACTTTTCTATAGAGAACAATGTGCAAGAATGGACCAATTTTGAAAAACCATTAAAGATGGCGGCTATTCTCAAAATTAAATTGATTGGCAGGGGCGGATCCAGCATTTTCCAATGGAAGGGGGAGGGGAGGTTGAAGAGGGTGTTATAGACTTTTTATCAACTAAAATCATAAACTCTACTAATTTTTAGGTGAACTAAAAATATAGACCTGTGTATTTTTGTGACTCGCGTGACACATTTTGAGGTTGTTTTCAATTTGAAATATTGTCAAGCTCAATTCACATAAATGCAGGAACCAATGTGATATGACAAGATGGGTATAAAGTAAATCAGAATACTAAAATTTAGGAATCTAATCACTATGAAAATTGCTTTAAATAAAATCATTAAAATCATTACCAAAAACCATACTTTTTTGAGGAAATTAATGTAATGAATTAGAGCAAAAAGTCTGATTTCATGCATAAATTAGCATAATTAGCAATTATATTTAAAAACAAAACATTTTTCAGAAAATTAACTATGTCATTACAGATATTACGCGACAGGGGACGTGCGTGCCAATTTTCATCGCGATCTGCGGTCGACGGCCAAGATCTCGGGGGGGGGGGGGGCTAAATTAGCCCCCCCCCTGGGCTATACGTTTTCAAAAGAAGCCCGGTCAGATTAGGGTTAAACTGCTTTATACTATCATATCACTTTAACAATATGTTTGGTGGTGCAATAGTACTTTGCAGGACCCAACCCCTCATGATTTTGAAAAAAAAACTTCATTTTCAGGGCTAAATATCAGATCGTTATATTTTTCATTCCAAAATTGTAAACTATAATTAATTATACTTTGTTTAAAAGGTCTTATTATTATATAAAAATATAATAATATAATATTTGGGTGATTATAGATGTCTTGCCGATGAAAACAATGAAAAATTAAAAAAATCTAAATTTCCTGAATTTTTTCACGATTACTTGTTTATATTGCACCTGCTTTCATTTTTTTAATGCAAATTTAGATTCCATGAGGAATTTCCTTTCAGAATGTATAGTTTTGATAATTATATTAGGATGTATACTTCTCAAGATACAGGTCTTTGAAGTGAAAAAAGTGCCATTTGCTGTGAAATTGGCATGTAACGCAAAAGGCGGCGAACTTATAACACACGGCCGTTTACATGTTTTCAAGTTTTATGTGCCTCAGGTTTTAGCCAACATATAGGCTAACTCCAGACTCCAAATGAAGTGTGTGCAATTTTCATTACAATTATTTGGCCCCAAAATATTTAGGTTGCAGCGTCCATCCCCAGTCTCCCCAACTACTCACCACTTGTTACATGGAAAGTATGCTTTCCTATTTCCTTCAAATGACTTCATCCTCAAACTCTTCCTTTGATTGAAGATTAAAGGTGATGAAAATTAAGATTCATACCATGTCCATATGCACCTAGCCCCCAAATTTTTATATTATTTTCATTGGGTATTTTTGAAATTTCAAGCAATGGCACCTACTTACACGACCATCCACGGTCTACCCTACTACTTACCGCTTGTTAGATAGCAAGTATTCCTTCCTATTTTCTTCAAAACTTCATCCTCAAACTCTTCCTTTGATTGGGTGACCCTGGATCCATTCCACAGATCTTGAAATCTTGTAGACCTGATGACCATATCAAATACACGAAACAAAAATTTATGAATCTACTCACTATATAGTTTATTGAAATCATAACCAAAAAAAATACTTTTTAGAACGAATTTGTTGTCTCTTTGAGGTGGTTGGTTGTTTGAAGATTAAAGGTGATGAAAAGTAAGATTCATACCATGTCCATATGCACCTAGCCCCCAAATTTTTATATTATTTTCATTGGGTATTTTTGAAATTTCAAGCAATGGCACCTACTTACACGACCATCCACGGTCTACCCTACTACTTACCGCTTGTTAGATAGCAAGTAGTCCTTCCTATTTTCTTCAAAACTTCATTCTCGAACTCTTCCTTTGATTGGGTGACCCTGGATCCATTCCACAGATCTTGAAATCTCGTAGACCTGATGACCATATCAAATACACGAAACAAAAATTTATGAATCTACTCACTATATAGTTTATTGAAATCATAACCAAAAAAAATACTTTTAAGAACGAGGGCAAGTCCAAGATAACGTCCCCTTGAAAGACAAAATTTCATCTTTGTCTTATGAAGGAGTTTTTGGTAGAATATGAAAGCCTAAATGTCAAACCTCAGAATTTCATTAAAAAAAATGTGTTAATATGCAAATTTATGCAAATTTGGGGCATCTAATTTGCATAATTGGTAAACAGAGCGATACGTATGGGACATTTACAAAAATTCATAGAAAAACAAAAAAACAAAATTAGTGAGATTCAACCATGGGTGGGACATGGACCCCTTATCATTCAAAAAAAATTTAGAAAAAAAAATTGGTGAAATCTAATTAAACATGCAAATTAGCTCGTGTCCAAGCATGAAATGTCCCATACGTAACAAATTAAGGACATTTTGTTAAGTTATTTCCCAGAATACAACACTTAATTGAATTGTTGCAACTCTGGGAAGTTCTAATTTATTCAGTGGGACAGTATAATACCATTTTAAGTTTTGAAAATTTAATTAACTTTTTAATTTATAGTTAATTAAAATATTGTTACGTATGGGAAAATGTGTTACGTATGGGACATTTGTACACAATGTCAATGGGGAAGTTTGTGTACAAAGTGAATGTAGAAAATTTTTTTTTAGAGTGCTCCAAAAAGTGATTTATTCACATTTTCTGGAGTCAATAAAGTTTGCTTTACCATGATACTTGATCCATGAAAAAAAATTAAACCAAAAAATTTGGCAATAATGGAGAAATATGGAAAAATAAAAAACAATAGAATACATAAGAAATTCACAAAACAATGAAAAGTATAAGAATGAATAGTGGGAATTACCCAGGGAGCAAAACCCCATATTTTGGAAGGAGCTGACATGTCGAGATATAAAAAGTAGTCCTATCTAGGATGGTTGCATGGACCCTAACCAACATCGCTAGGGCGGACTACTCTTCAGATCAGCGGCAGGAGGGTCCCTACGGGTGGGGGCGTCCAAAATAGCCGCCCCTTTTACAAAAATTAGCATTCTGAACAAAAATGTTTGAAGCAGAGTTTCAAATACATTGAATTTGGTATCAAATTAAAGATAATAAAATATCCTACGATTTGGTACTATTTTCAATAAGAATCATGTTCAGTAAAGGTAAAATTTTAAGTGTTAAACTTGATTTTTCTCATTTTTTTCAAAAAATAAATTTTTATCTATTTGTTGTTTGATTTCGTGTAATAATCATGTCAAGACCTGAAGCGCGAAACTTTTTAGAAATGTGCCCCAATGTATTGACAAGAGTATGTAAAAAAAGAAAAAGTAATACCCTTTTCCAATAAAAAGATATAACGTTATAAAGTTACAACTTCAATATACGGAAAAACGACGTTTTTGCCCCATTTATGTGGAAAGCCCATACATACACTGTAATACCCTATTACAGTACGCGCATGTATTGCACGGCGTGATCTAACAATTTTTATTACAGGAATATGCAATTTTCCATAACGGTTAATAAAGAACCCTATGTTAGAATGGATTTCTCGACCAATTTGTTGTGAAGGGGGAAGGGATGGGGAGGGGGCGGGTCATGAACACGGGACCAATTTTGGGGGCGGCAGATTTTAATATTATAATCTTATTTTTAATCAAATTAATAAAATTGTGCTTGTGCAATATATCGGTTGTTATTTGGCGAATGGAAAAGGGCTGATTGCAGTCACAGTTACGTTTGTTGGGTTTTCTTTTGCTAAAGGTTACACTGATAATATACATAAAGGTCCTGCACATGATTATCCAAACACATGAACATTAGGCCTACATCATATAAAAGTGAGATGAACAATAATCCTATAACACAATAGACAAACAAAGTTAATGTTAGTAAACAATAAACAAGACGGTACAGATAATTCACATCCGACGAATAAAATTTTAAAAAACATCTGAGTTTAACAGAGTTATAAATAATTTGTTTGCCTATTTATACAGAAAACCACGTACCCCCAGGGGCCACGGGGTCGGGAATGGGGCTGGGGGCTGCAGCCCCCACTTTTGTCATTAAACGTGTACAATAACGCAAAAATGGCCACAGGGCTGCCTAGATTGGTGATTTTTAGCCTGTTCACAGCCCCCCCCCCCCCCCCCCCCCCACCAATTTCGGCTCAGCCCCTCCATTTTCAAAAATGCTCCCCGGGCCCTGCCCTCTCCCCAGAAGATTTTCTTACTGGCTGTGATCAAACAGATTTTGGATTATAAAACTTATATTGTAAGGGTAAATCTAACAACCTAATATTATGATGGATTTATCACTCAACATGTTGAGGTGATCTACAAACAGGGCCCAAGTAACCACTATTAATATGATGCCACTATTATTATTATTGTTGTTATTATTATTATTATTATATCGTTGATCTTTTCTTTAAATACAATAATATTAGCCTGGAGCACGTCACTTCATAGACTTATGAGCTAATTATGTGATTATTATTCAATCATTCTGCTATAAGGGTTTGGAAATTCGGCCCAGATGAATGGGTTGCAAAGCTAAAATAAGTTCCTTTTTTGAATGAGGGGAAAGACAGGTTAGACATAGAATTAGGAGACCCCTTTATCATATTTTTCTTTAAACAGGTTTGCCATTATTATAATTAACCTGTATTACTGCAATTATGAGTCAAGTACATGAATTTAGCAATCGGGATGTTGAGGATCAAATTTGAAAGTAGGGAGGGGCACAGGGGAAAGGGCCGGGCACTTTTTCTGAAATGGTGGATACTTTCAGCCAGTGGCGTAAAGAGCGGAGTATTAAAATTGGGAATAGACATGATAGATTGGGAACGTACCAGAACCAGAAATTTGTCAAGAACATTTTGGGGCTTTAGTCCATACCAGTAGTGGATCCAGGATTTCATTACAGGGCCCTTTTTTTGTGGCCTTCGGCCATCAAAGAGGTCATCTTGAATCAGCCATAGGGGTAAGGTTAGGGGCTCAATCGGCCCGCCTGTCCATT
>CALNVZ010000649.1:28320582-28371269 GCA_940671915.1 Paracentrotus lividus
CTCAGAATATCAGCTCTATAATAGTGCAATCTCAACAAAATATGGTATCTAAATTTGTCTGTGTAGAGGGGGGGGGGGGGGGGGGGCTGGCCCGGATTGTAGGCCCTAGGCCTAAGCAAAAAAAAAAAAAATTTAATAAGGGTATTAAATATTCGTTTCTATTGTCACTCAAGTTGGCCATACAAATGTGGGGGTGGGGCAAATTTTTTTTATTTTTGCCACTTTTTCCCCCTCAATTTTGTGTTGATCAGTGAAAAGGGCTTGGGCCTTAGGCCTACTTAGGTTTAGTGTTAAGTCCAGGCTTAAAGATGGGCATTCAGTTAGTGTATGGAATTTGCAAAGGAGCGAATGTCGGAGGAGCAAATTTTTTAATTGAATCCCAAGAAGTCTCAACTAACCATTTGGTATTTTGGTCAAGTTGAGTCTCCCCTTCCAGGCTAGGGAGATGAGCTTCCTCGGGGCAATGCCTCCAATTAATATAGGCTAAATGTTTTCCCAAAAAGAAAAATAAGCTATATTATTCAATTCAATTCAATTCAATTTGGTTTTATTAAAAAATCTCTTCAAAAAGTCCGAAGACTAACAATGAAGGTTGAAAAGTATATAAACCCCTCACAAAAAGTTTCGCAAGTCGACTTTGGGCCATGATAACTTTTCAGGTACGCTTTAGTTATTCCTGATATTCATACCATTGGAAAGATAATGTATTCCCCTTTTTATTGATATCTTATTTGTAATGATTGTATCATGCTTCAATGCACAGAATATCAGAATATGGAGAAAAGCAAAAAGTCAAATGTGTAAAATGCATTTTTATTGATCACATTGAAGTTCCGCAACTTGACTTGAGGTCCTGATAACTTTGGGGATATTTTCTCATTTTTATTGAATGTTATACCATTGTCAATTTAATTTATTCCTCTCTTGATTGATACCTTATTTGTCATGGTGATGTCATGCCTGGGTCCACAGAACCACTGAATACCACCGGAATACATGACAGAGCGAAAGATAATTTTCAGTTTCAATTTCTCTAACACAATTCTGAACATTGATACATTTTAATGTGGGGATTTAATCATTGTCAATTTTTATAGCATTAAAAAGTTCATTTATTCTTCTTGTTATTGATAGCTTATTATAATAGTAACATCATGTTTGAATGCAAATAACTCACGAATATAATGCAAAGTAAAAAGTGAAAAGTTGCAAAATGCATTGTTATTACCCGCAACAGACAATAATACTCACAACAGGCGTTCAATTTGCAACATTTAACTTCTAACTTGTCCTAACATTCAGGTATTCTGTCCATGCAGGAACAACACTATCGTTACAATCAGGGTATCATTGAAAAGAGGAATAAATTATCTTGACAATGGTCAAAAGTTCAATAAAAATTAGAAAATACCCCATAAGTTATCAGAGCCTAAATTCGAGTTGCGGAACTTCGCTTTGATAAATGCATTTTGCAACATTTGACTTTTCACTTTTCTCCATATTCTGATATTCTGTTCATTAAGCATGACATAATCATTACAAGTAGGATATCAATAAAAAGGGGAATAAATTATCTTTCGAATGGTATGAATATCAGGAATAACTAAAGCGTACCTGAAAAGTTATCATGGCCCAAAGTCGATTTGCGAAACTTTTTGTGAGGGGTTTATATAGAAAAAAAAAAAAAAAAAAACAAACAAAACATTTTAAAGTTATACAAATAATGCAAAAAAAAAAAAAAAAAAAAAAAAAAAAAAAAAATCGGTTCATTTACATCTAAATAACAATTGTAATATACATGTGTAAAAGTTCAAGAGGAAAAAAGGTTAAGTGGAAGAGTAAAAGCTGAGGAGAATTGTGAAAAAAGTGGAGAACAGTGAGAAAGAGAGCCGGGAAAGAGAGAGTGAGAGAAATGGAAAGAAAAAGATAAAGGAAGAATTGTGAAGAAAGTGGAGAATAGTGAGAAAGAGAGAGAGGGAAAGAAAGAGTAAGAGAAATGGAGATAGAGGAAGAACAAAAGAGGGTAAAATATTGTACAATATACACTCTCAGAACGCTGGTAAAAAAAATGCATATTAAAACCAGTTGGTTAAAAATATTAACCAATAATGTATTAAAAAGAAAAGTTGGTTAAAAAACAAGTTGGTTAAACGTGAAAAGCATGGGTTGTTAAAAAAAGCCGTTGTCCATTTTTAACCAATAGTTGGTTAAAAATATTGGTCACGTGGAAGAAAAACAACCAATGGGAAACGCGGATTTAACAAAGATACGCGCTCCGCTCCTCGCGCTAGAAATCTTGCGATTTTCATTTATACACGTAAATTAAGATCAACGAACGTAGAGGGCGTCAACAGCTTCGCCAGTTGCTCTAAGGAAGGCCAACTGCATACGCGCATGCAGCTGAGATATGCGCACATTTAAGTAGGCATGCCAACGAAATCACACATCGATTCAACACTACGATGGATAGTTAGCGATCATAAAAACAAAATGAAAGATTATGACCATTTAAGAAAGATTAAGATGTTTAAAAAATATTTATTGTTAGAAATAATAAGGTTAACATAAATCAATATTGCACAACCTGCAAATTTTACTTTTAAATCTATAATCTTCATCATGTTAATGATTATTGTTATCAGCGATTGTACACAGGCGGCTACATTCATGTGATTTTTGACAAGACGATTTTGGGCCGCTCGCAAAGCATGTCGGGATGGTCACACACCGCTCTATTTTTTTGGCTGAGCGCCTGAGCTGAGCTAGCTAGCCGCATACACACGTGTGTGCATGAGCGCTGCGCTGACGCGCAGCTACTAGCTTGCATAGCCAGCGCAGCGCCAACAGCCCTTGCGCCTAAGCCCCGGCGCAGGTGAAGTGCATGTAGCCTATTGATCACGGCTCGAGCAGCTGAGCTGCTGCCGCAGCTACCCGCCGCGCCCCCTTGCCAACCCTGCATATGCCCAAGACGCACGGCGACACTAGCGTGATCACCTGGCTTGGGTCGATCGAGCTGAATTTCCTAGCCTAGCGGGGCCGGCGGCTATATAGCCTGCCTTTGACCTAAGAAACTCCAAGGAAGCCTCCTATATCGTCAGATCATTAAAAATGAGGAAAAGGCCCTGGATGATATCGTCAGCTTCGTAAACAGAGTAGATTCTAACGTTAGGCCTAATTTAGTTAAGGGTCTAACTTACTACGTTGTCGTTAGAATTTTAGATCTAACGCTATGACTATGTATGATAGAGTAAGACTAAAGTTAGATCTAACGTTAACGTATAACGTTAAGTTTAACTTGAAGTTGATTGATGATCTCTGAGACTCTGTCGAATTTTACTTCGTTAGAGAAGTTGTTCTGCTTTAAAATTTAGGTTCTGCTTTTCGATTAAACCCCCGAGAAGAGACGCCAACTAGGCACCCTAACTAAGGCCTAACTTTTTTTTTTTTTTTTTTTTTTTTTTAAAGACTTGACTTGTTTTTCCGGGATTGGCGGGAAAGAGGTGATGATGCCCCGACTCCCAAGGAAATTGATGCCCCAGTCATCAGAAACAAATAGATCTAGATCTAACTGTTAGATCTAAGTAACGTTAAAAGATCTAAATCCATTGACATTGACATTTTAAACTTTTAACAGACATGTTGTTAGGCCTAGCTAGTGTCTATGTCAGGTTAGTTGTCGCCGGCGTAGCCGGCTGCGTACTTAGGCTAACGTCTAACTGTTATACCGGGAATGTCGATCAGTACCGTCACTGACTTTACTCTCTTTTTTACTAGAAATCTAGGTCTAACGATAACGTAAGATCTAAGCGTTCGACAAAAACCTTCACTTATCTATTTCTCGGTAAAAAGAAAAAAAAATAGAATCTGACCTTCATATTCCTGCATTTTTAACGTTACTTCTTATCCAACTCTTCAACAGCCAGCATAGCAGACGATAAAGTGTAACTTGCAGTTTCACAGCGAAATATTTCCTTTGAAAGTTGTCAACCTCGCCAATAACTTTATTTTCGTTATATACAAAATAAAGAATGTTTCTAAATTTTAGATATTTTTACCTAAAAATATTTAAAGTATTAACAAAATAAAATTTTATATTTTGAGTTCAATATATATTTTTGATACATAAATGAATTAAAAAAATCTGTATTTCTTGTCCTTTGTCAAATCTACAAACATCGAAAACGACCGCTCTATTTTTTTCTTGGTCACAAAAATAGAGCGGAGTTGGCCTTCCTTAGAGCAACAGCGAAGCTGTTGACGCCCTCTACGTTCGTTGATTAAGATATAGTGCGCCTATTCATTGCACGTATTTTGATCGCGACGACAACAAGGTTACACAAGCTGACTGCTGGTCTGGCTGGACCTATCTTGACAATCTGATCAAAGTATATTGGAAGTAGAAATGACTTGAAGAGTATAGGTCTGTGATATAGGACTAACATGCATTATGTTTTGACTACATGGCCAGTACGGTTCTTAATTATTTCGGTTGAGACGTTAGACCTAACGTTAGGTATTAAACTTGCTTGAAATTTATGCAACTCCGGTCTAACTTAGAATCTAACGTTAAATACTTCGCTCTCCATCAGCTTGGTCTCGGACTAAGTCTTGAGGTCATAGATTAGTTGGCTAAATATTTAGAACTACGTTTAGAACCATCACTTGCATCTAAATTTAGCCTAAATATTTTTAGACCTCTCGATGTGGATATAGTCCAATAGATCTAGGCCTGGAGTCTACTTGATTGGTTTAAGGGAGATGACCTTGGAATCTAAATGTAGAATCTAACATTAGGCCAACATCTCATTTCTATATTCTAGATCTATAATTAGATCCAGTTAGATCTCACCTCCTGGACTAGATTGTACTAGACCTAACCGTCTGAACCGAAGTACTGGACCAATACTTAGGCAACTGTAGGCCTACTCTATTTAGGCCAACAAATAATGCATGTAGTCTAATAATACAGGCATAACTTTTCATGTTATTTGTACCAATACTTTGATCAAATTGTCAAAAGGCCGGTCCAGTCCGGTCTTTCGCTTGATTTTTTTTTTAACCAACCATGATGTATTAAAAAAAAGAAATTAACCAATTAAGTATTAAAAATTTTTACCAACTAGGGTTGGTTAAAATATTTTAACCAACTTTTTATTAAAGTTTTAATACATAATTGGTTAAATTTTAACCAACTGGGGTTGGTTAACGCGTTTAACCAACAGTTGGTAAGTTCATATTTGAACCAACGGTTGGTTAAAATTTTGCCCGGTTGGTTAAAATTTTGCCCGGTTGGTTAAAATTTTTCTGAGAGTGTAATACATTTACATATTAATTGAGAATTTAATAGGAATTGAATGTAATGTAACCAAATATAAACAACAAAAATAAATATGAAGTAAATTACATACAAGCAATGGAATTTGAAATTAGGCCTACATAGTAATTGGCATGCAGAGGAGAATTGTGAAGAAAGTGGGGAATAGTGAGAAAGAGAGAGGGAAAGAAAGAGTGAGAGAAATGGAAAGAAAAAGATAGAGAAAGAACAAAAGATGTGAATTATAGATAAATATTGTACCATAATATATTTACATATTATATAATTGAGAATTAAATAGGAATTGCATGGATGTAATGTGACCAAATATAAATAACAAAAATAAATAAAGTAAATTGCAAAAAAGCATAAAGATACCAGTTCCATATTGCACATCTGAGTAAGAATAGTGTAGAGATTGAATATTGTAACGAAGTTTATAATAAGGTTTATCCTAGGAGAGAGAAAAAGGAGGTATGCAAAGAGGGAGGGAGATTAGGACAGAAGAAAGTGAGAGCACTATGAGAGAGAGAGGGAAAGGGAGAAAGGAAATATAGAGGGCTAGGGGAAAAGGAAGAAAGGAAGATCCTGAGATAAAGAGCAGTATCATTTTTGCACATAGATATTTCCCTTCTGCAGTACAGTGATGGATTAAAAGTTTAATAGAGGATCTAGGCCTCCCCGCCTCCCCAGTACCACGCACCCTCGGCCTCTGCATGCCTAGCCTCGGCCTGATGAAGTGAACGAAAACAACAACAACATCATCAACAACTAGCTCCTTGGATTGTGGTGGCACAGCGACGATCTAACACTGAGGGGTAATTTGAGGTGTTTTGTAAGCTTAAATATTACAAATATAAACTTCTAGACCATACAGTCAAGATCTCCAAGATGTTGTCACGATTTCCGAAAAATATGGTAAGTTTAAATGTGTTTTATAGACCAATTCTCCCTATTGCAATTTGCGCTTTTGCGTCTAGTCAGCCTTTGGACTGGTTGTCCTTGTCCGAGTCGTCTCAGCGTATCCCCCGTCTTGGTCGGGGCGCGTGTGGGCACTGCACTGCAGGGCTACGTGTAACATGTAGGCAGGTGTGTGAAAAGCTTTGAACGTCATCAATCAAACTTGTGTGTGGCACAGGTCTTGTTGAAAGGACTATAAATTTTAATGTGGCAGTTTAAGTTTAGAATTGAAGAATAATTGATTGACTAGTCTAGTCTACTCTAGAGCCATTTATTCTTTTTAGAGACAAGAACAACGACCTGTCCAGTGACTGTCTAACTTTAAGTTAGTAAGTAACAGTAACAAGTCCAACAACGTGACATGACGTTAAAAACTTCTTTTCTAAATTTGTTCTTATTATATTCATTATAATATTATATTGTGCAGGCAGGTCTAAGTTAGGCCTAGTCTTGAGATATAAATTCTCATTAATATCTAGTGTTTTGATTGACTTTGTTAAAGGGGAAGTTCACCCTCAAATTTTATTGGTTTTAAAGAATGCAGAAAAATAAAAATAAAAATATTAGTAGATCTAGATCTAGAAGTTTGAAGAGAATCACCGAAAAATGGCGAAGTTATGAATATGTAAAGTTTTGATTCTGTGACGTCATGTGCGAGCAGCTCTCCTATGTGTTTTAAATTCCATAAATTTTTCTTTTTTCATGGTTCTTGATAAAGGAATGGGTCAATTTGATAGAGGCATTTATATGAACATATGTTTGATGATATATCGACCGCATAGATGACATAATAAATTTTCTTTTGAAAAAATGACACTTTATGGATTTACACTACATAACATAGGAGAACTGCTCGCACGTGACGTCACAGAATCAAAACTTTGAATATTCATAACTTCATTATTTGTTGGTCGATTTTCTCCAAACCTTCACTCATATTTTTCTTTTATTTTTCTGCATTTTCTAAAACCAATGTAAACTCAGGGTGAACTTCCCCTTTAATGTCAATTCATGAATGGTGTGACTGATTTCTAATTTTGAACTTGTTTTAATGACTCTTTCTTATCAACTTTGGCATTCAATTTTGTCTTCAATTTGTTTTCCGTGCATAATAACAGCCTTTAGAAAATGACGTCTTTGTTCATAATATTTCATATTTTTTATACGGTCACAACTAATTGTGATGCCACTTTATGATTTTTTTATTTTTTTTTATTTTTATTTTTATTTATTTAATTTCATGCATAAAGATCAGGATTGTTTTCTTTCGCTTTATTTACATGTCTTTATGACAGAAATGAAGTGTCTAAATATTAAAGCAAGACACACTAACAACAAAGTATTTGAATTGACATGAATCAATTTATTTCCAGAATACATGTACTGGTATATATATTTTTTGTGTGTGAAATGTTCAAAATATCAAAATCTTCAAGTCTGAAGGATGCAGATCTATACTTAAAGGGGAATCCAACCCAAGGAGAGAATCAACCTTACAGGAAAGAGGAAAATGAGAGGAGCAATCTAAAAAAAGCTTCATCAAAATCGGTTATAAAATAAGAGAGTTATGAAAGTTTGAAAAGTCTAGTTGTTCCTTCTATGGGGATCCTCAAATTGGCATCATCGGCTTCAAAATGGCCGATCTTATGGACAACTCTCCATTCATTTTGTACACAAATTTTCAGATTTTCCCCATTTTCTTTCAAAATATGTCTTTTTCTTTACTTCTGAGCTCAAAATATGTCATGGGAAAATATATTTCACACAACATATGTTGAGCTGAGAAGGAGGTAAGATATATTTTGAAAGAAAATGGGGAAAATCTGAAAATTTGTGTACAAAATGAATGGAGAGTTGTCCATAAGATCGGCCATTTTGAAGCCGATGATGCCAATTTGAGGATCCCCATAGAAGGAACAACTAGACTTTTCAAACTTCCATAACTCTCTTATTTTATAACCGATTTTGATGAAACTTTTTTTAGATTGCTCCTCTCATTTTCCTCTTTCCTGTAAGGTTGATTCTCTCCTTGGGTTGGATTCCCCTTTAAGAAGAAGAAGAATATTCTTAAGTAGCAAAAGTCAAAAATTATGTTGCACTCATATCTTTTCTTCTTTTTTATATATGAAATGTAGAACTATATTTTTATTGTAAAAAGTAAATTGTTATACAATTTATCCAGAAGCCTGTGAAGTGATGTTAATAAATACTAAAATTAAATTGAATTGTTTTTGTTCACTCTCCTTGCCGTATGTTCACCCTTCGACCCCTACACAGAGCTACCAAGGCTCACACATTTTGCGTGATTCTCACACATTTTGGGTCCATCTCACGATCTCACGTGGAACACCCCCTTTCTCACGCAAAGTAGAAAAAGGGAGCATTATTATTATTACGCTAACAATCAAACCCCGCGAGTGCGATGTTTTCATGCAGGCGATCGTCATACGCAAGATAGCTTACTACGTGCTACATGTGTAGCGTGCCCAAGTGCCTTCTTCGTGTACAAATTACTACTGCGCGCGCGCACATATAGAAATGTATGGCACATACGGTAACGCGCACCGCATGCGCACTACTTTCAAACACGATACCACGCAATTTTTTTTTTTTGAACTTGTCATCTCTGCCTACATGTACGTCTCTTCTCTTTCTCTCTCTTTCTAGTGAAGTCTCTTTTGTAATTAGTTTTCCTTTCATTTGAATACAGAATTTTATAATGAGATCAACCAGGAATTGCTTCTTAAAGTGAAACTATTGTTCTGGTCATGGCATTGAAATGTGGAAGAGACTGTCTAAAAGGGATTTGGAAAGGTTGATAACACTTCACCTAAGAATTTGTGCTGTGAGGTTTTGGAATGACCAAAATGATAAGAAATTAACCCAGCTTTCTGTTACATGGACTTACACAGAAATTCATACATGGGGCAACACAAAATGTTTAGGACCTAAAAACATATCGCCATTTTGGTATATTTTGGGTCATATTATGACTATGAGGGCAATTGAAGAGCAATCGTTTATTGTGGAGCTTTTTATTATTATACTCTTCCAAAATAGCATGAAAATAACAGAAAAGCTCACAATAATTTTCTTCATCTTTCCCACACCTTCCCACTACACTACATGTAGATTCCCTTTAAAGGGCAATTCCATTTAGTAGTGTACACTGTACATCCCATATAATGTTATGTAGTAGTTATTACACCTTTAAAACTCACCTTTAATTTACCTTTCATTTCACTTTTCATTCATCTTTCTCCCCCACTCCCAGACTACCTGTTTAATGTTTCTATTTTTTATTACCCCTGTCCAGAAACAGATTATGTTTCTGCCCCAAAACACATTACTCAATACTTTAACATAAACACCATGAATGACTCCTCGGCTTCTGACTGACCATGTCCAGTCAGCACATTCCTTCAGTCTTCCTTTTCTATTGCCACACCCCTTAATAATATGCCCACTCTGATTGGTCAGTAACTATAGACCCATCAGAACTCTTAAACTTTTACTTCACTGGCCCAAACTTTGCTGATGGTGGAGTTTGTCTCCATCCAGAGGGAGTTCGACGAGTGACCAGCTTCGAGCACAGTCACCTTTAGACTTGCTCCATTTAGTCATTATGTTCATCTTCATTATATTCATGTAATAAATGTTCATCAATGTAACTCTTTGCATCCTTTCTGTGTGGACAAAGTAAATATAGAAGATTCCTTACTCGACAATAAGACCTTCCTGAAATGATATGTCTTTTCTTTCCACTTTTTTTCCCAATACATACATAATGTAATTTTCATACAGTGTGGTTCATGACATGGAGGAAAGACTGAGAAAAATGGGGGTGTGATGTATAAAAAAATTTATCATTTTATGAAATTGCCCCAAAGTAGATTCTAAAGATTTTCACTAGAAAATGTGGATATGCAGAGACATTTATTCATGAATGATTTAGCTCAATTTAAATTAGTACAATGATGCTGATTAAAATTAAAAAAGGAAGAAACATTGGTAGGTCTATAGCTCTAAATAAATACAAGATTCAAACTAATTTACTAAGGCTTCCCTTTACTAATATCGATGGAGGTAACCGGACTTCTTTCATCCCCCGAAACCCATATATTGTTTAACTCCAAATTAACTAATTTCCAACATAAATAAATACAAATTATGAAAATGAATTTACAGAAGAGAAGAGAAGGTTGATTTTCCTTTGGTTATGAATTTAATACAGACATAAGGGCAATTCCATCGTTATGGACGTTACATTGAGAGGCGACTTCAGATAATCAATCGATAAGCAAATGTATTTGCATTTGGAATCACAGTTTATTACTTTGAACGTTTGTAGAAAACATATTAGAGTTCAACATTCTAAAATTTCATTGCTTAAGCTTCATTGGTTAATTAACCACGATTGTTGGAAGCGAGCGTTACGGACGTTACATAAAAAGGACATCATGTTTTTGAAATTGAACTTAATGGTAAAATTCTGTGAAATTACATACTTCAAAGTTTCGTAGCCCTAATTTGCAAATAGGTCTTACTTCATTATATGCATTCACAAACAAAAAGTCCTTAAAAAGTACTTGGCATTGTTTAATTTGGGTAATTAAGTTGTTACGGACGTTACACTTTAATTGCAACTTTTTTTTTATTGTGACTTTTTTGGTTATTTCACCCCATTGTCATGAATTAAATGTCATTATTGACCTTTAAGTACAGAAATATATCCACCCTTCTCAATTTAGTGAAAGTTTCAAGAAAAAATATCAAAAGAATCTTGTGTAATTTGAATTTTAGTGATTTTTTTTTCATGTAGTCCCACACATTGAATTTTAATGGTGGTTCTAGTTCTCATGGAAATGAACAAAATTGAAAAATAATTTTTATTGATTTTGAAAGAGTATTATGATCCATTAACACCCATGGCATTAGATAAGTGATTGGACATAGAATAAACATCAGAGAGACATTTTTAATTAGAGAGTTAGCTTGGAATTGCCCATAGAAAGAATATTACGTGCAAAAATTGAGGAATCCACACAAAAAAAAAAACAACAAACAAACAAACAACAAATTTTGTCAGTTTTGGAAAACATTGGAAAGATAATTGTACGGTAAAACCAGAGGCATTTGTGCATTGGAGCCGATGGCCCCCCTTTTTTTTTTTGCGTGAACCTTTTATATTGCCATTAGTTTGTAATATTGTACTAGTGTTTATGTAGACATATAAACTTTCGCAGACGTTTTAAGAACGAATCTTGCTGACTCACAAAATTTGTGGAATACATTTAAACCAATGTTTTTGCGTACAGATATTTTGATGATTTTGGACTAGTTGGGGAAATTCACGATTTTGGTGATGACTTCATTACTATAAATAGCCTTGTACTTAAGTGGAAATTTTCGCGATGATTGACTCGTGAAATTCGCGAAAATAACCACTCGTACTGTGTATGTATATCATGCATGCAAAAGTTTCTGGTTTTTGCTGTATTTCACCCGTCAACAATTATTTTCATGGACCTTGTCACGAATTATTTCACTAAAGTACACTGTAGTTCTTTTTGTGCATTACCTTAAAAATAAAAAGTACATGAAACATATTTGGGAAAGACCTCAAAATAATTTTGTGAGATATTAGGTATTAAAGTTGAAATACAAAGAGAAATTGCAAAAAAGGATCAAAAAGGTACACAATTACAAAAAAAAAAATAGAAAGTATGAAACTTATTTGGGCAAGACCTTTCAATAATTTTTGTGAGATATAATGGATTTTAGTTGAAATACAATTGCAAAAACTAATATTGACCTTTGGTTTAGATTTGAGGTTCCTTTCCTCAGCAAAATGTCAGGTGACAGACTTATTGTCATGTGACCCTGTCTCTATTGTAAACCTCGTATTGATTTAAATTGGCCGAGAGCCAGGGTAGGATCGAAAATTAAACAATTGCAAAAAGCTGAGAAGGGCAAAGTGTGTCATTCCCTGTTGTGCTGTAAAAGTTTGCCCTACATAGCTTAAATTTGTGTAAAAGTTCATAGTGTAGATACTGGTACCAGTAGGTGAATTTACATGTACGTCTTTGCTTTTGGGTAAAGATTCAAGGCATTAAATGAGTCATTTGGGTTTCATACTTATAGGATTGCAAAAGTTCGTATTGGTAGCAGTTTGATGATTTGTCTTTGGATAAAATGCTGTGATAAATGAATCTGTTAACTTGGAATTCATAGCGTTGTTCTGATTAAAGTTCATATTGCTACAAGTTACAAAATGTAAATGCAGGTCTCCATATATATTTGCTTGTGGATAAAGCCAACTATATCTGTTGAATCTGGAAATTTGGAATTCACATTCTTGTTCTCATTAAAGTTCATACTGATACGATTTAAATGCTGGTCGCCATATATTTGCTTTTGGATAAAGTCAATGGTATCTTTTATATCTGGTAATTTGGAGTTCGGAAGTGATAAGTGGTATATTTTTGTTTGATCTGCTATGCACACGTGACACACAAGTGGATGGTCAATTTAAGAGCTGTGGGTGGATACATGTTCACATTTATAAGTTTGTATGAATACAGAAACAAACTAATGCTACTGTATTCTCTGGACACTACTTACTCATACAAAAGAAGAATTAGTATTGTTTAGGATTTTAAGAAGGATTTTCTAGAAAGGTAAGGGTACCTGCACATTGCATACTTTTATGTGAGCTTGCTAATCAGTGAATTGTGGTATACATGTATATTTGATTGCATCTAGTATACATTGATTTTGTCTGTTGCATATGGCCTACATGTACAGACTATTTCATGCAAATCTTATGGATTTTTATTGAGATTCATGTTCACATATTAATTTAAGAAAAACATTATTTTGACTCGATATTTTATTTTCACCCACTGTTGTGTTCAATGTAGGCAGTGTTTTTTCTGCCATGATTAATTTATTATTCTACACCTCGAGCTGAGGATGTTGACCGTTTCAATAGGTATATGTATATATAATATGCATTGGCAATAAAACTGGGTAATGATACAGACGGGGCCCCCAATATAATTTAATTAATAATTTACATGTACATTGTACATATCAGGATTATCTATCTAAACCCAAGGTGAAAATAAACTGGATCACTGAATCAAGGGAATGTTGTAATATTGTTTACTACTATGTTTTGGAAATATTGATACAAAAACAGAGCATCTTTAATAACAGTTTGGTACAAAATGTTACAAAACATTTGTAATCAACAAACTGGAGATTCATTTTGCCAATGAACTCTTTTCCCTTCTTTCCTTCCTATCCATTTTCCTGTTGCTTTCCCTATCTCGATAGGTTTCCTTGCTTTGCCAAAACTATAAGACTATTCAGGTTGAATCTCTATTTGATTTTGTTGTTATTTTTAAGAAAACCAGTGTATTTGCATATATGATCAATGTATATGGTTAGAAAATAAGTACAAGCCATCATCTTTCTTATATCATATCTTCTATTCCATAGATAAAGCGAGTCATGGGCATCACAGGTAAAGATGGTGCACATCTACCTACCAATCTGGGTCCCAGCAACGTCCATGCAGGTCGTATGTTCGCACATCAGGATTCCCTTGCCAGGCTACCCATTCCTCCACTGCAGCAGACGCTCTATAAGTATTTGATGGCAGTCAAACCGATACTCAACCCAGAAGATTATGAAGTCACAAAAAAGGTGAATAACAATCCTTTATTCTACAAAGTGTATAAATATATGTACTCTCTCTCTCTCTCTCTCCCTCTTTGTGGCTTGCTATCTGTTTGTTCCTCTCTCTCTCTCTCTCTCTCTCTCTCTCTTTGTGGTTAAATTGTTTAACTTGTACCTCCTTATTCTGTAAAATAAAACATGTATTTTTAAAATAACATTTTAAAGTATTCATGCCTCAATAAGGCAGCTTAAAAAACCCCTTAAAATCCTGAAACAGTGTTTTAAAAAATTTACAAAATACATTGAACTTGAACTTGAACTTTATTATCCAAAAACAATTGTTTTACAAAAGAATATAAGGTTAAAGGAAAAAATTAGCCAGAAAATAACATGAATGCTTTTCGATTTTGGTGCCTTTGTACATTTAGAAAAAAAAAAAATTACAAAAAAAAAAGAAATTTATTAAAAATACTTGCAACTTAAAAAAAAAAAAAAAAAAAAATCAAAACAAACAACAACAAACAAAAATGGATTTATACATAGTTTTTCATAATTACAGTAATGTGTATGCACTCATTATGAATATTAGCTATGATACATTACAAATACAGATGCAAATATCATTTTTTTTAAACAAAATACTCATCACTCATTCATTCGAAAGATACTTTTGAAGTGCCTTTCTGAAGGATGACATACATGTAGATGGTCTTGTTCTCACAGTAAGTGGTCAGATCATTCCATAGAGAACTACCTACATATGAAACTGAGATTTCTCCTTTAGTTGATCTTACTGTTGGAATATACAAGTTATTTTTTCCCTTTTGCCTTGTTTGATATTCATGTTGAATAAAAGAGCCATATCAGGCCGCTACCAAAAATTTATTTTTCACTTGCCCTATTGGGCAAGTGAAATTTTTTTTTGCTGTGCACCAAGAGGAAAAACACTGCCACAAATTATTTTCATTTTCTTGTTTAAAAGATATTTTTGAGTAGCAATATCATTCATAAATGTCCACAAACAAAGACCTAAAAGACAAAAGCACACTAAATTTGGATCTAGAAAAAAAAAAAAAAAAAAAAAAAAATTAAATATTAAAAAAATATTAATAAAAATTAATGAAATCATTTTCATGCCAAATTTTTTTTCTACATGTAACAAACAGAAAAAATACCATTGAATGAACATTAACAAAGGTAGAAAGAAAATATATCCGATTTAATTATTTCATCTATAAATATTATGAGTTTGTATGTTAAGACTAGACACCATACATCGGAAGCTCTGCAGATCGGCGGATGTTTAGAATAACAATTGGCTTATTTCAAGTTTTAGGGATTTTTTCATGTGTAAGTAAGTTTTCTACAGAAGGAGAGCCCTGTGCAAGTATTTGTCTAGTTCGTGTTTAATAAACACGTCTTTCATTGTGTTTTTTAGATGAATTTGGGGAATCGATGATGCTGATACCAGCACGACGATTGCCTGGGCCGCTGGGGCTGGCTGCAAAGGCGCCTTCAACGCGCTCAAATCATCACTTGCCCGATCGGAGAAAGTGACTTTGAACTTTGCTTGCCGCCGCCGTTGTTTTCACTTGCCCTGGGCAAGCGGGTTTGTGCGCGCTCTGCATATTGAATTATTGAATGGGGTAGTAGTCCATTCACAAGTTCATACATAAACTACCTATACAATTTTGTGTAACTGGTAACATTCAGAATTGTAATTTTTAGAATAGTGGTTTTGAATGTGCTGTGATTGTACAAACGTAATACCACAATCAGGGCGCGACAACCCGCTTGCCGCTTGCCGGGGCAAGTGAAAACAACGGGCGGGCCAGCAAAGTCCAAGTCACTGCCCGATCGGGACCAGCGATTTTTTGAGGAAAGTGCACAGAAGTGTATTGCAAGCACTCTCCAGCCAGCGCCAGCGGCCCAGGAGTTTTATCAGTACATGGGTTGCAGCTCCGGCGATTTCCACAAACATTTCACCTCAAAAACACCCAAAAACACGTGTTTATAAACAGATACCTAGACAAAATATTTAAACAGGGTCTCTCTGAAGAAACATTACCTTACAATTGAAATCAAATCTGTAAAACTTGTGAATAGCCGATTTGTTATTCAAAATATTTCGCCGATCGTGGAGTTTCCGTGGTATGGTGCTAGTCTTACATGCAGACTCATTGTAATATTTTTATAGATTAAAGTAATTTAAATTCGGATATATTTTCTTGCTTACATTTTGTTAAGTTATTTCAATGCTTATTTTTCTTCTCTTTTTACATTTAGAAGAAAGAATAATTCGGCATGAAATGAGTTCATTAATTTTCTCAATTAAATATTTTTAAAGTATAAATTTTTTTTTTTTTTATTTAGTTTTTCTTTTAGATTCAAATTTGTTGTGCTGATTACATTTTTGTCTTTTAGGCTCTTTGTCTGTGGACTTTTATGAGATGAGCTACTAAAATAAAACTGTGAAATGACTGATTTGTTTATTCAAAACATCTTCTGATCTAGCAAGATTCCCGATGTATGGTGCTAGTCTTACCATCGAGACTCATTTATAATTCGGATGCATTTCTTTAACTTTTTTTAATGTTTATTTCAACACTATTTTTCTTTTTGTTACATGTAGAAAAGTAATTTGGCATGAAATGATTTCATTAATTTTTCAATTAATACTTGTTTAGTATTTTTTTTTATTTTTTTAATCCAAATTTAGTGGTGCTGCTTATATTTTTCGTCTTTAGGCTCTTTGTATCTAGACATTTATGAGATGATATTTGCTACTAAAAAAGAAAATGAAAAGAAAATTTGGGCAAGTGCTTTTTGCTTCGGCAAGCATAAAAAAAGAATTTCATCTTGCACCGGGAAGTGGAGAAAATATTTTTTTTGTAGAGGCCTGCCACAATTAAGAGCCATCTTTTGGCTTAGCAATATACATTTCAGATTTGAAATGATGTTCAGATTCGCTATTTATTTTGACATCTTTTTCTGTGGCTAGTTTGCAAAATCTCAATTCAGCTTTTGAAAGCTTTGGTAATATAAAAAAGTACAAATATTTACATTTATTGAGTGTATCATATGTACAATGAATCTCTAAGCACATACATGTATGTGATCAATTTAACCATTTAAAAGAACAACTAATGTAAACATATTGCATTTCATATAAACAAAATTATGATACATATTTGGACAGTACATGTACATACAAATTGAATTAAATCTGATTTACTTTATTTACATCTATAATAAACAAGGTGATACCGAAAAAAAAAACCCCATTGCAACACCACACATATAATTAAATAGCAAGTTGTGTAATAGTAATGATGATGCACATGTCTCTAAAGGGACATATGGTCTAGTTGACGAAGTTTAAACAACAACAATGTAAAAGGGGAGTTAAGGAGGATTGTTAATGAATTTGATGGCTAGGGGTATTTGTATGAGGTGGGAGTTTGTTCCAAAGGAATTTTGCAATGCATGTACATTGTAAAAGGAGAGTAAGGCCTTCACAGATATGTTGGGGGGGGGGGGGGTGGCAAGATTTTAGTGGAAAAATTGTCTTGGCAGTAAAAGTATATATGTAAAAGTATGACATGATTGACCTTCATGCAATTATTCTAATAAATTCATTGCAATAAATACAAGATTTAATAATGAACACTTTGTTCAAACTCATTTAAGCAACTGATTATTCCATGTAAATATATGCTACTCAAAAACAAAGAAACAAATAATGATGACATCTTTTAGAAACACAATGTGAAATTATATACACAATATCAAAACACAACCCTATGTGCCTGAAAAACTTTTAGAAATATACACTAATTTCATCAATTGACTTGATGTAATAAAAGATAAATGCCAATTACCCCAAAAGCACTCAAAGAAAAGGAAGCACGTTTTTGAAAATGAAATTCTGAATAATGTCAAATATTTAGCAAATAGTCACCGTTTGATACAAGTGATAGGATAACTATCACTTCCCAGGCAAGCAAGTGAAGAGATAGCATGTACGTCCAGCTTACCGAGAAAGTGATAGTTTTCTTCATCACTTGAAATCAAGATGTGTATTTGCTTTATATTCCATATCTGAAACATTTTAAGAGCTGGGGGAAAACCAATTTTTTGGTTACAAATTCAAGGTTTCCTATCAGTATCCTTCAAAAAATCCACTGAAGTCATCAATGTCTATGCTAAATTGTAACGTAAACGCAAACAGGTAAAGAGTGCGGAATTTATCTAGATTTATTTTTGGGGTTTGGGTATAAATGGGCTGAAGTGATTGTGATGTAACAAAAGAATTAACAACAAATAAATTTTTACATCACAGAGGAATTGATCTGTCACTGCATGTGATGGAAAATGATCGGACAAAATCGAGTGGCAATGCACTTTTTTCGTGTGTCGTCTATATAATTGATAACGTGTTATGGCTCTACATGCTCTATGAGCCGCTGAAGTGATCAGCGAAACTCAATAGTTCCATCACCATGAGTGATTATTGATGATGGGAAAACTACAATGTGATTGACTTTTGATCAATCCTATTGCAAGATTTTTACATTTACTACAAATGTATGTGGAATATACTGCTGGCACTGGATGGAGATCCTTTTTATAGTTTTTTACTTTTGTCACCCACCTCTGGAAATATTTTATGACATTTTATGAAGGCAGATGAAAAATAACAGAATAACATTTCACAACTCGGCAAGTTTCAAAACTTGACTGTTATTTTATAAATTTATATTTTGTAGATTGTTTCTGAGTAATCCAGTGTTTACATGTATGCAGAGGCCAGTTTTATTTTGGAATTTTTTTTTACAACACAAATGCCAATTAGTGTTTTTTAATACCATGGAGGCAAAAAATGTCTTCGAATATCCCTCCTTCAAGGTGTTACTGAACAATGTCCATTGAGCACACATCACTAAACCCTTTTGTATTGCGGGCCACTGAATTTTTAAGAATACGTGGCAGAAAACATGTACAAATTGTACAAATTTCACTAATAAGACAGGATAACCTTATATTTTTGTCAGAAAGCAAACAAAAACAGATTTGTTCACTCTTTCAGAATCAAAATGTGAAAAATTAGTGAGATGCTAGCTGTTTTGGTGGAAAAAAATGCAAAATATTTATCAAAGGGTGTCGTTTCCTATCGAGTATTAAAACTGTCTACTCCGCAATCAAACAACTGTCTGCATTATGACAGCTAGTCTTGTGATGTTATAATAAATGATCTGATTTGCTGCACAGCATACAAAATCAGGAGGTGTGATAAAGTCACATGGATAATTTTTCTGAGCTTGTCAGCAAAATTATTATGGTTTTTTCATCTTATTGCAAAAATGTGACAGTTTTATTCTTGACGACTTTCAGATATCTTTATATAAAAGATATTTTAGACAATATCATAAAATATGAAATATTATCATGTCCGAGTCGCATTTTCAAAGATTATCAGCCATCGGCCCGGTACCTACTAGTATGTACAAAGAGTGATATTTCAATGTATATGGCAAAGCGCAAACAGTGACTTTGATGGCTACATGTACATGTATGTATAAAGTAAATGTATACCTGTGCATACAGACAGATATTTCTATTTTCTCAAAAGTTAGGTTTGAGGTTTTAAACATGAAATTCATCAGTCTGCTTTCAATACAGCAGTAACCCAAATGTGTTCTTCTCTGTGTCTTTTATCTTTCATTTGATCTAATTCCACTCTGCATGTATTGTTCTCTACTTTTTGCTCTTCTAGCCATGTATAGAAGCACTGAAAGTATGATTACCAATAATGTAATACATGTACATACAAGTGCAACAATAATGAGTTCAACAGTATTTACTCTTAATGGTGATTCCGAGATTGAATCCATCTTTGTTACTGCACTGTCTGTAAAGCTGCTCTTAGGGGTCTCTTGTAATGTTTTTAATAATAAAGTGGTAAAAATATTGTTGATTCCGATATCATCTGTAGTTTGTTGCAATGATATTGGAATTGATGATGATAATGTTGGACAAGGACTAGTAACATTGGTCAAGACGCACCTATGAATGGGGTCCCATTCCCAGTCCATGCATTCACACATATTTGTTTCTTTTAATGTTGATGAACAACAATGTACATGTTCAGGGTCTTTTATTCTTGCCAACATGACTTGACTTAACGTATCATCATTCTCTTTTGGTTTATGCAATGATGGTAATCTCATACCATTTTGATAACATACAATTTGTCCATCTACTTGATGCCCCACTGGAGCCTCGCAATGTAATTTCACCCACTCATCATTAATATCATTACCTGATAAACATGATGCTTTACCCGGAAGATAACCAACCCGCAACCCAATCCTTGGGTAGTCTGGAAGCATTTGCCCATTCTTATAGGCAGTGAGAATATATGTTCCTTCATCATTTCGTAACACGGGATTGAACTCAAGAAGAAGCGAGCATTCCTCACTTTCTGTTCCATTAAGTTTTCTTAGAAGTTGGTTTGGAGGCAGTGACAGAGAATTTGGATCCACTGAATTGAAAAACGGGGCTTTGTATGAATACTGCAATGTTACTTTCGTACTGTCACATGGATATTGGAAACTCAGGGGAACTCCTTCACCTTCTATAGCCTTTACTATTTCAGAATTACATTTGACGATTCCAGTCAATACAATGAAAAAGTTCAGAAATTTATATTTGTTGGAAAAGTTATACATTGTTTTGGTAATCGTGGTTACTCTTTAACAGTAAAAAGAATATCACAAAAAAAAAATTTATGGGTAAAATTAATTGAAATTTTGAACAGGTTGAATGATTTTACAGAGTTGATATTGAAATATATTCATATTTCAGTTTGAGAAGTAGTGCATCGATCCTATGGCCGGTAACAGGATGTTATATGGAAAATTTGGCGTATTCCTGTACATGTATGAGATGTTGAATCTATGTTCCTTCTAAAATGTTTGTCTTGGCTTCTGTCATAGATATCTTCAAGTTCTGTGTTGTTTTGGTGAATGTCACACTGTTTCCTTTGACCAGGTCTCTTCAAATGCAACTGACAGCTAGATGGGTATCACTGTCTGTTCAATAATCAGTAAAAATGGCCATGGGCGATTCCATGCTGTGTCGTACGGGACATTTTGACAACACTTTACATCTTTTTGGTATGAAAATAAAAGAATATTTTCTTGATGGATGGTGATCCTTAAGAAGTACAAAATAGGGCACAAGAACCAACATTTAACTTGACTCGATTACACATCATTTACAACTGAAATGGAAAATAGTAGTGTGTCGTACGGGACACAAAAATAACAGAGAAAACAAAGAGACAAAAACAACAACAGTATGGAATCGCCCCCATACAACTGTTCAGGAGATGGTGTGAAAGTATAGTACCAGACAATGATGATGCTTCACTGCAGAATTTTCCACCTTCCTGAGCCCTTTAGGTTTCTCATTGGGTTAAAGAACAGGCTTTCAAGTTGCAGTTGTCTGATTTGATCCGAATCATGCACATACATGTATGTAGGAACAGAGCCTTTTGGTCTGAAAGAGTGATGAAATTAACCTACATTATTAACTTTTTAAAGCATCATGCCACCAAAACCTGAACGATTTTTGAAATTACCTGAATAAAAAGTATCCCCTTAGTTCAACTTTTCTCTAAAAAATCCTGAACTATTTCTGAAGAAATTAGACTGCTTGATTATCAAACCTATCATCTTTCTGAAACATTAACCATATTCACAAATTGATTATTGAATTATATTACTGGTAACAGATTTCAGCATTCAATACAATCTCTTGCATTCAAATACATGTATGTTATTATCACCACTCTGTTTTTGCAAACTATAATTGTCATTCATACTTACTTGTACATGTATAGAGATGATTTTAAGCTTTTTTACGTGAATGAATTTGCAGAGATAAGTGTCATGTGCATAGTGCACAAAAAATACATGTACAATTGTACAGTGTTGTAAAATCAACATAATTTGAGTATTGAACTTCTTTTAAATCTAGAAAAGTGCTTTGCCAATTACTCTGCAAATTACTGAGACAATGATTAAGTTATTGTGGAAATTATGAGATATTTACCAGTTAAAAACTATGAATACAAGCTCATCTGGTCCCACTTAATAACTTCGAGGTCTGCCTCATTTTTGAAAAGACCGCTGTTTACCTTGATCTTCTTAATGATGACTGATAAACAAATTGAATCAATGGTACAAGAAAGAGGTTATGTTTGTGCTCCGTTTCAGAGCTGCTTTTGATTGGTTCAGTTCATAAGATACATGTAATCTTATACGTACAAATGTACTTGTACTATGAACTAAACAAACAAGCAGCCAATAAATTATTAAAATGCTTTGTACAGGTACAAATGTAAATGTAAACGTAAGGTGATAGATGGAGGCAAACTCAAGATCGTTGGAACGATTTTTTGTAACTTGTAAATTTACTGACACTTTAATTCTTATACAAATAATTACTCCTGTTAGGGCATTTCCAAGCTATTTAACTTGTGACGTATGGGACATTTGGAGACTTTAAATTTGTTTAACATAAAAAATAAATACACAATAAAGAATCTCTCATGGATTTCTAATTGTTACTTGTGACCTCTTTATTCAATGAAAATTTTAATTTTCTACACTTCCATTAACAATGTGATACATGTATGTTAATTATTATGTTCCGTGACGTACGGGCCCAGACAAAAACAGAATTTTCCCCAAAAAAAATTCACATTAAAAGTCCGTGAATTAGATTAAGCTGGGATTTTCTCTTTCCCATGCTTTTATCTAGTAACTAATCAAGTATCAATAACCATACGTTATATGAAAAAAATTGTTGCTGTTATTATGCTACAGCTGAAAATGTAAACAACTGCGTTGTGACGTACAGAACATTTGTCCCTGTACAAAATTAATGGGAAATGCAAATCTGGCACTGACAGGTTAAATTTTTGATATTACAAATATGAGTGACTGAATTTCTAATTCTCTTTTGATTATATGTGACTCATCACATCAAAATCGGACACAAGTCGCCAGAAAATAAGTCAAAGATATTGGCAATATAAATATTTTTAAATACTTTCCCATTTATACTGTTTGTACTCATTTTTTTTTACAGAGCACACATGAAACATTGAAGATTCAGAAAATAAAAAATATTGTCCCCCCAAATTACACATTTAAAATTATTTTACTGATTTCCTCCACCTTTTGCTGAGTTTGCTCTTCGACTTGTGTCTGATTTTGATGTGACGTGTCTCATATGATTTGTAATGGGAGTCCATCTGTTCATGAAAAAAATGTAACAATTTTTAATTGATTAATTATCCACTGTGATATACAATATAATGTACGAGACATTTTCTTTTCATTTAAAATTTATAAAAAGGACTTTGTATTTTGCCAGGATCAAATTACTAATGTGGTATCCATATTGTTAAGTCCTTAAGGAATAAAGGATCAAATACAATTCTGGAATATTTATCTTCATTGGTTTTGTACAGTGATGATGATGTTCGTCCTTCGCTTGCGAAGACGACCATAACTTCTATTGTCATGTGTTCTTGTGGGTGCGAAGATGACTAAATAAGCCAATCTTCGCTGTCGTAGCCCGATACACCAGCTCTAACCATGGTACACCAGGCAGAACAATTCTTTTGCTGATGTTTCCCAGGTTTCTGTGTTGATGGCGCATCTTTTTAGTGTGGCTTTTAGAGAGTCCTTAAAGGGCGTCTTCTGACCTCCCTGTGAGCGCTTCCCTTCCTTCAGCTCGCTGTAGAGCAATCTCTTAATAGGCAAACGCTCATCTGGCATTCTGTGGACGTGTCCTGCCCATCTGAGCTGGGAGCACTTGAGGGTTGCATAGATGCTCTCCATCTTGGCTCTCTGCAGAACTTCTGTATCTGGCACTTTGTCTTGCCATTTGATATGAAGTAGGTTTCTGAGGCATCTCATATGGAATGAGTTCAGTTGTCTGGCATGTCGGCTGTACACTGTCCAGGTTTCGCTGGCATACAGCAGAGAGGGCAGGACGACTGCACGGTACACCTTTAGTTTTGTCGCTAGGGTGATTCCTCTTCTCTCCCAGACACTCTTCCTGAGTCTGCCGAAGGCCGAACAGGCTCTGGCAATCCTATAGGAGACCTCCTCGTTGATCCTAACAGTACGTGACATTGTACTGCCAAGGTAGATAAACTTGTCTGCCCCTGTCAGGTTCTCACCATTGACTCTGATGGACGGCTCTGTGTAGGGGATAGCAGGAGCTGGTTGATACATCATTTCGGTCTTCTTTGAGCTGATCGTCAAGCCGAAGTCGTTGCAGGCTTTGGCGAATAAGTTCATGCTTTCCTGCATATCCGACTGGGTACTTGCATTCAAGGCGCAGTCATCAGCAAAGAGAAAGTCACGAGCTGTATCTTCCTGGACTTTGGTTTTTGCCTGCAGTCTCCGTAGGTTGAAGACCTTCCCATCAGTACGAAATCTGAAGTCTACTCCAATGTCACCTTCACGAAAGGCATCCAACAGCATGGCAGAGAACATTAAACTAAACAGCATAGGGGCAAGGATGCAACCTTGTTTCACACCGTTTGTGACAGGGAAGGGCTCTGATTGCCCACCAATGTCCTGCACGCTAGCTTGCATGCCATCATGAAACTGCCTGACGAGTGAGATGAACTTTGCGGGGCAACCAAACTTGGCCATGATCAACCAGAGTCCTTCTCGGCAGACGGTGTCGAAGGCCTTAGTCAGATCCACAAAGGTCGTGTAGAGACCGACATTCTGCAAATGCAAATACCAATTGTGTATGTGAAGCAGGACTTTAAAGTGAACATGAAAACATATCACATGACTAAGATGCTACTTCAAATTAAAGTGTAGTGTGAAAAATAAGTTTTCTTAAACCTGCTTTTAGAATTTACACATAATTTGCCTTGGAAATGCACTTTTACGTTGAAATTAAAACTATTATTTTATGAGAGCATTAAAAATTGAAATGTAATGTCCCGTACTTCACACTACCTAAATAAAATTCATAAACATGACCTTGATATTTTTTATTAGTACAATTTTTTTACTCTTTCTTAACAGAACCTAAAACATCATTATTTTTGCTTTCAAATGACATATAATTTGTCATATTCCAATGAATTTTAAATTTGAGGTGTTGGGAGGGGGGGGGGGGGAACAATACAATGTACATGTAGCTTGGACCTGCCCGTTAACAGATACAACTGGATTTTGATGAAATTAACAATTCTCCAATTGATTATGTGTCAAATGAAATGTTTAGAATTTATGAAAATCGTTATTACAACATTTTGCTTAATCCTCAGTAACAGGATTGGTGTAGGGGCCTATATATTTTATTTTAAATAGGTCAACCCAGAAAATTGAATTGGAGAAAAATTAAGACACAGGAAAGGTAATAAAGTCATGTTATAAAAATGGCAGTCCTTTATTTTTTATATTTTCTCTCTCTGGATCATTCCTTGTCAAATCACCCAAAAATATCTGAAAATTTTAATCTGACCATTTCTGATTTTGTTGAAACTTGGTATACTTGTTGAGAGTCATCTCAGCTCACAGCATTAAATTTTAAATTCAAGGTCAACCAGGTGAGGGACTCGGTAGGTACGGCCAACCAAATTAGAGATTTTTGGCAAAAAGGGGCGTGTTTGCCTACCTTTTAACCCTTATATCTTGGGAACTATTACATTGTAGGTCATTCTTCACAAAATAGGTATTTTTGGAAAGGGGATTCATCAACGATTTCAAATCTGCTAGTATTATGAAAATTGGTACACTCTTTATATGGACCTTGACCTTTTGACCTAAGATTGACCTTGAAGTTGACCTTGTGGGTTGCATGATTTTAACGATTTTTATGCCTCCGCCACCAAAGGCATCTTCTTTTTAGGTTGTCCGTCCGTCCGTCCGTCTGTATGTCCCATTTGCTCTTTGTTGCGATATCTTGAAAACCAGCTGAGATACAAGCTTCAAACTGAGGGGTAGTATGTATCACCATAGGAAGATAATCTGATTAGATTTTTCGAGTATGTACGGTAGGTCAAAGGTCAAGGTCACATACATGTAGGTCAAATTATGAAATAACATGTACATGTATTGATTTTGTTATCGTGATATCTCAAGAACCAGTTGAGATATTAGCTTCAAACCCCATGGCCAAGATCCCAGGAGAGTGGCACTGACCCTAACCCTAACCCTGGATCTTGGCCACTGAGGGTTCAAAGTTCCTTAAACTTAATGTAGCAATAACACAAACTTTGATAATGCTGTCTCAAATACTATTCGAGTTATTGGCATTTATGTATACATGTTGTTCACATCAATAGACATAGTTGCTACAGCACAAAAGTCAATTGGAAAATCATGTGTATGGCTACTTTCGATCCGTATTGCTCCTGAACAAAAAATATTTTATCTCTGAAACTTTTATATATCTGAGTGAACATGTCATACAATTTATTCTTCATTGCAAAAAAATGTTAACGTCACGTCATCCACAAAGTCAACTTTAAGGTCAAAAGGTCAAGGTCCCCGAACGTGTACAATTTTTCATAACAATGGCCGATTTTGAATCGTTGATGAATCCCCTTTCCAAAAATACCCATTTTGTGAAGAATGACCCTGTAGTTCCCGAGATATAGAAGTTAAAAGGTAGGTGACCATGCCCCTTTTCGCCGAAAATCTCGAAATGTGACGGACCGTATCTCCCGAACTCCTCACCAGATTTACCTGAAAGGGGAAATATAACGCTGTGAGTGAACTCTCAGCAAGTACACCAAGTTTCATCAAAATCAGAAATGGTCAGGTTAAAGCCATTGGGTGATTTGACATGTAAGGACCCCCCTTTCTTTTTCTCTGTCTCTTTCTCTCTCTGCAACTTGCTATCAATCAACTTTCTCTCCCTCTGTCACTCGATCTCTGGGGTAAAAATATTCTTCAAAATAGTAGGTTTTTTCATACCTCAAAAAGACAGCTCTAAAAAAATGAAAATGTTTTAAACAGTGTACAAAAAATATTGAATACATTGATAAAATGTACATGAATTTTACTATTTGTTTTGACATCTTTTAATCTTCAAGCACATTTACAGCTAAATTCAGTCTGTGATGTGATTTAGCAAAATTTTAAATGCTACAAAAAGATATGTACAATTTGAAATAATGATTACATTTGTAGGGTGCTTCAAACAGACCTACATGTAACTCTAAATCGAAGGCAAGGTAATGTCAAAATACATTGTACAGTTAAGTATAATAAACATTTATACAGCATATTTACAAATACAAGAATACTAATAAATTAAATTACTTACTGGTGGGCAACTCCATTTCTATTTCAGATATAAAAAGGTGAGGTTTAAGAAGGGTTAGAATGAATCAATGAATGAGGCATTTTGAATATGAGATGGAATAGGGCAATGCATGTAAAAAGCATGGTCACAAGAACGAATTTTGGTTCGCGGGCCATGAATTCTGTGAGGAGGTTTACATTTCACCATGTGGTTAGTCCTGAAAAGGACTGTTTGAAAGAGTAGAAGAGAAAATAGAGAGTTAGAGAAAGTAGGAAATTGCTAGGCGATATTGAGAGTAGAGAATAGAATTAGGAGTATTGATATAGTCCTAAAAAGGACTGAACCTGATGAGAAGGCGAGATGCAAGGAAGGCTTGTAGTAGTCGTAGAGAGTGCTCGACGTTTCTTGAAGTCACAGTCACAGTATTCAAATCCACCATAAGAGCCTCTACCATCAAAGAACACAAGAACAAAATAATAATAATACATTTACAAATACAAATACAATGTAAAAGGTGAGTTTTAATGAGGGTTTTGAATGAATCAACAGATGGGGCAATTTGAATATTAGACAGGAGTTTGTTCCAAAATATACATGTAGGGGCAATGTAAAAACCATGATCACCTTAAAGGTAGTGTCATCCTTTTTCACAAATTTCGAAAACTAGTGCAACTTGGCATATCTTTAGAATATGATCAACCTATACTGTCTATTCAATCTTACTGTCATAGGTTGCCTAGATCAGTAATATGAAACGAAAAATCTGACTACCCATCTAGACCAGCTGTCCATGAACATCGTTGATATTACAGCGCGTGCAGCGCGGACCACACACAGCAATATACACACGGCGTACATGTATCAGCGTGCATTATTCTCTGCGCTAACGGTCAACGGTATATTTTTCGAGGTTCGAAAAAATAGGAATGAATTTTGATAATCGCGATATATTGACAAACATACACATTTGAGCTTAATCATGTTGTGGGAAGATATAGTCATTGATATACTACTACCGAGTGAGTCAAAAAAAACTTTACACCTAGAAAAATGTCAATAAAAAAAAAAAACGATTTATAAACCCTAAATTATTTTACATTTTCTGAAAGAGTAACTCCTCCCGCATCTTCTGATACCATTTTTGTGTGGTATGTCTTCACGCTTGGATGAACACGACGCATTGTTTGCGAACATGCAAATTTCGAATTGTGCCAGGGTGGAGATGAAATTGAAACAGCAAAAGCTGACAAAAAAACAATTCTGTCATGAATAAAATAGCATAACTTTTTAACGAAAACGTTTCCCGCTTAATAACTTGACAGGGGTGTTGTTACACATATTGACTACATTTTGTATGAAAATGAGATAAATCTGTTGAGTAGGGCATGAGTGAGCACACGTCAAAGACAAAATAATCTCTTTTCAAAAGTATTAGGAGGCCTGTTTAGGTCTGTCAGTGACAATTTACTCTTTGATATGTACTCATTCGTGCATTACTTGACGAGTCAATCTAATTTTCATATAAAATGTTGTCAATATGTGTAACAATACCCCTGTCAAGTTATAAAGCGGAAGACTTTTTCGTTCAAAAGTTATGCTACTTTATTCATGATGGAGTTGCTTTTTTGTCAGCTTTTGTTGTTTCAATTTCATCCCCACCCTGGCACAATTCGAAATTTGCATGTTCGCAAACAATGCGTCGTGTTCATCCAAGCGTAAAGACATACCACACAAAAATGGTACCAGAAGATGCGGGAGGAGGTACTCTTTCAGAATATGTAAAATAATTAGAAATTTATAAATTTGTTTTCTTTTTATTGACATTTTTCTAGGTGTAAAGTTTTTTTTGACTCACTCGGTATATCCTCTCATAAACTAGAAATGTAATATTTTTGCCTGCAAAAGGATGACACTACCTTTAACCACTTGGCTGCGAACCACGCACTATTACGTGCTGGCCTTTGCACACTGTGTGCGGACCACGTAATATTACATGCTCATGGTGTTGTCTGAGCTTTGTCTGTCGGGTATCACCAGCACCATGCTGGTCATACCCTTACTGTGCAATTAGCACCATGCAGCAATCAAGTGGTTAACAAGTTTTGGTTTATGGGCTATGAATTATTTGAATAGACGAGGATGAATGATTGGGTCTGGATGAAGAAGAGGATCAAAGGGAAACAATGTATTGGAAGATATTTTGTAGAGGAAGGGGGGGGGGGGAATTATCTCCAAAGGAGGTAAAGCTGTACTAAATTATGTAATTTTATGTAGACATTTTCTTTCAAATTGAGAGAGGAACCTGGTATTAAAGTGAAATATTAAAACTACACATCTAAGCTTTGATAAACAGTATGTACATGTAGTTGTTATACATGTTTGTAGAGCAACTCTTTGATTGTTTCATGTATACACTGTAGAACTGGATAACAAAGAAAACAAAGAAACAAATGAAGAATTATATCAGAGTTACGATATAACATTGCATGTATCTACAATATTAAGCGAAATTAATTTATTTCCCTTTAAAATATATACACTAAAAATCATTAATTTTACTACATGTACGCCACAATGTAAAGAAAATTTCAATGCAAACTACCACAAAAGCACTAATTTAAGAAAAATTAAAATCAGCATGTTGTTCAAAATATCATCATTAATAATAATTTCAACTATACACACATTGATTCTATCCAAAAAGTAGTAATATGTAGCAAGATGCAAAGAGTAACCTTGATGGCTACAAGTTTGTGTACACACATCTGTACAGAAATTTCTAAGTTTTCTAAAAATTTAACAGTTTGTCCCTAGTTCAGCAGTAGTCAGAATTTGTATCTCTTTGCTTTTCAGCTTTCATTTCATTATATTTTGTGTTCTTGTGTCAATCTATCTAATTCTGCTGTACTTTCTCTATTCTTTGCTTTCCTAGTCATATTTCGAAACACGGAAAGTATGATTAGCAATAATGTTATACATGTACATGCAACTGCAACAGTTATGAGAACAGTATTTACTCTGAGTGATTCTGAGATTGAATCAATTTTCATTTTTGCACTGTCTGTAAAGCTACTCTTGGGGATTGCTTGTGGTGTTTTTGATGATGAAGTGGTAACATCATTGTTGATCACATTATCAACTGTAATATTTTGAGTTGATGTTGGACTTATTGGTGATGATGATGTTGGACAAGGATTACTGATATTGGTTGAGACATATGTGTACCTATGAATGGGATTCCATTCCCAGTCCATGCATTCACACATATGTTTTGGTTCATTTAACGTTGATGAACAGCACCATACATGTCTAGGATTTGTTATTCTTGCAAACATGACTTGACTTAAAGTATTGTCATTTTGTTTTGGTTTATTCAGTGATGGTAGCCTTATGCCATTTTGATAACAAATAATTTGCCCATCTAAGAGTCCTACTGGGGCCTGGCAATGTAATTTAACCCACTCACCATCAGTTAATGTATCATCATCACCTGCTAAGCATGATGCTTTGCCTGGAGGATACCTAACCCTCAACCCCACTCTAGGATATTCTGGAAGCATTTGCCCATTCTTATAAGCCGTAAGAATATATGTACCTTCATCAATTTGTAACACAGGATTAAACTCAAGGAGAAGTAAGCATTCTTCGCTGTTGGTTCCATTTAGATTTCTAAGAAATCGATTGGGAGGCAGTAACAAAGAATTTGGATTCAGGGAATTGAAAAATGGAGCTTTGTATGAATGTTGCAATGTTACCTTCGTACTGTCACAGGGATATTGGAAACTCAGATGGACTACATCATGTTCTATGGCATATACTATTTCAGAATTACATTTGACAATTCCTGTCAATGCAAAGAAAAAGTTAAAAAGAAACTTATGTTTGAAGGAAAATTTACACATTTTTTTTTCTTTTGGTGATTCTGGTTACGCGTACAGTCAGAAGAATATCACAAAAAAATCTTGTTGGGGCAAAAATTATTTAAATTCTGAAGCTAATTAAATAGTTTCACAGATTTGAAACTGAAATACATTAATATTTATATTTCACTTTGAGAAGTATTGCACCAATCCTATGGCCGACAACAAGATGTTATATGAAAAATTTGGCGTATTCCTGTACATATGAGATGTTGAATCTCTCTTCCTCCTGATTTGTTTGTCTCGTCTTCTGTCGTAGATATCATCAAGTTCTGCATTGTTTGGTAATTGTCAAGCTGTATATTTTAGGGCTCCTGAAATGCACCTGAAGATCCAATCAGATTTTCTTCACTATCTTTGTAAAGGCTCTTTCGTTAGTGTTTGTTGAAAGATTGGTTGAAGCTGTGAGGGTTTTACGCAGTAGATGAATAATGTACTGGTATTACTGCACCTAATTGGTGAGTAAGTATATAACACCAGACAATGATGATACTTGACTGCTTGTGAAGTTGTCCACCTTTCACAGCCCTTTAGGTTTCTCATTGGGGCTAAAGAACAGGCTTTCAAGTCGCAGTTGTCTAGTTTGATCCAAATCATGCACATACTTGCTGGTCTGTTTTGAAAGAGTTATAAAATTGACACTAGATTAATAACTTTTAAGAGCACCGTGCCACCAAATAATCAACAATTCCTGAATTTACCTGAAGAAAAACAGGGAGATATTGAAATACCACTTATCCAGTCCATATTTTGCCTGCCAACATTTTAGTTGTTTCCCTAGTATCCCCTTCGCCCAACTTTTCTATAAAAAATTATATAATTTTTCTTGAGAAATTGGACTGTTTGATTTTTAAACTTAACATTTTTCTCAAAAATATGTTATCTGTATTCACAAAATGATTTATGAATTGTAATATCTGAAGTATAATTTTTTTGCATTCGATACAATATCCAGCCTTATATATGTTACCATCAATACTCTGTTTTTGCAAGCTATTGTTTAATTCTCATCCATACTGACTGGTAGAGAGATGTAAGCTTTTTGACATGGATGAATTTGCAGAGATAGATATCATGCACAAAAATACATAATGTAAAATCAACATAATTTGAGTATTAAACATCTATTAAACATCTAGAAAAGTAATTTGCCAGTAACTTTACAAATTGCTGAGACAATGACTAAGTTATTATGAAAATTATGAGATACTTACCGGTTAAATGTTAGGAATACCAGCTCACCTGGTCCCAATGAATAACTTGGAAATCTGCCTCAATCATTTTGAAAAATGCGCCAATCTACTTCTTAATGATTAACAAAATAAATCAGTGGTGCAAAGGGCAGCGTTACTTTGTGCTCCAAATGTGTAAAAGCTTATTTTTGCTGACTTATTGCTTGCATCATAAAATTAGAAGTGCAAAGTTCATAATACAATATTTATCTACTTTTGTCAGACACATGAAATACAAGGCTAACGCACACCATACGACTCACGACTTGCGACTGACCGACTTTGGATCTGAAATAACTCTCTCTACCTCTCTCTCTCTCTCTCTCTCTCTCTGTCTCACTCAATATCTTTCTGTCTCTCTCTCTCACTCAATATCTTTCTGTCTCTCTCTCACACTCAATATCTTTCTTTCCCTCTCTCTTCTCTCTGGCATGATCTTTGGGGTGAAAGTTTTTTCATACCTCTTTATTCTTAAAAGTAAAGCTTTATTTGTATTTTTGAAATTGCATGAAGTTTTTTATGCATTTAAAAGGTAGCTACAAATATGAAAGTATTCATACAATGTAAAAAAAAAAAACCAGAATACAGTGATAATACATTTATATGAATGCACTGTTTATTTTACTTTTGTTTTTATCTACATGTACAATGTATGGTTAGATTGGAATCAGTATTGATTGCAATTCAACAACCTTTTGAAAGGTGCACGTAATAAAATATGTTAAAATTATTACATAATTACATTTGTTTTCATACAATATTCAAGAGTACAAATTAATGTAAGCATATTACATGCATTGCTTAATGTAAACAAAAAATACAAATACATAACTTCTAGTTTGCAACTTCAGTAAACTATTTTAATTTCAGGTAACAATGAAAACAGAAGCTATCATCCACCAAAATCTTGTAAATATTCAAAGAGGACTCTGGTATGTAAAATGTAAAATCATACCGACATTGTCTTCTACACCATCCTATGGTATGCAGTGCAATGAATCAAACTTTGATGAACAGTTTTGTTAAAACAATTTCATTAGAGAAAACTATGATTGTTTCATGTAAAATAATAAATAAAGCAAGAAATAATATGGACCTTGGTTAGAAAACATTTATGTATGTACAGGTACCTATCCCTATGGACTCTGAAAAATGAATAAAAAAACACTTAGATATTTCCTTTTAAAATATACACAACAAATATTATATTAATCAACAATGTGGAGGAAAGTGTATTGCAAATTACTATAAAAAGCACTAAAAGTACTGAACAAATTGGAAGTTATGTTGTTGAAATTATCGTCAAATATCTAAATAATTTCAAATACATGTATACACTTAATCCAAAAAGTGATTACAAACATGTATTTGGCAAGATGACTTAACATTTAGGTATTTGAATAAATACAGAAATTTCTTTCACAAAAATTAGGTTTTTATAATGGTAATTTAACAGACTGCCTTCCGTTCATCAGTAGTCAAAATGTGTATAAAATTTCTCTGTTTTATTCTTTTATTTCATGATATTAGTGTTATTGTTCCCATTAGTTTCTGCTCTCATTTTCATTCTTCTTTACTTTCTTATTTATGTATAGAAGCACTGAAGGTACAATGATATGCATAATAAGGGTAACAATGATGAGAACAGTATTTACTTTGAGTGATTCCAAGATTGCATCCATCTTTATTATTGCACTGTCTGTAAAGCTTGTCTTGGGGTTCACTTGTGGTGTTTTTGATAATGAAGTTGTAACATCATTGTTGATCCCATTATCATCTGTAATATTTGCAGATGATGTTGGATTTATTGATGATGATGATGATGATGATGTTGGACAAGGATTAGTAATATTTTTTAAGACATACGTGTACCTATGAATGGGGTCCCATTCCCAGTCCATGCATTCACACATTGGTTTTGTTTCTTTTAATGTTGATGAACAACACCATACATGTCTAGGATCTGTTATTCTTGCAAACATGACTTGACTTAAAGTATTGTCATTTTGTTTTGGTGTATGCAGCGATGGAAGCCTTATCCCATTTTGATAACAAATAATTTGTCCATCTACATGTAAGCGTCCCACAGGGGCCTCGCAATGTAATTTAACCCACTCACCATCAACTAATGTATCATCATCACCTGTTAAGCATGATGCTTTGCCTGGAGGATAACTAATGCGCAACCCTACTCTTGGGTATTCCGGAAGCATTTGCCCATTTTTATAAGCAGTGAGAATATATGTACCTTCATCAATCTGTAACACAGGATTGAATTCAAGAAGAAGTGAACATTCCTCACTTTCCGTTCCATTAAGATTTTCCAGAAAATGATTTGGGGGCAGTAACAAAGAATTTGGATGCAGGGAATTAAAAAATGGTGCTTTGTATGAATGTTGCAGTGTTACTTTAGTACTGTCGCAAGGATACTGGAAACTCAGATGGACTACATCACCTTGTATAGCCTTTACTATTTCAGAATTACATTTGATGATTCCCGATCCCGTCAATCCAAAGAAAAAGTAAAAAAGAAATTTACATTTAAAGGTAAAGTTATCCATTTTTCCGTCAGTACTCATTACTTGTAGAGTCAAATGATATCACAAGAAAAATTTTATGGGTACAAATTATTTGAATTTTGAATAGGTTGAATTATATTACACAGGTCTGATATTGAAGTACACTAATGTTTATATTTCAGTTTAAAAAGAAAATTTTTGTAACTGAAAATAACAAGATGTAATGATGGAGAATATGGCGTATTCCTGTGATGCTGATATTCCTTCTGATTTGTTTGTCTTGGCTTCTTTAGTAGTATCATCAAGTTCTGCGATGTTGTAAATGTCACGTTGTATCCTCCAACAAGGTCTCCTCAAATGCTCCTGATGATCCAATTAGATTATTTTCACTATATTTGTAAAGGCTCTTTCGTTAATAGTGTTTTTGAAAGATTTGTTGAAGCTGTGAGGGTTTTACACAGTAGATGAATAATGTACTGGTACATGTATTACCGCACCTAATTGGTGTGAGTAAGTATAACACCAGACAATGATGATTCTTGACTGCTTGTGAAATTGTCCACCTTCCACCACCCTTTTCATTGATCATCAGGTCAAAGAACAGGCTTTTGAGTTGGAACAGAACTTGTTGCTCTGAAAGTGATAAAATTAACACTAGATCAATAACTCTTTAGATGCTCATCATGCCACCAAATAATCAATCATTCCTGAAATTACCTGAAGAAGAACAGGGAGATATTGAAATACCACTTATCCAGTCCATATTTTGCCTGCCAATATTTTTATTTGTTTCCCTAGTATCCCCTTTGCCCAACTTTTCTATAAAAATGTTTATAATTTTTCTTGAGAAATTGGACAGTTTGATTTTTAAACTTTTTTCTCAAAAATATGTTAACTGTATTCACAAAATGATTTATCAATTGTAATATCTGTAGTATACTTTTTTTGCATTCAATACAATATCCAGCCTTAATTATATTACCATCAATACTCTGTTTTTGCAAACTATTGTTTAATTCTCATCCATACTGACTGGTATAGAGATGTAAGCTTTTTGACACATGTGGATGAATTTGCAGAGATACATGTAGATATCATGCACACAAAAAAAAAATACATAATGTAAAATCAACATAATTTGAGTATTAAACACCTATTTAACATCTAGAAAAGTGCTTTGCCAATTACTACTAGTATGCAAATTGCTTAGACAATGACTAAGTTGTTATAAAATTAAGAGATACTTACCAGTTTAAAACTATGTTTACAAGCTCACCTTGTCCCAATAAATAATATTGGAGATCTGGCTTATTTTTAAAAACCCAGCTATCGCTTAATGATTAACAAAATAAATCAGTGGTGCAAAGGGCAGCATTACTTTGTGCTCCAAATGTGTAAAAGCTGATTTTCATTGGCTGATTGCTTGCATCATAAAATAAAATGTGCAAAGTTCATAGTACAAGATTTATTTACTTTTGTCAGACACATGAAATACAAGGCTAACGCCCACCATACGACTCACGACTTGTGACTGACCGACTTTGGATCTGAAATAACTCTCTCTACCTCTCTCTCTCTCTCTCTCTCACTCAATATCTTTCTGTCTCTCTCTCTCACACTCAATATCTTTCTTTCCCTCTCTCTTCTCTCTGGCATGATCTTTGGGGTGAAAGTTTTGAAAGTTTTTTCATACCTCTTTATTCTTAAAAATAAAGCTTTATTTGTATTTTTTTTAAATTGCATGAAGTTCTTTATGCATTTAAAAGGTAGCTAAAAATATGAAAATATTCATAAAATGTAAAAAAAAAAATTTTACAAAATACAGTGATTTAATACATTTGTATGAATGCATTGTTTATTTTACTTTTGTTTTTATCTGTGGTTAGATTGCAATTCAACAACATTTTGAAAGGTGCACGTAATAAAATATGTTCAAATTATTACATAATTACATTTGTTTTCAGACAATAATTCAAGAGAACAAATTCATGTAAGCATATTACATGCATTGCTTAATGTAAACAAAAAATACAAATACATAACTTTTAGTTTGCAACTTCAGTAAACTATTTTAATTTCAGGTAACAATGAAAAAAGAAGCTATCATCCACCAAATTCTTGTAAATATCAAAGAGTACTCTGGTAGGAAAAATGTAAAATTATTATGACATTGTCTTCTACACCAATTTATGGTATGCAGTGCAATGAATCCAGGCTTTGATGAACACTTTGTTAAAACAATTTAATTAGAGCAACTCTGATTGTTTTATGTAAAATAATAATAGAGCAAGAAATAATGTGGACGTTGGTTAGAGAACATAACTGTATGTACAGGTACCTATCTCCATGGACTCTGGAAAATGAATTAAAGAAACTTAGATTATATTTGCTTTTAAAATATACACAACAAATATTCTATTAATCAACATTGTAGAGAAAAGTTTAAAGCAAAGTACTATAAAAAAAAAAAAAAACAACACTAAAAGCACTTAAAAATAGAAATTGTTGAAAATATCATAAAATATCTGATTAATTTCAAATATACAAAATGTACACTTCATCCAAAAGGTGATGTGGCAAGATGACTTAACATGTAGAAATGAATATGTGGGCCTATACAGACATTTCTTTCACAAAAGTTAGGTTTTATAACAGGAATTTAACAAACAGCTTTAAGCTGTAATTTTACAGACAGCTTTAAGCTGTAATTTTAGTCAAAGTGTGTATTTTTCTGTTTTATTCTTTATTTCGTGATATTGTTGTTTAGTTCTATGTTAGTTTCTGCTCTCTTCATCTTTACTTTCCTATTCATGTATAAAAGCAGTGAAGGTACAATAATAAGCATAATAAGGGTAACAATGATGAGAACAGTAATAACTTTGAGTGATTCTAAGATTGAATCCACCTTCATTGTTGCGCTGTCTGTTAAGCTGTTTTTAGGGTTCTCAAGTGTTTTCGATGGTAAATTAGTAACAATATTGTTGGTTCCGATATAATCTGATGTATGTTGCGATGATATTGGATTTAATGATGATGATGGTGATTCTGGACAAGGATCAGTAACATTGGTCAAGACGCACCTTTGAATGGGGTCCCATTCCCACTCCGTGCATTCACACATGTGTCTCGTTTCTTTCAATGTTGATGAACAACAACGTACATGTCCAGGATATATTATTCTTGCAAGCAAAATTTGATTTAAAGAATCATCTCTCTCGTTTGGTTTATGCAGTGATGGTAACCTCATTAAATTTTGATAACAAACAATTTGTCCATCTACCCGGTGCCCCACTGGAGCTTTGCAATGTAATTTAACCCACTCATCATCAATATCATTACCTGACAAACACGATGCCTTACCTGGAGGATGACCAACGCGCAACCCCACTCTTGGGTATTCAGGAAGCATTTGCCCATTCTTATAAGCAGTGAGGATGTATGTACAGTGTCCCCAAAAATTATTTGTACACTTTGAAAAAATGAAATTAAACAAATCGATGTTGGTTTGAAATTTCAATTACTATCTATATCAGATGGTAGGTAATGTCACCATCACCTGAACCATAAATCTCAAATGTTTCGTCAGTCTCGGAAGTTCTAGGCCGCCATTTGCAATTTTCATGGCCCAAAAATTATTTGTACACTTCAGAGAGATGATTTTAAATGGAGTGTTTACAAATTGGGGCGCTTTCTTTGGCTTCCAGGAAGTCATCAACCTCCTTGGCATACTTTCGACCAATTTAGCACCCATTTCACGGCAATACCATTCCAGTTCGCTGGAGCGTGTCCTGGAGCTGCTGGAGGTTTGATGGTGAGTCTTGAGGGCGCTGTCGCTTCAGATCACCTCTCATGTGCTAAAGGGGTAAAAATTTGGGATCTGAGGAGCCTTTTAGGCTTCTTAACAAGTTTCTGCTAAAATAATGCTTTAATATGCTTCGCTGCATGCTTGGGGTCTCTGTCATGTTGGAACACATCTTGAAGACCAATCACCTCTACGCAAGTGGGCCTCTAAGCGCAAAATAAGTTCATGGACACCAGTTTTCATGATGATATTGATAGACAACAGTAAGCAATGAAATATTGCAAATTGCGACCAAAGAAAATCTGACAAGGCCATAGAGGCTGATGAATGATTGGGTGCCTCAAGAGTTCTGCAACAGGCTAAATGGCTACATGACTATAAGGTGAATATTGACAAGAAAGAGCCAAATGTAAGCGATAGTAACAGAGAAGCGTAATTCTTTTGCAAAACAACATGTGAACAACCCTGTGGAGTTCTAGCACTCTGTCCATAGACCTAATTAGTGCAAAAGTGATTGATATGATTGCATGGGACCATGTGTGTCTTGTAAGGAGCTTTCAGTCAGTCTGCTTGGAGCCAACAGTGAAGCACAGTGGGAGGATGTTTCATGATTTGGACTTGTATGGCAGCCAGTAGAGTTGGAGAGACAATTTCATACATGGCATCATGAATGCTGTAGCATGAGGATATTCTTGCCCCTCAGAATGGCTCAGATGCTCTTATTTGCTTCAAGTCTGAATGGACGTCAATTTACGTCCAACATAACGATGACCCCAAGCACAAAGCAAACCATATAACAACATTGCAACAGAAACATGTTAAGCTGCAAAAAGGGGCAACCCATAGCCAAATTTAATCCCCATTTAGCACATGAGAGGTGATCTGAAGCGACAGCGCCTCTAGACTGACCATCCAACATCCGGCAGCTCCAGGACAGCTCCAACGAACTTGGAATGGTATTGGCCGTGAAATAAGGTGTTAAATTGACCGACAGTATGCCAAGAAGGTTGATGACTGCCCTGGAAGCCAAGAAGACCACCAAAATTCTAACACCATTTAAAAACCCATATTCTGAAGTTCAAATAATTTTTGGGCCATGGAAATTGCAAATGGCGGCCTAAACTTCGAGGCTGACGAGAACATTTGAAATTTAGTGTTTAGGTGATCTGACATTCACCTCCATTGCATATATAATAGTAATAAAAATTTCAAACCAGCATCGATTTATATAATTCCATTTTTTCAAAGTGTACAAATAATTTTTGGGGACACTGTACCTTCATCAATTCGTAACACGGGATCGAACTTGAGAAGAAGCGAGCATTCCTCACTTTCCGTTTCATTAATATTTCTTAGAAGTTGGTTTGGAGGCAGTAACAAAGAATTTGGATGCAGTGAATTGTAAAATGGTGCTTTATATGAATGCTGCAATGTTACCTTCGTATTGTCACAGGGATATTGGAAACTTAGATGGACTACATCACCCTCTATAGCATTTACTATTTCAGAATTACATTTCACGATTCCAGTCAATACAATGAAAAAATTAAGAAATTTATATTTGTTGGAAAAGTTATACATTGTTTTGGTAATCGTGGTTACTCTTACAATAAAAAGAATATCACAAAAAAATCTTTTATGGGTAAAAGTAATTGAAATTTTGAACAGGTTGAATGATTTCACAGAGTTGATATTGAATATGTATTTCACTTTGAGAAATAATGCACCAATCCTATGGCCAACAACAAGATTTTAAATGAAAAATTTGGCGTATTCCTGTACATATGAGATGTTGAATCTATCTTCCTCCTGATTTGTTTGTCTCGTTTTCTGCAGTATATATCATCAAGTTCTGTATTATTTTATTAAATGTCTTGAGTATCCTCCGACCAAGTCTTCTCAAATGCAGCTGGCGAGTAGATTGCTGTCACTACCTGTTTGATAATCTTCATAAAGACTCCTTTGTTAGTGTTTGTTGGAAGAACGATTGAAGCTGTGAGGATTGTGAGCGGGTGATGAAAATCAACTTGTATGACAGCCCTGAAATGGCCATACAACTGTTACGGAGATAGTGTATAAAAGTTTAATACTGGACAATGAGGATACTTGACTCAGTGCTTGTGAAATTTTGTCCACCTTCCACAGCCCTGTAGGTTCCTCATTGGGTTAAAGAACAGACTTTCAAGTCGCAGTTGTCTGATTTGATCCAAACCATGAGCTTCTTGGTCTGAAAGAGTGATGAAATTAACACTACATCAATAAAATTTTAGAGCATCATGCCACCAGAACATTAAAAATTCCTGAAATTACCTGAAGAAAAACAGGGAGATATAGAAATACCATATTTTGCCTGCCAATTTTTAAAATTTGTTTCCCTAGTATCCCCTTTGCTCAACTTTTCTATAAAAAATTCTATAATTTTTCTTGAGAAATTGGACTGTTTGATTTTTAAACTTAACATTTTTCTCAAAAATATATTAACTGTATTCACAAAATGATTTATTAATTGTAATATCTGTAGTATACTCTTTTGCATTCAATACAATATCCAGCTTTAATTATGTTACCATCAGTACTCTGTTTTTGCAAGCTATTGTATAATTCTCATCCATATTGACTGGTATAGATGTAAAGCTTTTTGACATGGATGAATTTGCAGAGATAGATATCATGCACAAAAATACATAATGTAAAATCAACATAATTTGAGTATTGAACATCTATTAAACATCTAGAAAAGTACTTTGCCAGTACATTTAACTATGCAAATTGCTGAGACAATGAATAAGTTATTATGAAAATTATGAGATACTTACCGGTTAAATGTTAGGAATACCAGCTCACGTAGTCCCAATGAATAACTTGGAAATCTGCCTCAATCATTTTGAAAAATGCGCCAATCTCCTTAATGATTAACAAAATAAATCAGTGGTGCAAAGGGCAGCGTTATTTTGTGCTCCAAATGTGTAAAAGCTTATTTTCGCTGACTTATTGCTTGCATCATAAAATAAAAAGTGCAAAGTTCATAGTACAATATTTATCTACTTTTGTCAGACACATGAAATACAAGGCTAACGCACACCATACGACTCACGACTTGCGACTGACCGACTTTGGATCTGAAATAACTCTCTCTACCTCTCTCACTCAATATCTTTCTGTCTCTCTCTCACACACAGTATCTTTCTTTCCCTCTCTCTTCTCTCTGGCATGATCTTTGGGGTGAAAGTTGTTTCATACCTCTTTATTCTCAAAAGTAAAGCTTTATTTGTATTTTTGAAATTGCATGAAGTTTTTTATGCATTTAAAAGGTAGCTAAAAATCTGAAAATATTTATACAATGTAAAAAAAACCAACCAGAATACAGTGATAATACATATATATATGAATGCACTGTTCATTTTACTTTTGTTTTTATCTACATGTATGGTTAGATTGGAATCAGTATTGATTACAATTCAACAACCTTTTGAAAGGTACACATAATAAAATATGTTCAAATTATTACATAATTACATTTGTTTTAAGACAATAATTCAAGAGAACAATTACATTTACATGCATTGCTTAATGTAAACAAAAAATACAAATACATAACTTCTAGTTTGCAACTTCAGTAAACTATTTTAATTTCAGGTAAAAATGAAGAGAAAAAAGTTATCATCCACCAAAATCTTGTAAATATCAAAGAGGACTCTGGTATGTAAAATGTAAAATCATATCGACATTGTCTTCTACACCAATTTATGGTATGCAGTGCAATGAATCCAGGCTTTGATGAACACTTTGTTAAAACAATTTAATTAGAGCAACTCTGATTGTTTCATGTAAAATAATAGAAAACAAAGAAATAATATGGACCTTGGTTAGAGAACATCGTATGTAAATGTATGTGCCTGTACCAATCCCCATGGACTCTGGAAAATAAATTAAAGACACTTCATAGGTTATATTTGCTTTTAAAATATACACAACAAATATTCTATTAATCAACAATGTAGAGAAAAGTTTAAAGCAAAGTACTATAAAAAAAAAAACACTAAAAGCACTTAAAAATGGAAGTTGGTGAAAATATCATCAAATATCTGAATAATTTCAAATATACAAAATTTACACTTCATCCAAAAGGTGATGTGGCAAGATGACTTAACATGTAGAATATGTGGGCCTATACAGACATTTCTTTCACAAAAGTTAGGTTTTATAACAGGAATTTAACAGACAGCTTTAAACCTGGTGTATAGTTTTGGTAACAAAAAAAAAATCGGCATAAAACCGATTAAATATAGTCTCATGTTGTTCACATTGCGCTAAAAGACATGTGTGAGAGATTTTGTGATATTTCTTTCACGATTTCCGGTGAATTACAGTGAAATGTTTGAATCCAAACACAATTTGTAACGGTTTTGAGACCTTTGCTGGGTTGTCCTGTCCCCTGAACTTCCCGCATGAATGGACCGTAGCGATCTGTGTGTATCACCCACACAAGAGAATCCCCATTGGTTTTCCATGTGAACGCCTAGTGCACACAAAGCTGAGTCGGGTCCCCGTCTTATCTTTTTTATACTATAATATCGTGAAATAAAGACATTAAAACGAGATTCCATGTAGTATAACTTTCTTTGTTACAGTTATAGGATTCAGGCTTTCATATTATCTAACTGTGAATCCAAATTAAATTTTTCCTTCTCCCAACACTATACACCAGCTTTAAGCTGTAATTTTACAGACAGCTTTAAGCTGTAATTTTAGTCAAAGTGTGTATTTTTCTGTTTTATTCTTTTATTTCATGATATTGTTGTTTTGTTCTATGTTAGTTTCTGCTCTCTTCTTCTTTACTTTCCTATTCATGTATAAAAGCAGTGAAGATACAATAATAAGCATAATAAGGGTAACAATGATGAGAACAGTAATTACTTTGAGTGATTCTAAGATTGAATCCACCTTCATTGTTGCGCTGTCTGTTAAGCTGTTTTTAGGGTTCTCAAGTGTTTTTGATGGTAAATTGGTAACAATATTGTTGGTTCCGATATAATCTGATGTATGTTGGGATGATATTGGACTTGATGATGATGATGGTGATTTTGGACAAGGATTAGTAATATTTGTTAAGACACACCGATGAATGGGGTCCCATTCCCAATCCATGCATTCACACATGTGTCTTGTTTCTTTTAACATTGATGAACAACAGCGTACTTGTCCAGTGTCTGTTATTCTTGCCAATATGACCTGACTAAAAGTATCGTCATTTTGTTTTGGTTTATTCAGTGATGGTAGCCTCATGCCATTTTGATAACATACAATTTGTCCATCTACTCGATGCCCCACTGGAGCTTCACAATGTAATTTAACCCACTCATCATCAATATCATAATTACCTGATAAACATGATGCCTTACCGGGAGGGTAACCAACCCGCAACCCTATTCTTGGGTAGTCTGGAATCATCTGCCCATTCTTATAGGCAGTGAGAATATATGTACCTTCATCAGTTAGTAATAAAGGATTTAACTCAAGAAGAAGTGAACATTCCTCACTTTCCGTTCCATTTAGATTTCTCAGGAATTGATTTGGGGGCAGTGACAAAGAATTTGGATGCAGGGAATTAAAAAAAGGGGCTTTGTATGAATGTTGCAATGTTACTTTATCACTGTCACAGGGATATTGGAAACTCAGGGGGACTACATCTCCTTCTATGGCATATACTATTTCAGAATTACTTTTGACAATTCCTGTCAATGCAAAGAAAAAGTTAAAAAGAAACTTATGTTTGAAGGAAAATGTACACATTTTTTTTTCTTTTGGTGATTCTGGTTACGCGTACAATCAGAAGAATATCACACAAAAAATCCTGTTGGGGCAAAAATTATTAAAACTCTGAAGCTAATTAAATAGTTTCACAGATTTGATACTGAAATACATTAATATTTATATTTCACTTTGAGAAGTGCACCAATCCTATGGCTGACAACAAGATGTTATATGAAAAATTTGGCGTATTCCTGTACATATGAGATGTTGAATCTCTCTTCCTCCTGATTTGTTTGTCTTGTCTTTTGTAGTAGATATCAAGTTCTGCATTGTTTGGTAATTGTCAAGCTCTATATTTTAGGGCTCCTGAAATGCACCCGAAGATCCAATTAGATTGTTTTCACTATCTTTGTAAAGGCTCTTTAGTTAGTGTTTGTTGAAAGATTGGTTGAAGCTGTGAGGGTTTTACGCAGTAGATGAATAATGTACTGGTATTACCGCACCTAATTGGTGAGTAAGTATAACACCAGACAATGATGATACTTGACTGCTTGTGAAGTTGTCCACCTTCCACAGCCCTTTAGGTTTCTCATTGGGTTAAAGAACAGGCTTTCAAGTCGCAGTTGTCTAGTTTGATCCAAATCATACACATACTTGTTGGTCTGTTTTGAAAGAGTTATAAAATTGACACTAGATTAATAACTTTTAAGAGCACCGTGCCACCAAATAATCAACAATTCCTGACTTTACCTGAAGAAGAACAGGGAGATATTGAAATACCACTTATCCAGTCCATATTTTGCCTGCCAATATTTTTATTTGTTTCCCTAGTATCCCCTTTGCCCAACTTTTCTATAGAAATTTTTATAATTTTTCTTGAGAAATTGGACTGTTTGATTTTTAGACTTTTTTGTCAAAAATATGTTAACTGTATTCACAAAACGATTTATCAATTGTAATATCTGTAGTATACTTTTTTTGCATTCAATACAATATCCAGCCGTAATTATATTACCATCAATACTCTGTTTTTGCAAACTATTGTTTAATTCTCATCCATACTGACTGGTATAGAGATGTAAGCTTTTTGACACATGTGGATGAATTTGCAGAGATACATGTAGATATCATGCACACAAAAAAAAAATACATAATGTAAAATCAACATAATTTGAGTATTAAACACCTATTTAACATCTAGAAAAGTGCTTTGCCAATTACTATGCAAATTGCTTAGACAATGACTAAGTTGTTATAAAATTAAGAGATACTTACCAGTTTAAAACTATGTTTACAAGCTCACCTTGTCCCAATAAATAATATTGGAGATCTGGCTTATTTTTAAAAACCCAGCTATCACTTTAATTATTAATAAAATAAATCAGTGGTGCAAAGGGCAGCATTACTTTGTGCTCCAAATGTGTAAAAGCTGATTTTCATTGGCTGATTGCTTGCATCATAAAATAAAATGTGCAAAGTTCATAGTACATTATTTATTTACTTTTGTCAGACACATGAAATACAAGGCTAACGCCCACCATATGACTCACGACTTGTGACTGACCGACTTTGGATCTGAAATAACTCTCTCTACCTATCTCTCTCTATCTCTCTCTCTCTCTCTCTCTCTCTCTCACTCAGTAACTTTCTTTCTCTCTCTCTCTCTCCTCTCTGGCATGATCTTTGGGGTGAAAGTTTTTTCATACCTCTTTATTCTTAAAAATAAAGCTTTATTTGTATTTTTAAAATTGCATGAAGTTTTTTTTTTAATGAATTTAAAAGGTAGCTAAAAAATGAAAATATTCATACAATGTATAAAAAAAAATTAGAGAATGCATTGGTAATACATTTGTATGAATGCACTGTTTATTTTACTTTTGTTTTTATCTATGGTTAGATTGCAATCAGTATTGATTACAATTCAACGACCTTTTGAAAGGTGCATGCAATAAAATATGTTTAAATTATTACATAATTACATTTGTTTTCAGACAATAACTCAAGAGAACAAATTCATGTAAGCATATTACATGCATTGCTTAATGTAAACAAAAAATACGTATACATAACTTCTAGTTTGCAACTTCAGTAAACTATTTTAATTTCAGGTAACAATGAAAAAAGAAGCTATCATCTGCCAAAATCTTGTAAATATCAAAGAGGACTCTGGTATGTAAAATGTAAAATCATATCGACATTGTCTTCTACACCAATTTATGGTACAGTGCAATGAATCCAGGCTTTGATGAACAGTTTTGTTAAAACAATAGAGCAAGAAATAATGTGGACGTTGGTTAGAGAACATAACTGTATATACAGGTACCTACATGTATCCCCATGGTCTCTGGAAAATGAATAAAAAACACTTAGATATTTCCTTTTAAAATATACACAACAAATATTCTATTAATCAACAATGTGGAGGAAAGTGCATTTGCAAATTACTATAAAAAGCACTAAAAGTACTGAACAAATTGGAAGTTATGTTGTTGAAATTATCGTCAAATATCTAAATAATTTCAAATACATGTATACACTTTATCCAAAAAGTGATTACATGACTTGTATTTGGCAAGATGAATTAACATTTAGGTATTTGAATAAATACAGAAATTTCTTTCACAACATTTAGGTTTTTATAATGGTAATTTAACAGACTGCCTTCCGTTCATCAGTAGTCAAAATGTGTATAAAATTTCTCTGTTTTATTCTTTTATTTCATGATATTAGTGTTATTGTTCCTGTTAGTTTCTGCTCTAATTTTCATTCTTCTTTACTTTCTTATTTATGTATAGAAGCACTGAAGGTACAATAATATGCATAATAAGGGTAACAATGATGAGAACAGTGTTTACTTTGAGTGATTCCAAGATTGCATCCATCTTTATTATTGAACTGTCTGTAAAGCTGCTCTTAGGGCTTGTTTGTGGTGTTTTTGATGACAAAGTGGTAACAATATTGTTGATTCTGATATCATCTGTAATATGTTGGGATGATAATGGACTGATTGATGATGATGATGATGTTGGACAAGGATTACTGATATTGGTTAAGACATAGGTGTACCTATTAATGGGGTCCCATTCCCAATCCATGCATTCACACATGTGTCTCGTTTCTTTTAATGTTGATGAGCAACAACGTACATGTTCAGGGTCTGTTATTCTTGCCAACATGTCTTGACTTAAAGTTACATCATTCTGTTTTGGTTTATGCAGTGATGGTAGCCTTATGCCATTTTGATAACATATAATTTGTCCATCTATGCGTCCTACTGGGGCCTGGCAATGTAATTCAATCCAATCATCATCATTATCACCTGATAAACACGATGCCTTACCCGGAGGATAACCAATGCGCAACCCCTCTCTAGGGTATTCCGGAAGCATTTGCCCATTCTTATAAGCAATGAGAATATATGGACCTTCATCAATACGTAACACAGGATTGAACTCAAGAAGAAGTAAGCACTCTTCACTTTTGGTTCCATTTAGATTTCGAAGAAATTGATTTGGTGGCAGTAACAAAGAATTTGGATTCTCTGAATTGAAAAATGGTGCTTTGTATGAATGTTGTAATGTTACTTTAGTACTGTCACATGGATATTGGAAACTTAGATGGACTACATCTCCTTCTATAGCATGTACTATTTCAGAATTACATCTGATGAATCCAGTCAATGCAATAAAAAATATAAGATGAAATTTGTATATGAAGGCAAAGTGATCCATTTTTTTGGTGATACTTGTTTAAAACTTGTACAGTTATATCACAAGAATACAGTATGGGCAAAAGTTATAAATTTGAAAAGGCTAAATTATTCAAGTTGTATAATAATGTTAATATTTTAGATTTAAACAAATAACGTACTGGTCAGTACATGTAGGTACTTAAACTTTTTAGAAACTGACAACAAGATGCGTTAATAAAAAAATGGCCTATACTTGTATTGTAGTGATGAATCTAGGCCCGATTTCCCTTCTGATTTGTTTTGTCTCAACTTCTGTAGTAGGTATTTGTTGCTGTGATAAATGTCAGGCTGTATATCCTCAGAACAGTTCTTCTCAAATGCACGCCTTCTCTGTCTGCTTAATAATCTTCATGAAGGCTTTCTCAAAAGTTTTTGTTGAATGGTTTGTTAGGGTTGAGATTGGTGGATATTTTGTACTCAACTGGTGGAACAGCACTCAAATGGTTGTACTGTACAACTGTTCAGGAGATGGTGTACATACTGGACAATGATGATAATTGACTGCTTGGAACATTATCTACCTTCCACAGCTGTGTACATGTATGTTTCTCATGTGGTTAAAGAACAGACTTTCAAGTTTCACCTCTCTGGTGTGATCCAAACCATGCATCTGGATTGTAACAGAGCTTGTTGGTCTGAAAGAGTAATAAAATTGCCACAAAATACCATCAATTTCTGAAATTACCTGAAAAATTAACAGGGAAATGTAGAGCTTCCACTTATCCATTCTATCCATGTGCAATGTAATATTTTGCCTGCCAATTATTGATGAGTATTTTTTGTTTGTTTCTCTAGTTTCCCCTTTGTTTAGCATTTTTCGATAAAAATCCTGAACCTTTTCTGGATCTAAATTAGACTGTTTGATTTTCAGCTTATCATCTTTCTCAAATTTCCAATAACTGCTTTTACTTTTATTTATAAATTGTAAAAGTACAATTTTCAGGATTTAAATATTGTTTCCATCACCATTCTGTTAATACAAACTATTAATAAGTCTTATGTATACTACTGGTATAGAGATAATTTTAAAGTTTTTGGAATGAATGGATTTAGAGAGATAATTGCTTTGTGCATCATCCAAAAAATATAATCTATCCACTATGTACATCAACATTTGGCATTTGTGCATAAAACTTCTTTTGAGGCAATGGACATCAAAGATATTTATAAATGTATACTGTAGAAATTGTTAACTAGAGACAATCTAGCAAAGTGCTTTGCCTATTGCTTTGCAAATTGTTAGTTGTTAATTATTTTACTGAGACATTGAGTAAGCTACATGTTATAAATATTTGGAGATACTTACATGTACCAGTTATTATGAATGCAAGCTCATCTGGTCCCATTGAATAACCTGGAGATCTGCCTGGGTTAGTTTGAAACCGTCAAACTAGTTAGGTGCTCTGAGTGTAAGACCTGAGTTTCATTAGTCTTTATTCTACTACAGTTCATAGTACCATCTCTTATCTACTTTTGTCAATGATAAATGGCTTTCGGAACAGTACGGTATGCCATCACTACATGTATATAGTAGCTTGAGAAAAAAAATTTGAACTGCGCATGTGCAACTCAATTTTTTTGTATCGTCTTCTTTCCAAACAGGACGGTAGTAGCGATTTAGCGTATGGTGTAGAGTGACTACAGTCGGCATAATCTTGGTGGGCCTATATTCAAGGAGGTAGTACCTCTTTGCGATATGAAACTACCTCCTTGGTATATTATGTACATGTAATCAAAGAAATGCATTTCAGTGATAAAGCGCAAATAGAAGGAAGAAAAAAATAATAGAAATGAGAAATGGTGGGAAAGAAAATGAAAGAAGAGCGAAAGAAGATGAAAGAAGAGCAAAACAACGAAATACTTAAGAAATGGTAGAAGAGAAGGTGAAAGAAGGATAAAACAAAGAGGTACATATATACATAAGACATGATTGAATAGAAGAAGGAAGAGACCCAAAACAAATTTATAGGAGATAAGGTGATTTCAAGATGAAACCAAATACAACATATTCTTATAGGAGAAAAGAGGAAAGAAGTTTAAAACAAAGAAATGCATCTAGGAAATTGTAGAAAAGAAGATGAAAAAAAGGATAAGACAAATAAATACATAAGAAATGATTAAAGAGAAGTTGATTGTCCTCAAATTAAACCATGTTGACAAAATTTTTCATATAAAAAAAAATTGGTTGTAGATTTCTAAACTACCAACTGCTTCATAGTGAAGAAAGTCTCAACAGGTAAAATACAGGGAGCGGAAAATATAGAAATACATAAGGAATGATAGAAGAGATGGGAAAGACAAAACAAAGAAATACATCAGAATTTATAGGAGAGAAGGGGAAATACAAAACAACGAATAAGAATTTGTAGGAGAGAAGAGGACAGAAAGAC
>CALNVZ010000649.1:28371292-28397399 GCA_940671915.1 Paracentrotus lividus
AAAAAAAAAAAAAAAAAAAAAAAAAATCCATAAGAAATGATAGGGGGAAAAAGATGAAAAAGATGATAGATGAAGAAGAAATACATACATGTAAGAAATGAAAAAAGGGAAGGGGAAATAAAGACAAAACAAAGAATACATAAGAATTTATAGGAGAAAAGAGGAAAGAAATACATACAACCCTGTAAGTAATTATAGAAAAGGAGATGAAGAGAGATAAAACAAGGAAATACCTAAGAAAGGATTAACGAGAAGGTGAAAGAAAGACAGAATAAAGAAATACATAAGAAATGGCGGGAAAGAAGATGAAAGAAGAGCAAAAAAATGAAATACATTAGAAATGGTAGAAGAGAAGGTGAAAGAAGGATAAAACAAAGAAGTACTTAAGAAATGATTGAAGAGAAGAAGGAAGAGAGACAAAACAAAAGGCCGATCATGGTCGATTGAACCCATTGTCTTGTTGCCTACCATAGTGTTCCCGAAAGCTCCGTAATACTGTATAAGCCAATATTTTCGAGTCTATACATGTATATTTTTACAATTTTGGACTACTTTAGGAAAATTTTCGAGAGCAAACTTTCGCGATTTTGCAGATGACTGAATACTACATGTATACAGTGCGTCCACAAAAAATGAAACCGAGATTGATTGATGTTTTATTCTAACTTAATCTTGATCAAAATTCATAAATGACCCATCAATTTAAAGCAAATAGAGTCTCCTCTTTCATTTGACAAAATCTAAATTACCCATATGTCATGCATGAGTCAGAACAATTTGAAGATGGGACATCTAAAAGTTGTTTGATGGGTGGTATCAGAAATTTTCTTTAAAACCTACATATTTAAAAAGCCCATTTGCTGCCCTTTCATATGACACCACAACCAATAAAAATGCTTCATAAATGTTCATTTGAAAGAGTATCTGCATTTCAATATAATTTTATTCAAGACAGTCATTTTCAGAGCTCTAGCTTTTAACATTACCAGTAACTAACCAGTTCTTCTCATTGGCAATCATCCATGCATGGGTCCTTTTGTTACCTCTGCCTAGTGCAAGGACTGGCAACAGTCAAACAACTTTGTTGAATGAAATTATTAAAATGCAAGCTCTATTTTGAATTATTATAACTTTAAATATTTCTTAAGCATTTTAATTGGTTTTGGCATCATATGAAAGGATAGGATATGAAATATTTAGATTTTAAGGAAAATTTCAAATACCACCCACCAAATGACTTCTTCAAATTGTTCTTACTCACTCATGTGTGACATATGGCTCATATACATGTATATAGATTTTATTAAATGAAAGAAGAGACTCGAAGCTTTAAATTGATGGGTCATTTATGAATTTTGATCAAGATTAATTTATGATGAAACATCGATCAATCTTTTTTTTTTTTGTGGGACGCACTGTAGCCTTATACTGAAGTGGAAAGTTTTGCAATGACCGACTCGTGAAATTTGCGAACCACTTTTACAGTATAAAATGTTGGTTTGTTGGTTCTCCTTAAAAGGCGCTTGTCAATCTTAAGATTATTTGTGCCAGGCTCGTTTAGTTTCGGCGTAAATGTGAATTACATGTATTTAGGCCAATTGATAGAGGCAAAATTGAAAAAAAATTACCAACACTTATTTTTATACAAAAATTTACCCCTGTTATACTCCTGGCAACATATTTAACTAGATTTTTCTTGTAATTGATTCTCCCAATCCCAATTTTTTTAATGTATTTATGTGCAAAATTAATGTTTCGATACATGTACACTTGTAACTTGATTTTGTTGTCACAACGTTTTGCTTGATCCTGAGTATCTCATTATAACAGGATTTATGTACGGACCTTTATATTTCGTTTTATATTGGAAAGAAAGTCTGGTATCCCAACTCTACCTCCTTGTTCTTAGAAATAAAACTTTATTTGTATTTTTTTTTAATTGTGTGAAGTTTTTTAATGCATTAAAAGACCTGTAATGTAGGTTAAAAAATGAAAGTGTTAAAAACTGTTTTAAAAAAATTACAGAATACAGTGGCAATACATTTGTATGAATTGAATGTTTAATTTTACTTTTTTTCTATGGCTTGATTACAATTCAAGAAGCTTTTAAAAGATACACATAATAAAATATGTTCAAATTATTATGATCATAATTACATTTGTACACACACAATGTATGTGACACTCCATACATCACAGGGTGCATGTGACTACATGTAAGCACAAATTTAGTCTGATTAATTAATTTGGACAACAATAATTTGAAAGAACAAAATAATATAAGCGTATTACATACACTTGTTAATGTTAACAAAAAACACAAATACATGTACATAATGTAACTTCTAGTTTTCAACTTTAAAAAAAAATCAATAAATGAAAAAATGAAAAAAAAAAAATCAGATAACAATGAAAAAAGATGCTATCATATTCCAAAGTCTTGTAAATATCAAAGAGGAAACTGGTATGAAAAAAGTAAACTAATACCATCTTATGGTATGAAGTGCATTAAATCCAAGCTTTGATGAACAATTTGTTTAAAAAAATTCATTATAGCAAGTTCTCTAATTGTATGTACATGTACCTGTCCCCATGGGTCTCTAAAATGAATGAAAAACACTAAGATACATGTATTGGGCGATTCTTTGAAAAGTGAACCTTTTTGGGAAAAAATAAAGTTTTTCCCTTTTGTTTTTAAGCTGCACATTCGTATAGAGCATTGTCTGAAGTTTCATGAAATGCATTTTTTATCTTAGTTTTACACATTTTTCATGCTCATTTGCATAAATTAACATATATAAAATTTGAATATGAAAATGGTACATAAAATATCATTTGTTTGACCGTGACTTGATTTCATATGCTGGTCTCCTTACTTCGATTATTGTCATTATATCCTTTTTTAACTTCATTCCTTTAAATTTAACTGAAAAATAATGGTGCTGAATTGATTGTTTTAAGATAATTAACTAAAGAAATTAATTACTTTCAAATGTCACACACGTGACCCCAAAACACGAAAAGTTCACGCCCCTCGAAAACCATAGTTCAATTATTAGTACAATTTTTTCTCCAAAGCTAGATATAATGTGCCTTGCATCTCACCAAATATGAAGCCATGATAGCTTTTAATTCAGTTATTAATTAACTTTGAAATTGGTCACACAAGGACCCAATGGTCACGTGTGTGACCAACTACGGTCATGCCTGATAAAAGGGACTATGCTATTAGGCCATTCTTTGAAAAGTGAACCTTTTTGGGACAAAATAAATTTTTGCTTTTTGATTTTAAGCTGCAAATTCAAATAGAGCAATGTCTGAAGTTTCATGAAGTAATGTTTTTTCGTGATTTTTGCAATTGTTCTTGTTCATTTGCATAAATTTACAAACGATAATTAGATGGAAAAATGGTACATAAAATATCTCTTTTTTTTTACCCCGACTGGAATGGATATGCTGACTTCCTTTCTTGGATTACTGTCATTGTAATATTATTTACCTCTATTCCTTTTAATCTAACCCAAAAGATAATGTTGCTAAATTGATTATATTAAGATAATCAACCCTGGAAATTAATTGCCCTCAAATGTCACACAAGTGACCAGAAAACACAAAAATTTTATGCCCCGCCTTAACCATGGCTCTGGTATCATTATTATTTCTCCAAAGCTAGAATTAATGTACCTTGCATCTCACTAAATATGAATCCATGACAAGTTTTAATTTGATTATTAATTAGCAAACAAATTGGTCACACACGTGGCCCACTGGGTGGGGGCCGTCATAAAGGTCTGATTATTTTCACTTTCATTGGCTGAAATTGATTTATTTTAGCATTATTATGCTCCAAAATGGTTCTGAAATAATTTTTGCAAAAAAAAACCAAAGAAAAACAAAGGGTAAAAAAACAAAGAAATATATAAGAAATTCATAAAACAATGAAATACATAAGGAATTTATTTCGATCCCAAATTTTTTCCAAGTACAATTGTTAGGAATCCTATAAAGATTATGCAAACACAAAATTAGCATTCCAGAAGCTTTAGTTTGTGAATTAGAAAAAAAAATATGACTTCATGCAATGCATAAATTAGCATAATTGATTCATATAAAATAGATTACAGTCAAACCTGTCTATAGTGGCCACCTTAAGGGAGACGTAAAAAGTGACCACTGTAGACAGGTGACCTCTATAGACAGGTTCTAAAGCACACATTTCTATCTAGAGGGAATCAATATAGGTGACCACTGAAGACAGGTGACCGCTATAGACAGTGGCCACTACAGTCTGTGTAAAAAAAAATGGTACAGTCGGAAAAAAATTATTTAGGTGTGAAATATTTTCAAATGATGTGTGTATGTGGTACCAAATTAAAGCCAAAAAATTTTCCTTGCTGATGAGCTTTGTTCTGTGAAATTTGCTTTCGTAAAACAAAAGTTATGCTAAATTTTGTCCGACGAGGAACAAATCGAAATTGAGCACTTCATGGTCATTATGCGAAACCTACATGTATACACAAAGGCATGGGATGGGGTGCGAAAAATGGATTTTTCTTGATTGTAAAAAATTAGTCATATTTCAAAAATTACAACACCAAATGCGATGAAAAAAATTGCAGGTGAAAGTCTGATCTTCGTGCTTTATGAAAATACCAAACAATAGCAGGCTGTGATTAATCTTCATACTATAAAAATATGTTTTCCACTTGTACCATTTTATTTGACACAGACTGTATAGACTGGTTTGACTGTATTATTATTTTGGGAAAATTAACGGTGTTTTCTTGTAGTTCACATCACACACTACCATCGTGCTAATTTTTGGCGCGCTTGCGTGATCAACAGTCGAGATCTTGTATGGGGCATCATGGCCCCCCTCCCTCCCAAACCCTCCCCCAGTCTTGACAGCTACCAAAACACCCCAGTGACTGATTAGGATTGAGTTCATAAAAGCTTTACCACAGCGGATATAATTGCTCAACATGTACATTTACTGCGTATATATAAAAATATATTCATTTTCTGTACAGTTTGCTATAGGTCACACACGTGACCCACTAAAATGTCACACACTTGACCCGACATCAGGATATAAAATAATAGATAAAAAAAGAAATTTCATAGATGACTCCTTTCCAGTGGTATTTTATGGTTAGCAGGTCCATAATGCATACATTGTGTATCTCACAGCAATAAGAACATTTCATTTTAAAACTCACAGGAATTTCAAAATGAAATTGAAGTTTCAAAATCATGCCGTTCTGTGAAGTCACACACGTGACCCACTTCTTGTGACCTCTGACCGCACATTTATGACTTTTTTCTCTAACATCTTACGCAACTTTTAAAACTATTTTGAAAAAAATTGAGCGTACGGTTCGGAAGTTGCGCAACATTATGTAATGCAGCGCAGACTCAAAAACCAGAGATTTTCTGTATTTGTGTACAAAACATATGGGAAATGGCTTTTCATGCTAAAATCACATTTCTGTATTTAAAATATGGTTATTAGCCATTATTTTAGTTGATATTGCTCTAATCATTAGAGATAATTAATGACCAAAGTATTCCAAACAAAAAAACAATAAAATACATAAGTCGAAAAACAAAGAAATACATAAGAAATTCCCAAAACAATAAAATACATAAGAAATTGAATTAGATACCGGAATTTTTTTCATGTACAATCGTAAAATGCTACAAAGAATAATTACACCAAGAATTAGCATTCTAGGAGCCTCATTTAATGATTTAGAGCATAAAGTATGATTTCATGCATAAATTAGCATAATTAATTAATATAAATTAAAAAGACATTATTTTGGAAAAACGAACTATACAGTCTTGTAGATTACATCGCACACTACAATTGTGCAAATTTTCGCGGCGATCGCGCGATCGGCAGCCGAGATCTGAAGGGGGGGCCTAATCAGCCCCCCTTGGCTGTGAGATGGCAAAAATAACCCGGCCTTTTTAGGGTTAAATCAGTATATCTTTTAAATTGTTACAGTTATAGCCAATTAAAGTTAAGATTTTGCATAATTTCGGTCACACACGTGACCAAGAATGGTCCTATTTCTTTTTTGAATATACAAATTTATTCTATCAATTAACAATGTGGAGGAAAGTGTATTGCAAATTACCAGAAAAAGCACTAAAGTACTGAACAAATTAGAAGTTATGTTGTTGAAATTATCATCAAATATCTAAATAATTTCAAATACATGTATAAGGTTACATGTATGTGGCAAGATGACTTTACTTGTAGGAATTTGAATATGTGGGCCCCTACAGATATTTCTTTCACAAAAGTTAGGTTTTATAATATGAATTTAACAAACAGCCTTCAGCTGTAATTTTAGTCAAAGTGTTCTGTTTTATTCTTTTATTTCATGATATTGTTGTTATCGTTCTAGTTAGTTTCTGCTCTCTTCTTCTTTACTTTCCTATTCATGTATAGAAGCACTGAAGGTACAATAATAAGCATGATAAGGGTAACTATAGTGAGAACAGTATTTACTTTGAGTGATTCTAAGATCGCGTCCATCTTTATTATTGCATTGTCTGTAAAGCTTGTCTTAGGGTTTGCTTGTGTTTTTGATGATACAGTGGTAAGAACATTGCTGATTCCGTTATCAGTAGAATGTTGAGATGATATTGGACTGATCGGACTGGTGGGTGAGGGTGGCGTTCCTGAACAAGGATCATGTATACTTACAGGATCCCATTCCCAGTCCATGCATTCACAGATGTGTTTGGTCTGTTGTAATGTTGTTGAACAACAACGTACATGTACAGGGTCTGTTATTCTTGCTAATATTATTTGATTTAAGGATACATCATTTTGTTTTGGTTTATTTAGGGATGGTAATCTCATGCCATTTTGATAACAAATAATTTGTCCCTCACAACGTTGTGTTCTTATAGGAGCCTCACAATATAATTTAACCCATTCACCATCAATATCACCTGCTAAGCATGATGCTTTGCCAGGAGGATAGCCAACACGCAAACCCACTCTTGGGTATTCATTTGCCCATTCTTATAAGCAGTGAGAATGTATGTTCCTTCATCTCTTCTTAACACAGGATTAATCTTGAGAAGAAGTGAGCATTCATCAATTTCCGTTCCATTAAGATTTTTAAGAAAATGATTGGGGGGCAGTGACAGAGAATTTGGATTCTCTGAATTGAAAAATGGGTCTCTATATGAATACTGCAATGTTACCTTCGTACTGTCACAGGGATATTGGAAACTCAGATGGACTACATCATGTTCTATGGCATATACTATTTCAGAATTACATTTGACGATTCCTGTCAATGCAAAAAAAAAGTTAAAAAGAAACTTAGGTTTGAAGGAAAATTTACACATTTTTTTTTTCTTTTGGTGATTCTGGTTACGCGTACAATCATAAGAATATCACAAGAAAATCTTGTTGGGGCAAAATTTATTGAAATTTTGAAGCTATTTAAATAGCTTCACAGATTTGATAGTGATACTGAAATATACTAATACTATACTGATACTGATACATTAATATTTATATTTCAGTTTGAGAAGTATTGCACTGGTCCTTTGACAGACAACAAGATGTTAGTTACATGAAAAATATGGCGTATTCCTGTGAATGTATGTAATGCTGAATCTATATTCCTCCTGATTTGTTTGTCTCAGCTTCTGTAGTTGATATCAAGTTCTGCATTGTATTGTCAAGCTGTATATTTTAGGGCTCCTGAAATGCACCTGAATATCCAATTAGATTGTTTTCACTATATTTGTAAAGGCTCCTTCGTTAGTGTTTGTTGAAAGATTGGTTGAAGCCTTTCGGATTGTAAGTGGGTGTTAAAGAATCAACTGGTATTACAGCACTTAAATGGCCATACAACTGTTCAGGAGATGGTGTGAAAGTATAATACCGGACAATAATGATACTTGATTGCTTGTGAAATTGTCCACCTTCCTCAGCTTGTTAGGTTTCTCATTGAGTTATAGTACAGGCTTTGAAGTCGCAGTTGTCTAGTTTGATCCAAATCATGCACGTATGTAGGAACAGAGCCCTTTGGTCTGAAAGAGTGATGAAATTAACACTACATCAATAACTTTTAAAGACCGTTGACGGAGTAAATACAACCTTACATCGATTGAAAGCTAAGTAGGCGTATAACATAAATACCCCCAAAATAAATTAAAATTTCATAACAGTATTCATAAAAAGATGATCGAACCTCAACCAGGCCATCCCTCCCAAATACTCGAAAAGTTACCCCTATTTTAATGGCGCGGTTGATGACGTCAAAGAAGTTTAAGGGAATGCTACTGCCAGGCATGATTGGGTTTCGCCTTTAGAAAACATGTTTGTATTGCTATGTCAGAACAATAGAATTCTAGCACACATGGGGTCTATTGTTCTGACATAGCAATACAAACGTGTTTTCTAAAGGCGAAACCCAATCATGCCTGGCAGTAGCATTCCCTTAAACTTCTTTGACGTCATCAGCCGCGCCACTATAATAGGGGTACTTTTTCGAGTACTTGGGAGGGATGGCCTGGTTGAGGTTCGATCACCTTTTTAATTAAATACTTTCTAGATGGAAGATAAAAATGCTTAAATTGGGAATTGTTGTATTATGAAGAAATATTAGCGTTCGTTTTATATGTAATTTTGGTTTTCATTTCTCGGTCCGGTCTGGGACTTTAAGAGCATCATGCCCACCAAAAGATCAACAATTTCTGAAATTACCTGAATAAAAAGTATCCACTTTGTTTAACTTTTCTCTAAAAAATCCAGAACTTTTTCTGGAGAAATTAGACTGCTTGATTTTCCAACTTATCATCTTCATCAAACATCCATTCAAAAAATAATTTATGAATTGTAATAACAGTAGTACTCGCAATCTTCAACAATCAATGCAATTTCCAGCTTTCAAATATGTTACCATCTCCACTCTGTTTTTTCAAACTTATTTTAAATTCTCATCCATACTGACCGGTATAGAGATGGTTGTAAGCTTTTTGACATGATTGAATTTGCAGAGATAAATGTAATGTGCATCATGCACAAAAAATATATCTACCGTATTGTAAAATCAACATAATTTGAGTAGTAAACTTCTTTTAAATCTAGAAAAGCGCTTTGTCAATTAAATTACTGAGACAATGATTAAGTTAAATTGTGGAAATTATGAAATATTTACCAGTTGAAAGATATGGATACAAGCTTGCCTGGTCCCACTTAATAACTTTGAGATCTGCCTCATTTTTGAAAAAACCGCCATTGTACCTTGAACTTCTTAATGATGACTGGTAAACAAATTGAATCAATGGTACAAGAAACCAGTTTTGTTTGTGCACCGTTCGAGAGCAGATTTTCATTGGCTGCTTGGTTCTTTTAGTTCAGTTCATAGTATAATCTTATACCTACAAATGTACTTGTACTATGAACTGAACTAAACAAACAAGCAGCCAATAAATTATAAAAATGCTTTGTACAGGTATAAATGTAAATGTAAACGTAAGCTGATAGATGGAGGCAAACTCAAAATCGTTGAACAATTTGTAATATTGTAAATTTACTGACACTTTAATTCTAATACAAATAATTACTGCTGTTAACAGATCATACAACTGGATTTTGATGTAATTAACATGTGTAAAATTAAATGTTTAGAAAATATGAAAATCGTTGTTACAGCATATGTAGTGGGAAGGTGTAGGAAAGATGAAGAAAATTATTGTGAGCTTTCCTGTTATTTTCATGATATTTGGGAAGAATATCATTATAAAAACCTCTGCAAGAAAAGATTGCTCTTCCAATGCTGTAATAGTTTGATCCAAAATATACCACATAGCTAACATGTTTGGGTCCTGAACATTTTGTGTTGCCCCATACACGGACATGATAGCTCAATCGGTTAGAGCGCCCGTAAAAAGGTAGCCTTTCTTGCTTTCATGAACGGGAGGTCGTGAGTTCGAAACCCGGCCGAGTCACACCAAAGACTTACAAAAATGGTACCTAAAGTTGCCTTTTAACAAGGAGCTTGAGGGTAATAATAACATCATGCAGGGCCCGCTGGGAGAACAGTTGTCAGAACTGAAGTGGCTACCCTGGGTAAATAAAACGATATTATTATTATTATTATTCCTTGTCAAAATCACCCAAAATATCTGAAAATTTTAACCCTACCATTTCCGATTTTGCTGAAACCTGGTGTACGTGTTGAGAGTCATCTTTCAGCATTAAAAGTAAAATTTAAGATCAACTGGGTGAGGGACTCATGAGATACGGCCCACTGAATTTTGAGATTTTCGGCAAAAATGGACATGTTCGCCTAAATTTTAACCCTTATATTTTGGGAACTATTAGGTCATTCTTCGCAAAATGGGTATTATTGGAAAGGGGATTCATCAACGATTCCAAATCTGCTATCATTATGAAAATTGGTACACGTTTATGGACCTTGACCTTTTGACCTTGAAGTTGACCTTGTTGATTGCATGATTTGAACAATTTATGCCTCCGCCACCAAAGGTGGTGCCGGAGGCATCATGTTTTCAAATTGTCCGTCCGTCCTTACGTCTCGTTTGCTCTTTAATGCGATATCTTGAAAACCAGCTGAGATATGAGCTTCAAACATTGGGGTAGTATGTATCGCCATAGGAAGACAATCTGATTAGATTTTGGATTTTGTACAAAATGTAGGTCAAAGTTTAAGGTCACATACATGTAGGTCAAATTATGAAATTATACAGTACTGTGTACATGTAGTGATTTTTTATAGCGATATCTCAAGAACCAGTTAAGATATTAGCTTCAAACTTAGGGGTAGTATGTATCACCATAGGAAGATGGTCTGATAAGATTATGGATTATGTGTATCAAAGGTCAAGGGTCACAGAGGTCAAAATGTGAAATTCTTTGTATTGAGTTTCAGTCCCGGTGGCAGACCCCAATTATATGCTCGTAAAGTCGTAAAAGCTTTTGAATTCGTAACGGCTACGGAAGCCGTGCGCTGAGTGTAGAGCAAAAATCATCCAAAATTCACCTGCTTATATCTCTCTTTCTTGATCACCAAAGTTCATGATACTCTCAGAGAACTTAAAGAATGATAATATTAAGCACCATATCAAATATCATTGAAAATGGTTGTGTATTTTTGGAAATACGGGTATATTTCTGTTTTTCGAGAGAGGTTTCATTTTTTCCTGACACAAGTCTGGGACGAAATGAAAACGGAAACAAAAGACATGATACTGTACAGTACACACCAGTCTCACTTCCTGCGCATTTTGGTGTTTGGGCAATCAGTAGTTTTGTCTAAATCTTCCTTCAAATGTTGAGTATTTCGCTGGAAAAACTCTGGAAACTGCATCTATCAACGACAAACCGCTCACTTGCGCATGCGCATTTCCGCACCTCACTTCCGTTTTGCCGAAAAACACTCGCCAATATATCCATGAGAAACCTGCTGCGATGACCCTACTGCAAGTTTTAAGGACAGTAAACCACTATATTTTGCTATAATCCTCAATTATTTTTCCATGAATTAGTTTATATTTGACATTTGTCATTTTCATTGCTCGATTTCAACGTTTTCTTGCCATTGACGGCTGGAGAAGATTGGAATATTTTTTCGTGGGCTATACTATAGCGGTCAAAATATGCCTACATCACGAACCACAGTGTGTGGGACCACAATGTAACTTGATGGAGGGTTTTTTTTAATGACTTTGATACGGATTTTTCCCGACATAACCGTGGGACAACATATTATGAAAAGATATTTCGTACAGTATTTCGATATGATATGCTTTGTATCATATCAAAGTTTCGTTCTTGGCAATTTCAAGAAAGGTGAAAATAATCAACTTTTTACCGATTTCTGGGTTTTTTTCGGGGTGCTCCCGAAAAGGCCTATTTTTCACAATTTATAACTGATTTCAACCATAATTAACATCATGAGAGGTTAAAATGACTCTTTATTGTTAAATAGTCGTTGGATTTGTTTCATTTGGTGGTTTTAAAGGCGAGATATCGCAGTTCGCCCTAGACAAATTGTAGCGGTTTTTCCGTGCAAAAGTTGTTTTCTTTATGCAAATTAGGCAGACCCGGCGATAGGTTTCTCGGAGTTAATTGGGGTGTAACCCCGAGACTGGTTTGTTATCATGATATTAACACCAATTTGAAGGGTACCGGTAGTATGTAGCACCAAAGGAATATGGTCTGATTAGATTATGGAGTACCTAGGTCAAAGGTCAAGGGTCACAGAGGTTGAAATTTGGGAGGGACAATGATCTGGCTAGGTTTGGGGGTCACAAGGTCTATGTCATTTTACAAAGGAAACTGAATCTTAGATGAATGTGCCATATATTTCTGATCTGGCAATGGCGGAGACATACTATATTATTTCGACCATGCGCGCTTGAGGATTCATCTTGTTTTTCATGGATTTAATTGTATTACATGTTCACTTAGACATAGGGCAAATCCAAGCTATTTTGCGAGGTAACAAACGGGACATTCAGAGCCAAAAATAGGGTTTGTTTAAAAAATCTTAAATGAAATCTCAATCCTTTGGTATATTCCTGAAGGTACTAAAGATGTTCAACAAAAAGATAAAAAATAGTTGTAATAACTCATTTCATAAGTAATTTATGATCATTTATTCGTCGGTAACAAACGGCCGGGACCGCAAAAAAATGGTGTTTTCAAATTTTGAATTTGTTCACATATAACTCTGAATTTAAAAAGTAGATTTAAATTTGCAGAGTCATATCTTCTTAAACATGTAATAAAAATTGTAAGGACATATTTTAACGTTAATACAACTTCGAGTTTTCTGGCAAAGGTCAAGTTTTAAAAACTATGTCAGGTAACAAACGGGACAGTAACATACGGGACAATTATTCCCTGTAATATTTTTTATTAAACAATTGGTGTAGCCAAGGCGTAGCAACATCTTTTGTTAAAAAAATCTCTCTGATAAAACAAAAGAAACATAAAACAAAAGACAAATGTAAGAAAAACTCATTTTATTTCATTTCTAAAGGTGGGAGGGTGAGTAATAAAAATGTATCATCTTACATCAGCTCAGTAACTTTTGTGAGACTATTTCTGAGACCTGAATATTTTAAGTCTAAAAATATAGAAAGCTATGTGCTAGGTTCGTGATATTTTCACCAGACTTAGCCAAAAAATATAAAAAAACAGAAAATACATACTTTTTGGTAGTACTCCTATGACAAACCTCTTTTTTAAATGGTTGAAAATATCATTTTTTTTAATGCATTTTATATTTTTTTCATGAATATTAATGAGCCTTGTGATGTCATATGACCTTGAAATGACTTTTTGACCTCATTTGCATTAAGTTCATTTCATACCCTTTATGGTGATATATGACACATTATGTATTCCTTTAGAAACCCACTGACACACGTGACACAAAAATGGTCAAAAAGTTGAAAAATCACCATCTCGGGAAAAAATAGCGTGGACTTGCCCCTTATAAAAGTTTTTGAGACTTTATATTTTTTGTTGAGGAGCAATATGGATCAAAAGTAGCCACACTCGCGATTTTCCCATTGACTTGTGTGTTGTAGTAACAAAATACAGAATTGCGTATACGTAAACTTCATATTTATGTATGTAAATGCTGATAACTCAAAAAAGGATTAAAGATATGATTATTAATCTTTGGGAAATTATTCCATATAAAATGCCCTAACTACATGTACAAATGTACCTGGAGAGTTTAAGAAATTGGTAACCCCGGTGACTGAGATCCCAGGAGAGTGGCACTAGCCCTAACCCTAACCCTGACCCTGACCCAAAGCCTAACCCTGCTGGATCTTGGCCACTGACAGTTCAAAACTTCTTAAACTTCTTCAAATGTAGCAATTTACACAAATTTGATTACCGTATGCTAGCTATATCATATATCACATATACTTTTTGGATTATTGGCATTTACGTATACATGTGGTTCTAGGCATTTCTGTATTTTGTTGCTTCAACACACAAGTCAATGCGAAAATCGTCAGTATGGCTATTTTCAATCCATATTGCTCCTGAACAAAAGATATTTTGTCTCTATATCTGAGTGAACATGTCATACAATTTGTTCTTCATGAAATTTTTTTTAACATCACGTGATCCACAAAATCAACTTCAAGGTCAAATCTATGGTCAAGGTCCCCGAACGTGTTCCATTTTTCATGACAATGGCAGATTTGGAATCGTTGATGAATCCCCTTTCCCAAAATACCCATTTTGTGAAGAATGACCCAGTAGTTCCTGAGATATAGGAGTTAAAAGATAGTTGACCATGCCCTTTTTCACCGAAAATCTCAAAATGTGGCTGGCCGTATTTCCCGAACTCCTCACCCGATTGACCTGAAAGGGGAAATTAAACGCTGCGAGTACACCAAGTACACCAAGTTTCATCATAATCAGAAATGGTCGTGTTAAAGGTAGTATCAGCCTTTTTCACAAATTGCGAAAACTAATGCAACTTGGCATAACTGTAGAATATGATCGACCTATACTGTCTATTCAATCTTACTGTCATAGGTTGCCTAGATCAGTAATACGAAACGAAAATCTGACCACCAATCTTGACCAGCTCTCCATCAACATCGTTGATATTACAGCGCGTGCGGCACGGACCGCACACAGCAATATACACACGGCGCATCAGCGAGCATTATTCTCTGCGCTAACGGTCAGCGGTTCGCACCGTACGGTATATTTTTCGAGGTTCGAAAAAATAGGAATGAATTTTGATAATCGCAATATAATGACAAACATACACATTTGAGCTTAATCATGTTGTGGGAAGATATAGTCATTGGTATACTACTATATCCTCTCAAAAACTAGAAATTTAATATTTTTGCCTGCAAAAGGCTGACACTACCTTTAAAGCCATTGGGTGATTTGACATGGAACGGCCCCCTTTCCTTTTCTCTGTCTCTCTCTCTCTGCAACTTGCTATCAATCAACTTTCTCTCCATCTGTCATTTGGGGTTGAAATATTCTTCAAAATAGTAGGTTTTTTCATTCCTCAAAAAGACAAAAAATTAAAATGTTATAACAGTGTACAAAAAATACAGAATACTTTGATAAAATGTACATGAATTTTACTGTTTATTTTGACATCTTTTAACCATAATGTACATGTACAGCTTCAAATATTTAGTTAATGATGCAATTAAGCAAGATTTTGAAAGTTAGAAATGATTATGTCCAAAAGAAAAAATGATTAAGGTTGTAGGTTGCTTCATACTGTAAGTGTTTCTAAATGCACATGGCCTGGCTCACTAATTCTAAACAATAACAAAATAAAAAAGAACAAAATAAGGTCAATATTCAGTTAACAAATTGTACTATACATTTACAAATACAAATAAATAAAATGATGTACTGGTGCGCAACTCCATTACTATTTAAGATATAAAAAGGTGAGTTTTAAGAAGGGTTTTGAATGAATCAACGGATGGGTCATTTGAGGATGAGTCAGGAGTTTGTTCCCAAAAATGGGGGCAATCCATGCAAAAAGCACGGTCACGATAATTAAGTTTTGGTTCATGGGCCATGAATTATTTGAATAGAAGAGGATGAATGGTGGAATCTGACTGAAGAAGAGGATCAAAGGGAAACCAGGTATTGGAAGATATTTTGTAGGGGAGGGGTGGGGGGACAAGATTATGTGGCATATTTCTTACAAAGAATGTGAACCTGTAAATAATAGTTAAATGATAAACAAATTAAATAACATAGGAAATTGTCTTTTAAAATGAAAGAGGAATCAGTTACTAAATATGTAAAATATGTAATATGAAAACTACAAATTTACAAATCCATTGTTTCATAGATACTACTGAATAACACAGAAACAAATGATGAATAGTTATGTTACAAACATGATATACATGTACATTATGTACATGTATATTATTTACATGCAAAAACGCAAGTTCCCTTTGAAATATATGCACTAAAAAATTATTTATTTTACCAATCCACAATTTAAGAAAATTCAATGCAAAGCCTACGCAAAATTGAAATCAGTATGTTGTCGAAAATAACATAATTTTTAAGTATTTCAACTATACACACATTGATTTCTTCAATCCAAAGAGTGACGTATGTGGCAAGATGCAAAGAGAAACTTTGATGGCTACATGTATACTGTATAGTACACATCTGTACAGAAATTTCTCAAAGGTTAAATTCAACAGTTTGTCTCTAGTTCAGCAGCAGTCAGAATGTTTTTTTTTTTTTTGCTCTCTATTTATCATCTCATGATATTAGTGTTCTTCAAATCAAAGCAATTCTCTTTTTCATTCTCAGAGAACTCAACCCAGAGCACCTTTTAAAGGGGAAGTTCACCCTGGAATTTTATTGGTCTTAAAAAATGAAGAAAAATGATAGAAAAATATTAGTGAAAGTTTGAAGAAAATCGACCAAAAAATAGCGAAGTTATGAATATTTAAAGTTTTGATTCTGTGACGTCACGTGCGAGCAGCTCTCCCATTGGTTGTGTATGAAAATTCCATAAATTTGTCTTTTTTTCATGGTTCTTGATAAAGGAATGGGTCAATTTGATATAGTCATGTATATGAACATATGTTTTAATGGTATATCGACCGCACAGGTGACATAATTATTTTCTTCTGAAAAAAAAATGAAATTTTATGGAATTTACACTACATAACACATAGGAGACCTGCTCGCATGTGACGTCACAGAATCAAAACTTTGAATATTCATAACTTCATCATATTTTGGTCGATTTTCCCCAAACCTTCACTCATATTTTTCTTTTATTTCTCTGCATTTTTTAAGACCAATAAAATTCCAGGGTGAACTTCCCCTTTAAGCATGAGATTCTCTCGCCAAGACTTCCAAGCAACTGGGAGACTCCGGCTCAGTATGCGCTTTAGACTGAATCACCAGCACAAAGCCCTTGTTTCCTTATGGGCAGAGTCGCTTTTGGGGTTATAACAGTTCTCTGTTGCTATTTTCTAACATTACAAAAACAATAAATGGGAGAAACTACAGGGATTCAGATGCACTTTTATCACAGAGGTGGTTGGGTGGGAGGAAAAGATGGCAAATGCATGTTGGCCTCTAGGGCATATGGTAAGAAATACATTGTAGGATGCAGCTTGAGCTTGGGCGTGAGAGTGTGAGATTTTCCACAGGTGGAAGAGTTATACATTGTTCATACAGAGCCGAGTTTGGAGTACGAGTTTGCACGAGTAGTGGGGAGTTGATTTCTTTTGGCTAATCACGATAAGTCTTCATTTTACTTAAACTCTCAAATACTTGCCACAACTCTGCACAGCTCTTAACAATTTACTTTACTCGGAGCAAGTCGTGTGAATGTGTAGTAAGCTTGTGCATTGTTTAAAATATTTAAAAATTTGTTAAACTCATGAAAACTCCTGAAAGACTCTGTCAAACTCGGAACAACTTGAAGTAGACTCCCAAAACTCTTTGCAATTCCTGAAAAATCAAGGAAATTTGTATAAATTTCCATACAAGTCTATAGTATGAAGACTTGTGTGAAGCTCTTGACAACCCACAGTAATTCAACAGCACTCGTTATACACTCTGTTAAGCTTGAGACAAGTAAAGATCTGAATAACTCAACGGCACTCAGTACTACTTGCTGTTGATTCTTTTCTATTCTTACTGGGCTCGAGTTGTAATTCCAATTGAATTCAGTAAAAGTGTAGCTAGTGGAAGCTTGCAGCCCCAACTCGTACAATACAACTTCCAACTCGCCTCAGTGTGAACACCCGCTATTGTTTGTCAAGGTCAGAATTACTTGCAAGAAACTCTTGACAAACAGGATTAACTCATCTTCACTCTTATTAAACTTGAGACATGATAATAATAACAATAACTCGAGCAGAACTTAGTACGACTTCGTTGTTCACTCTCTACTCATTCTGAGTTCTGTTTTATTCAAATTGGACTCAGTGCAGACTCTTCCACTTCCTCTTCAGTTTCCACCAATTGAACTTGTGAAAGCTTGTAGGGAGTCCCATTTCCAACTTGCCTAGAGCTGTTTGAACAATGCATTAGAGTCTCTGGATTCTTCTTTGCTTTCTTAATCATGTATACAAGCACTAAAAGTACAATAATAAGTAAAAATGTTGTAGATACAAGTGCAACAATAATAAGAACATTATTTACTTTTAGTGAATCTGATATTGAATCCATCTTCATTTTTGCACTGTCTGTAAAGCTGCTCTTAGGGGTGGATTGTGTTGTTTTTGATAATGATGTGGTAGCAATATTGTTGATTGCGATATCACCAATAATATTTGGTGATGATGTTGGACAAGGATTACTAAAATTGCTTAAGACACGCCTTTGAATGGGGTCCCATTCCCAGTCCATGCATTCACACATATTTGTTTCTTCTAACAATGATGAACAACAACGTACACGTTCAGGGTCTGTTATTCTTGCCAACATGTCTTGACTTAAAGTTTCATCATTTTGTTTTGGTTTATTAAGCGAAGGTAGCCTCATACCATTTTGATAACATACAATTCGTCCAGCTATGCGTCCTACTGGGGCCTGGCAATGTAATTCAATCCAGTCATCATCATTATCACCTGATAAACACGATGCCTTACCCGGAGGATAACCAACGCGCAACCCCACTCTTGGATAGTCCGGAAGCATTTGCCCATTCTTATAAGCAGTAAGAAGATATGTACCTTCGTCGATTCGTAATACAGGATTGAACTCGAGAAGAAGTAAGCACTCTTCACTTTTGGTTCCATTTAGATTTAGAAGAAATTGATTTGGTGGCAGTAACAAAGAATTTGGATTCTCTGAATTGAAAAATGGTGCTTTGTATGAATGTTGTAATGTTACTTTTGTACTGTCACATGGGTATTGGAACCTTAGATGGACTACATCTCCTTCTATAGCATTCACTATTTCAGAATTACATCTGATGATTCCTGTCAATGCAAAGAAACAGTTAAAAAGAAACTTATGTTTGAAGGAAAAGTTATACATTTTTTTTTTGGTGATACAGGTTACGTTTACAATCAAAAGAATATCACAAGAAAATCTTGTTGAGGCAAAGGTTATTGGAATTTCAAATCTAGTTGAATAGTTTCACAGATTTGAACTGAAATACATAACCGGTAATATTTATATTTCAGTTTGAAAAAGTTAAGCACTGGTTCTTTAGCTGACAACAAGATGTTACATGAAAAAATGGCATATTCCTGTAAATCAATGTTATGCTGAATCTATGTTACTCCTGATATGTTTGTCTCAGCTTCTTCAGTATACATGTACATGTAGATATCATTAAGTTCTGCGTTGTTTTGGGAAATGTCTTTCTGTATCCTAGGTCTCCTCAAATGCCACTGAAGATCCAACTAGATTGCTAGACTCCCTTTTTAATGTTTGTTGCAGAATGATTGAAGCCGTTAGGATTTTGATGGGGTGATGGAGAATCAACTTGTATAACAACACTCTAAATGGCCATATAACTGTTCAGGAAATGGTGTGAGTAAGTAAAACACCAGACAATGATGATACTTGACTGCTTGTGAAATGGACCACCTTCCTCCAACCTTTTCAGTGATACAGTAGGTTGAAGTAGAGGCCTTTGAGTAGCAATTTCAAAGTCTGGTTTGATCCAACTTTTGCACACATAGGAACAGAGCTTGTTGGTCTGAAAGAGAGATGAAATTAACAGTTAGTAAATCTTTCAGAGCATCATGCTATAAAAAACATTCATGATTTGTGAAATTGTCTGAACAAAAAGACAAAGAATCACAGAAATGTAGAAGTACCACTGTCTATCTATATTGGTGTCATATTTTGCCCACGCACTTTTATGTACTGTATGGTAAAAATGTATTTCTTTCCCTTTCTCCTTTGCTTGCTTTAAAAAAAAATCCTAATTGGCTCCCTGAGAAATCAGACTGCCTGTTAAAATTTCAACTTAATACCTTTTCCATACATGTATTGACTGTAGGGCCTATGAAGATGGTTTAAGATTTGTAAGAGTGTAATTTTCAGTATTGAAATATACTCTCAACACTCTGTTTGTGCCAGTGCATTGCTCAATTCTCTTTCATACTTTTCCTTATCTAGGTACTTTTTCATGCAGATAATTTTTAGCATTTTGACATGTACATGTACAAGGTACTTGTGAAATCACAAGTATAATTTTAGTGTATGAAAGTTGCAACCGCATACATGTACTGTACATTAACATTTGATATTTTTGTTTCAAACTAAGGCAATGGACATCCAGTGTAACTTAGAGAAAATGTACATGTGTGCACTGTAGAAATTATGCACCAGACATTTTAGCAAATTGCTCTACCAATTGCTATGCAATTAATTATTTTATTGAGACGTGGACTAGTATAGATATATTGACTGCTTTGAGGGACATGGTCGTTTCTAGACTTCTCAAGGGAATCTCCGCATCTGCTATAACCCAAGACCCAAGCACCCTCCAGATTAACCTCTAAATCGCTTGTTTAGATCAACATCGTCATCGGAATTCAGGCTTAACGCTCAACTAGAAATCTGGGATCCGTTCTAGCGCGACGAAAGAATTTGTCTACGCTGCGCGCACGCGCGTTGACGCACAAGCAGCGGAGTTGTCTAAAATTATCGACCAAATCGCGCCGCAAATTATGGTATCTGAAATATAGCGCATGCGCAGCAGCCTTGCACGTAAACAAATGGGGATCGCACTATGCCCATGGGCAAAAAGTACTGTAAAAATGTTCTATTGACCGGTAAAACCGGGAAAAATGTCTATGGCGGCCATAGGTCAGATTATGACTGCACTTTCAACCAATCGGAAGACAGGATTATTAAAGATTCTTAAAATGAGGTATATAAAAGTTACTACATACATTTTATGTATGACTACATACATGAATGTAGTATGAAGTATACGTGTACACATAAAAAGCAATATAAGCTTACCTGGGTATGGAAATGAGGGAAAGCTATCCCGAACAGTTTGAAATGTCCGCTGAAAATTTGGATATTTATTCTTAATTTTCATAAAAGATGATATTGGCTGAATGCCAATTGGTTAAATGCAGAGTTCAAAGTCTATCTGCAATCTATGGGAAAGTACCTTTGACCTTGATATACATTACATGTATATATCAGGGGCCGCGGAGCGATTTTGAAAGTGGAGGGGCTGAACCAAAGTGGGGGGGCTGAACAGGCTAAAAATCACAAATATATGGTAATTTTTTCATTTTTGTACACGTTGGCTGAAAAAAGTGGGGGGGCTGCAGCCCCCCCAGCCCCCCCAGCCCCCCCCGGCTCCGCGGCCCCTGTATATATTGTCAACAGATGGAGGCAAATATCAGTCTAAAAAAAGTTGACCTATTATGAATTTTCTTACATTTTTATTTTAGTATATGAATACAAGAATTACTCCTTTTATAACAGGCAAGAGATAACAGATGATTTTGTTGTAATAAAATTTCTCCTACATTTATACAGTGTGTCCCAGAAAGAACTACAGTGTATGCACTTTTGAAATGGCTACCAAGTAAGAAATATATGGGTCTTGGAGGGAAATATTTGCATGTGTATAATGTATAAAGCTCATATCCTCAACTATTATTTGACACCAAAAAGTCTGAAAAGGAAGCATGTTTCAATGAGCAATGCCCACGTTTGTGAAGGACACAAAAACGAGGTTGCGCAGGAATTAGCTATGCATTTACCACCTGCATATGGGCGGCCAAAAGGGCAAACATGAATAATGGCGTGAATCGGCTAACAACGACAAAATACACCGAGATACAAAGCAACAATAATACAATTATTAAAACAAAAAGGTTGACCATTACATTTTTGCATAATATCTTGGTTTATTTTGTCTTTGTTAGCCGATTCAGCTTTTGTTGTTTCAATTTTATCCCCACCCTGGCACAATTCGAAATTTGCATGTTTGCAAACAAAGCGTTGTGTTCATTCAAGCAAAAAGACATACCACACAAAAATGGTACCAGAAGATGCGGGAGGAGTCACTCTTTCAGAAATGTAAAATAATTAAGGGTTTATAAATTGGTTTTCTTTTTATTGACATTTTTCTAGGTGTAAAGTTTTTTTTTGACTCACTCGGTATATATTGGTGTCAGATTTTGCCCACACACTTTTATGTACTTTATGGTAAAAAGGTATTTCTTTCCCTTTCTCCTTTGCTCACCTTTTAGAAAAAATATAAAATCCTGATAATCTCCCCGAGATATCAGACTGCATGTTTAAATTTCAACTTAATACCTTTTCCATACATGTATTGACTGTAGGGCCTATGAAGATGGTTTAGGATGTGTAAGAGTGTAATTTTCAGCATTCAAATATACTCTCAACACTCTGTTTGTGCCAGTGCATTGCTCAATTCTCTTTCATAAGGGGAGATCCAACCCGTAAATTGAAGGTTCAAATGTTGTTACTGTACAAACTAAGCACACCTTGTTTTTTCGAAAGAAAATATCCTTGGACACAATATTTCAGAGGTGTGCTCTTTTAAATTTGTTGCGATCACCTCTTAATTGGAGGGGGCGTCCAAAATTGTTGCCCTTTTTATGACAAATAATATTTTGGGGATATCATATGGAGGAACTATCACATCGCCCCGAATTTCAGATCATATAAAAGAGAAATAAATTGCCTACAAGCTGAAACCAATTTTGATGGAATTTAGAGGGGAAAAAATGAATATTCAGCCCAAAGAAGTTCATTTTTATAAAATATTTTTCACAAAATGGAATGTAATCAAAATTTATACTTCGCATTTGTCAAAACTGCTTAAAGAAAATTCAAGTGTAACTGTTTAGAAAATTGTTCCAATATGTGCTCGACATCTTGTGAGAAATGCAGGTTCGTTTATTATTTCAACAAAAATTTATATCATCTTAAAGTCGTGATCGTGATTTCGCCGAAAACGACAATCTGTCAATATCTCTAAAAGCTCCGTACATGGACGTATGGGAAAAGGTATGGTGTCTTCTATAAATAAAATGTCTTTGACATTTTAAACCCCAAATCAACCGGTTTCTGCATTAAAATTTGATAACATTAAATGATCTACAAGTAAAGAAATACGGGTACTTAGCATTTTCCAAAATACATCCCAAAAGTTGTTTAAAGGTTTATATTGTGACATTTCATAATGTTATATTATGTGATACATGCAAAGGTAGTAAACAAATAAAAGTGAGTGCAAAGTGAATTTGAGAAGAAAATCCATTCCCTTTTCAGGCTGTCTTGGGGGGCGGGGGGGGGGGGGGGGGGGTTCGGGGGATCGAAGGAACCCCCCCCCCCCCCCCCCCGGCTGGCGAGTAGGGTCCGCTTGACAAAAAAAAAAAAAAAACCGAGAGAGAGAAAGAAGAGAAAACAGGGTGTGAACGGATTCTTTAAGGGGGCCGTACACTGAGGTCGTTCTATAACGTTCTTGCCGTTTTTGCCGTTTTAAAAAAAATGCTGAACGGGCTTTGGTCGGGTTGGACTTTAACTTTGAATAATTTCTTGAATACGATGCTAGGCAGTTATGAATAGTTCTCGTTACGTCATTCCGTCTTTATCGCGTCCCGCAATACGTTGTTATCAGTTCAGAACGGTAACTGCTCGTCACTCTATACCGTTCGTAGCACGTCCAAACGGTCACTAAAGTGGCTATGCGCAGCATGATAAAGTTAGGTACACGTTCGTGACGTCCTTCTGTTAGAATCGTCTCCTGTTTAAGGACGTTGTCACTACGTTCAATTTTAGAACTTGAAGCCCGTACGTTTTTTTGAACATGTTCAAAAATCGGATGCCTTTCCGTCTCTCCGTTCGGGCCGTTCGCAGTTCGTAAACGTTGTAAACGGTCTGTAACTAGATTCTAAAGGTCTGCACTACGTTCAGTCCGTGTGTAACAGATTGAGCCGTTCACCAGAACTACCTAGAACGCAGTGACGAACTAGCTTCGTGTGACGGGATTATGACATGCCGTTTCTGTTTAAAATTGAAACGTATGCTCGTGAGTACGCTTCTCGTTCAGAGTAAGTCCTACCCGTTTAAGGACGTTGTCACTACGTGTATTTTAGAACTTAATATAATATACAATCGTTGTTTGTTGCGTCCTAGCACATCTTTAGAACGATTTAAGTCGGCATTTCGTTGTTGTACGTCATTCTCGTCAGGTACGTTGGCCACCCGTTAATTTTGGACGAGATGGGCGCCCGATTTTTTTGACACTTTTTTGGAAATCGACGAACTAGTCCCATGAAGTTCGTTAAAGTCGTAAGAAGTATTTACTACGTCCATTCAGTTTACACACAGACTATGCCCGTTCGGCAAAATTTGCAAGGACGTAATAGGAACGAGCTCAGTGTGACGGGGGTATAAGTAGACCTACTTACCTAATTTTCAAAATCTTCATGAGCTAGATAATTAATTTTTAAAAAATAGTGCACAAAATTGCCCTTAATTAGATGGGTCTATGCAATATTTTCGCTGGCTCTCGCATAAATCATTATTTTCAGAGACCGCGGAGTGTTTTTTAAAGGGCTTGAGGGGGTGGGGTGCCGACCCCCCCCCCCCCATAAAAATTAGCAGGCAAACCAAGCAGTTTAGGTCTTGAGTTCATTATTTCCCAAGAATCTTGCATCCATTAAAAAAAGGCAAAATTCTAATAAGGTTATTACCAATATTAAAAATGCCGATCGTTAAAAAAAGAAACTAAACTACGAGGCTCACAGGAATAAAGGAAATAATTGCACCTCAGAGGAATCGAGAGTGCAGACTCACCATCCGTTAACAGTTTAAAGATTTTCCCCTTATTGAGTTAGTAATATTACTTTAAGTTAGATCATAGTAGGATTTAAAGTCGATGCTTATAATCCGTATTTTACATAGCAGCCTAGACTGATTCTACCTGATTATTTTCATTCCTGTTTGATACCAATGGAGATTAGGTTAGGACTTGAACAGTATGGTTGTTAATATAAGACACATACCCACCCCCTTCCAATAGAGTAATACACGATTACGTGTACGGAGATCCTCAGAGATATGACCAGAATGTATCTTCGGCGTAAATCAAGATCACGACTTTAGGAAATATAACTTTTGTTAAAATATATACGAACTGCAGTTCCACAAGATTAAGTGCATATATTTCAAACAATTTTTATCATTTACATATGAAAATTTCCGTTCGATTTGATAAGTGCGAAGTATATAATTTAGATTACATTCAATCTTTTTGAAAAGAATATGAAAAATGAACCTTTTTGGGCTAATTATTCATTTTTAACGTATTTAAATTCCATCAAAAGTAGTTTCAGCCTGTAGGCAATTTATTCTTTTTATATTGATCCGCATTTTTAGAAGGATTGTGATGTTCTAAACTGCTATCTCTAAACACTATTTGTCGTAAAAAGGGCAACAATTTTGGACGCCCCCTGATTTAGAGCGTGATCGCCAACAAATTTTTGAGAGCACACCTCTGAAATATTGTTGCCCTATAATTATTTCTTTAGAATAGACTAGGGTGCTTAGTTCTGTGACAAAAACACATCAAATCGTATAACTAGCATCTTTTTTCAGATTGGATTCCCCTTACTCATTAGGTTGGGCGAATTCTAACTTGTTTTTTCAAACAAGTTGTTTCCTATAGTAAAATTCGACGTAGAAACTGAAAATGACATTATTTTTGCATACGATGACGTCTTAGTCGCTAAGTGCAAAAAAACCAAATGGCTGGCCAAAATAGCGTATTATACCATTATCATACTTTTATACGTATAAACCACTTTATATGCGTTTTTATATGTCTTTTGGGTGTCAGGGAACCCACATGATTAATCCTACCTAAGTTGACTGTTAGTGTAGTTTTGGTAGTTAGTTTTAGTCAATATCGAGCAAAAATCACCTCATATCAAAAATCACTAATTCAACACCGTAACCATACTAGGTACATTTGGTCATGATAAAAGTGTCAGATTTGAGCTTTTAAACCATCAAAATCCATGGAAAGAAACAAATAAAACCGGTTTATACCTATAAAGTGTGTAATGAATGGGCAAC
>CALNVZ010000649.1:28406867-28439513 GCA_940671915.1 Paracentrotus lividus
CCGAGCTCGATCCGGATAATGCCAGGCGAAGCCTGAGGCGCAATGGGATTCGGCACCATGAGAGAAATGAACGCCAGCACCTTCAGCCTGGAACTGAAATTAGCAGTGAACCGGCCACCGGTTGTGAAACCGATGTATAACCGTTTTAAGATCTCCCGTTAGTCGAACGGGGCAAAGGATAATCCCGAGTACTCGGCACGAGGGCCGTAGCCGTCATTTTCCTTGGACGCGCCAACCTGTCAAGATATCAAGGTCCCGTACCTATGAGGGACCGAACGATTCCGAGCAGCGAGGTTTTGTCCCGCCAGTGTTCGACCAATTATACTCACCCCTACCCCAATCCGAGGTGGTGAAAGCAATCCTCTCAAACCCACCTGCAAGGGGGACTTCTCAGAAGAAAACACTGACGCCTGCTGCTAATTTCTTCCCCCGCTTCTTCTTATTAGAAGAAGACACGAGAAGAAAAAAAAAAAAGACAAGACGAAATCTGAATTAAAAAAGAGAAAGAAAAAGTGTTAAAACACAAAGGGGGTAAATAGGCGGGTCTAACAAAGAAGCGAGCACAAAACTCTGGTGCGCGCGCAAAACATCAAACAACACTCAAACGTAAACTGCACGACACGTAATTACATACACCAGTAATGAAGTACGAAAGTCGCTACGGGAAGAGAGAGCGTGAAATTAAACGATCACCGAGAGAATAAAAACTATCAATTGCGGTAAAACGCAAAAAACTAAGCCGCAAAAAGAGATGCTCAGAATACCTCAAAAAGATTAATGCTGAGCAAAATACCCTCGCAAAAACACTGCAAGGAAGTCCAAAAGGGAGAAAACACACGCTATTTTTTGGCGCGGGCAAAAAAACACGGACTTATCTCGACGATGGCGAAAAGAGATTAGAGGAAGTGTATAGGATCGCTTTCGCCGCATCCTCGGTCTATGGAGGGGCGCTATTCAATGGGGGTGGGGGGGTAAATAGGCGAATGATAGGGGTTTTTAGCCAGTCTGGTGGACTTCTTGCCAAATTGTCGTCTCTTTATGAGACCTTTCCGGCTGCATCTCCTGAAGTTTTTCAGGCCGAATCTCAGCTCCCCTCTGGTCTGGTTTTCTTTGACGGTGGAGATCAAGAAGCTTCTCTCTCCGTTGTCGAACCGTACCTTCCTTCTTCAGGGAAAGAGATTCAAAGACCCTCTTCACTCGGTTACAGTGACCACGAACGCGTCTCTTCAAGGTTGGGGGGGGGGCCCTTGTCAAGGTCGGATGGTTTCCGGATCTTGGGTCCTCCCGAGGCCGCTGCCTCACTTCAACGTTTTGGAACTTTTGTCAGTTCTGTTTGTCCTTCAACTTTTTCACGACCTTTTGGTGGGCCTTTCGGTGTTGATTCTCTCGGACAACACCTCTCTGAAGGCCTACATCAACAAACAAGGAGGGACACACTCTTTGGAGTTGAACGAGGTAGCGTTCCTCCTTTGGGAATGGTGCAATCGGGAGAAGTTCGTCCCGGTTGCCTCCCACTCTCCGGGGGAGGACAATCTGATAGCAGACTTTCTATCCCTGGACTACAGACTTTCTCGGCTTTACTCCCGAGTCAGGGAGACTTCTGCTTTCTTCTGGACGCGGTTCTCTCTTCTTTGAAGGGTTGGAAGCGACGCTTTTCCCCATTTCAAGTTGATCCCGTCTTTTTTCAGGAAGATCTCAGGGGAGGATCAAGACAACGGTGGTCCTTAGATTGCCTCTATGGCCGGATCGGGCCTGGTTTCAGGATCTTTGCTCCTGTTAGCGGGAACGCTGCCCCTTCAGCCGTACGGACTTATTCTCTTCCGTGTCGGGTGTGTTCTACATCGAATCCCTCGCACCTTCATTAATGCTTGGCCTCTTTCGGCAGACGGCTACGGGATGAAGGCTTCAGACCGGAGTACAGCTGGCTGCTAGTTGGAGTAGAACTGAGTCGACTAGGATTGTATTTCTTTTTCGCAGCCTTGGGGCTTTCCTGGCTGTATCGAATACGTTTTTTTGGCAGGGTCCCTCCACGCAGAGGCTCCTTTCATCTTATCTGCGTTTCCTTATTTCTCTGTCGTAAGGGTAGTTACTCCTTGACGATTCAGGGTTTTTGTTGGCTTTTTAGACCATTCTTACTGGTTTTGCTATTGGGGGATCGTCTCGCCGCCCCACCAGCTTTGGCGTTGCTAGGGCTTTTTCCTAAAACGCCCATTTTAAGCCCATTGACTCCAGCCGGAGTTTCCTAATTTGGAGGCTTTGTTAAGCCACCGTCGAGCCTTGAACTCGATTTACCTTTAAAAATATCAGTACTTTTAGACAAGTTTCGTCCTAGCAAAATGTCTCTGGCAAAGGAGGAGTTTCGCTACATATCTTCATACAACGTGGTATATGGTTGGGAGAGAATGTGGTTCGCTGATTCCTTTCACATCCTCATTGCTTAAGAACAAACAGCGTCGTCGGACTCTAATCGAGATCTTTCAATTCGTCTCTGAGGTTCTCATTTTCAGAAAAGACATTTTCTAGGCCCGCAGGGCCCTCTTATGGTTCTCAAGTAGAACTGAATTCGCACATCTTCACAAGTTATTTGTTACTTTTTTCCCGTCGAACTTCCTATAAAGGGGTTTATAGAGTACGTTTTTTTTTTTTTCCGTGGGATAGCCCGCAATCAAGCTTGGCGGCGAGTGAAGGTCCCTAAAGAGGGAAACTTAAACTTCCCAAAGGCCCTTCCCAAGGAAACCAGGAGCATCACTCCTCTTGGGCCTATTTTCTAGGGTATGGGTGGAAGAATATTTCAAGGCGGCCTTTTTGGCGTTATGCACAATTCTTCACTCCTTACGCTAGAGAGTCGCGCTCAGTGAGGGTTTTTCTCCACCGCACCTCTCAAGCAGCGGCCGTCCTCCTAAGTTTCTTAAAAACCGTTATGGTTTCCCTCACCGACTTTGTTCGTGCTGTTCGTAGCAATGGAAAGCAAATGTATAGTCTAATTGAAGTAAATCATAAAAATTAACAATCTAATTTTAATTATTTACGAATATATGAAATATACTTGCCTACAATCCTCCCTCCGTCCCCGTTCCGTTCACATAACGGAGAGTTCTTTGGGCGATAGAGTTAGAGGAAGTGTATAGGAGCTTCGGCAACAATCTCCGTCTATGGAGGGCGCTATTTCAATGGGGGTGGGGGGGTAAATAGCGAATGATAGCGGCAAAAATTCGGTGTAATTTCGGTTTGGGCGATTCGAGGTCGAATAGCAATGGTAGGCAAATGTATATTTCTATATCGTAAATAATAAAATTAGATTGTAATTTTTATGGTTAACATCACATGATCCACAAAGTCAAGTTCAAGGTCAAATCGTCAAAAGGTCAAGGTCCCCGAACATGTACCAATTTTCATAACGATGGCAGATTTGGAATCCTTGATGAATCCCCTTTCCAAATATACCCATAATATGAAGAATGACCCAGTAGTTCACGGGATATAAGGGTTAAAAGGTATGCGACCATGCCCCTTTTCACAGAAAATCTTGAAATGCGGCGGGCCGTGTCTTCCGAACTCCTCAACCGATTGACCTGAAATTTGAAATTCAATGCTGTGAGTGAACTCTCAAGTACACAAAGTTTCATTAAAATCAGAAATGGTCAGGTTACATGTAAAGCTCTCTCTCTGCAACTTCTCTCCATCTGTCATTTGATCTGTGGGGTTGAAGTATTCTTCAAAATAGTAGGTTTTTTTCATTCCTCAAAAAGACAAAAAATAAAAATGTTAAAACAGTGTACAAAAAATACAGAATACATTGATAAAATGTACATGAATTTTACTATTTATTTTGACATCTTTTAATCTTCAAGCACATGTACAGCTAAATTCAGTCTGTGATGTGATTTAGCAAAATTTTAAATGCTACAAAAAGATATGTACAATTTGAAATAATGATTACATTTGCAGGGTGCTTCAAACAGACCTACATGTAACTCTAAATATAAACAATAACTAAAAAGGCAAGGTACTTGTAATGTCAAAATACATTGTACAGTTAAGTATTATAAACATTTATACAGCATATTTACAAATACAAGAATACAAATAAATTAAATTATGTACTGGTGGGCAACTCCATTTTTATTTCAGATATAAAAAGGTGAGGTTTAAGAAGGGTTAGAATGAATCAATGAATGAGGCATTTTGAATATGAGATGGAATAGGGCAATGCATGTAAAAAGCATGGTCACAAGAACGAATTTTGGTTCGCGGGCCATGAATTCTGTGAGGAGGTTTACATTTCACCATGTGGTTAGTCCTGAAAAGGACTGTTTTGAGAGAGAAGAAGAGAAAATTATTTAGAGTCACAGAAAGTAGAAAATTGATAGGCGATATTGAGAGAAGAGAATAGCATTAGGAGTATTGTTACTTGATTTAGTCCTGAAAAGGACTGAACCAGATGAGAAGATGAGATGCGATGAAGGCTTGTAGTAGTCGTAGAGAGTGCTCAACATTTCTTGAAGTCACAGTCACAGTATTAAAATCCACCATATGAGCCTCTACCTTCAAAGAACACAAGAATAAAATAATAATAATACATTTACAAATACAAATACAATGTAAAAGCTGAATTTTAATGAGGGTTTTGAATGAATCAACAGATGGGGCAATTTGAATATTAGACAGGAGTTTGTTCCAAAATATAGGGGCAATGTAAAAACCATGATCACCTTAACCACTTGGCTGTGGACCACATACTATTATGTGCTTGGCCTTTATACACTGTGTGTGGACCACGTAATATTACATGCTCATGGTGTTGTCTGAGCTTTTTCTGTCGAGCAGTCAAGTGGTTAACAAGTTTTGGTTGATGGGCTATTCTTTGAATAGAAGAGGATAAATGATGGGATCTGATTGAAGAAGAGGATCAAATGGAGACTAGGCCTTGGAAGATATTTTGTAGGGGGAAGGGTGTGGAGGGGTGGGGGGGGGGAAGATTACGTGGCATACATTTATTTCTTTCTATGAATGTGAACCTGTAAAATTGTTATAGTTGTCACAAATCACATTTTGTAAATCATTTTGTAGAAAGTTGTCATTCAAATTAAAAGACGAACATGTCATTAAAAATGTAAAATTAAAACTAATGTATGTTATCCATATTGTAATCTTCTACATCTACATGTATGGTATTTAGTGCAATGAATCTAAGAAATACACATTTGTAGTTATTATAACAAATTTATAAAGCAACTCTTTATTATTTTATGGATACTACTAAAGTAACAAAGAAACAAAAATTCTGTAAGATACACTATACAGGGTGTTTCCGAAAAAAGGAAACCCAACTTTGATCAACAATAATTTCAAAAATATTCCAATGGTGATTATGAAATTTATATCGCTGGAATGCAACTCATCACCATTTTAATGATACTCGCTTCACTCACCAAAATTCACGCCATCACTCGAACCCAACAGTTGTTCTGAAAAAGTCTGAAAATTGTTGCGTGGTTCCACTTCAGACCTTGAGATGGTTTGTGTGCGAAGTGCCTGTAAAGGAAACCAACTTTGATCCAAACTTCAAAAATATTCAGTTGATAAAGAATTAATATCACTGGAAGGTACAACTATACCATTCTAATGATACATCTCCAGCATAACCAATATCATGATCAACGAACCCATTGTTTGAAAATTGTTCGCAAAATTGTGAGGTTCTCTTTCAATGCCCTTGAGATGAGTTGCTTGAAAGGATTCCAACAATCTAAGAAGCATTCCAGTGACTTAAATAAATGAGTTTGATAAATTGGTTGAAATATGTTACTTATTTAGTCCGTTAATCTTACCATCCAGGTAATTTCAACATGTTACTGGTCACGACAACCAGAGAACCTTCAGTTCTCCGTGGATAATGTAAGAAGTAACAATGCATCTATCACAATTTTGCAAGATATTTTCAGAACAATGGGTTCAGTGATCGTGACAATTGGTGAGCTGAAAAGAGATTCAATACATGATAATGAGTGGCACTTTCCAGTGATAAAACGTCATAATCACCACTGTCTGTTTTTAAATATGATTGGATGAAAGTTGGGTTCCCTTTTAAAGCACATTGCAACAGCCCATCTCAATGAGCGTGAAGTGAACACCTCACACTTTTGCAAGACATTTTCAAAACAACGAGGTTCAGTGATGCGTGACATTGGTGAGCTGAGCGAGGTATCATAAAATGGTAGTGAGTTGCACTTTCCAGTGATATAGATTTTATAATCACCTGTAAATAATTTTGAAATTATTGATGATCAAACTTGGGTTTCCTTTTTTCTGGGTCACCCTGTATATTACGTTATATACAATACAGGCATAATTTTTCTCCCCAGATCCTGTGGATTTCCGTGGATTTTGAAATTCTAAAAAAAAAAAAAATGTGCTGCACATGTCCGATAAGTAATACTGACAAAGTCACAGCCAGAGAAATGAATTTTCAATACCTAAAATTGCAAAATTTTCTGTTCGGTCGCTACGCTCCCTCTCTGGTAGCAATTTTTTTCTTTTTTTTTACATATTTCTCTGTCAAGTGCCTAACAATATTAAAACCTTACCATTATTAGGTTTACAAAATCAAGGCAAAACACAAGTTACGTGTATTTCCCTTTGAATACACTCAAAATTGTTTTCCTAATCCACAATAAAATTCAATGCAAATTACCCCTAAACACTAAAATCAAATTGGAAGTTATGTTGTTGAAAATATCACCATTCTTCATTCAAATATACACTTCATCCAAAAAGTAATAATACATACATACATAATAATAATAATGATAATAATAATGGTGGCTTCTTATGTAGCCCGTAGGTCCATCAGGCATAATGCTCATGCCAGCGCTTTACGAAGAATGTTTTACGCATCATTACCCCGGTACATGTACACATGTATGTGGCAAGATAAACAACAGTGATTTTGAAAGGTATTTTATATGTATACAGACTTTCAACACTCTGCCTTTACCTCAGCAGTAATCAGAATATTTCTCTTTGCTTTTTTCTATCATTTCATAATTAATAAGTGAAATTGTTTCCAATTATCTAATTCTGCTGTATTTAGGTCACCTTTTCATTCTTCTTAATTTCCGGGTCATGAATAGAAATCCTGAAAGTAAGATTATCAATAATGCAACTGCAACAATAATGAGATGAGTATTTACTCTGAGTGATACTGAGATTGAATCTATCTTCATTTTTGTGCTGTCTGTAAAGCTGCTTTTAGGGTTCTCTTGTGGTGTTTTTGATGATAAAGTGGTAACAAAATTGTTGATCCCGTTATCACCTGTAATATTTTGTGATGATAATGGACTGATCGATGATGATATTGTTGGACAAGGATTGCTGATATTGATTGAGACATATGTGTCCCTATGAATGGGGTCCCATTCCCAATCCATGCATTCACACATGTGTCTTGTTTCTTTTAACGTTGATGAACAACAACGTACATGTTCAGGGTCCGTTATTCTTGCCAGTACGACCTGACTTAAAGTTTCATCATTTTGTCTTGGTTTATTAAGTGAAGGTAACCTTATGCCATTTTGATAACAAATAATTTGTCCATCTCTGCTTCCTACTGGGGCCTCGCAATGTAATTTAACCCACTCACCCTCAGTTAATGTATCATCATCACCTGTTAAGCATGATGCTTTGCCTGGAGGATACCTAACCCTCAACCCTACTCTTGGGTAGTCAGGAAGCATCTGCCCATTCTTATAAGCAGTAAGAATATATGTACCTTCATCAATTTGTAACACAGGATTAAACTCAAGGAGAAGTAAGCACTCTTCACTGTTGGTTCCATTTAGATTTCTAAGAAATTGATTGGGAGGTAGTAACAAAGAATTTGGATGCAGTGAATTGAAAAATGGGTCTCTGTATGAATACTGCAATGTTACCTTTGTACTGTCACAGGGATATTGGAAAGTTAGATGGACTACATCTCCTTCTCCAGCATTTACTATTTCAGAATTACATTTTATGATTAAAGTCAAAACAAAGAAAAAGTTAAAAAGAAATTTGTTGGCAGAGTTATACATTATTTTGGTAATCCTTGTTACTCTTACAGTCAAAAGAATATCACCAGAAAATCTTGTATGGATAAAATTTGTTATTTTGAGCAGGTAAAAATTTTTTACAGATATGATATTGAAGTACATATGATTATATTTCAGTTTTGAAAAAATAATGTACCGGTTCTATAAATTTTTGGTAACTGACAAGATGTGTAATATTAAAAATATGCCGTATTCCTGTATGTGATGCTGAATCTATCTTCCGCGTGATTTGTTGTGTCTTTGCTTCTGTGGTAGTTATTATCACGTTCTGCGTTGTTTTGGTGAATGTCTTGTTAATATCTTCAACCACGTATCCTCAAAATTATGCACCCGACGATCCAACTATTTTGCTTTAAATGCTAAGTCTTAGTAGAGGCTCCTTTGCATTATGTGAAAGAATGATTGGTGATGAAAACTCAACAGCACTCAAACGGCCATACAACTATTCAGGAGATGGTGTGAGTAAGTAAAACACCAGACAATGATGATACTTGACTGCTTGTGAAATGGTCCACCTTCCTCCAACCTTTTCATTGATACAGTAGGTTGAAGTAGAGGCTTTCGAGTCGCAATTTCAAAATCTGGTTTGATCCAACTTTTGCACTCATAAGAACAGAGCTTGTTTTGTCTGAAAGAGAGATGAAATCAACATTTTAATAAATCATTTCACAACATCGTGCCACAAAATCATCAATGATTTGTGAAATTGTCTGAACAAAAAGTCAAGAATCAAAGAAATGTAGAAGTACCACTGTCTATCTATATACAGTTGTCCGCAAAATTGTTCATACCCCTGACATTTTTAAAGTTTTTTGAATTTTGCTTTTAAATTAATGAGTTTCGTCAAACTTTTTACTGATCAGTATGTTACCAACATATGGACTATTAGGAAAATTTGATATTTTGAGCAATTTGGTATTCCAGGGGTATTTTATTGACAGATTTACGAAAAACACCATGTTCATAATTATTCATACCCTTGGGGTACCCAGTCCAATGTCTTATCAAATAACCACAAATACATATTATTTTCTTCAAATAACCATCTGAAATATTTTTTTTGCAAAAGTCTATAGTCTTTCTTTATGGCTTCTGTGGAGTCTGGCCCATGTGTCCTCTGGAAAACCTCCAGGCTGAGTCAGGTTGCATGGTCTTTGAGCCATCCTGTAAGTCTTCAGCTTTCCAACCCCTTTATTATTGGTTTCTTGCCAGGACTTTGAATTTTTCACTTAGGAACATTCATATAAATGTTATTGAAATAGAATAACCGCTCTACGCACACTTTTTAGTCCATGATTTAACACACAAGGGCTTCTTTTATGAGCACCAGATATAAGACACTTGGGAAAAAGCTTCCATGAGCATCACTAAAAGTGCAAGATGTTTCCTTGAATTGCCAAATAAGTATGCTGAGAGGCCCACAATAACACAGAGATCACAGCCAAAGTCGGAATGGATACCACTGACCAGCCAGAGACGAAGGTGCCAATGAGCAAATACTGCATAAAGGATATCTATACAGACACTTCCCAATACAGACTCCAGTTTTCCAGTCAGACCTACTGGGAGGCCTCTGGACAGTTCATGAGCTCATTTAAACCAGAAATTTAATTTATGGACCATAATTATATAACTTGAAGAGAGAAAATTAGAATTTACGAGTGATTTGGACTATCGTCAATTTGGCCAAAACAAGATGAATCCTTCAATCTAAAGAACAGTGTCCTGATTTTAGCACATGGCATTCACATAGAACTGCCATGGGGGATTATCAGTGCGGGTAGCACTGGGAATCTCTTCAGAATAGGAGGCATCAGGGTGTGGACATTTTTATTAAGATCCTGGATGAAAAACTTGCAGAAGTATGCTTGTTAATGTTGCCTGGGACAGCATTGGACATATCAACAGGACGAAGTTCAGAAGGCCATGTTAGTCAAGAAGTAGTTCAGGACAATCATAATGAATGATCTTGAGAGGAAAATTCGACGACCTGACAAGAATCCCTTGAGAAATTTGTCTGGGAATTAAAGACTCACAAAATGGCCCAAAGACCATGCAACCTTACACAGCCTGGACGTTCTCCAGAGGACGCATTGGTCAAAACCCACGGAAGACATGAATGATGGTTCTGGACATTCGCAAGAACTATCTGAGATGGAAATTTAAATAAATAATTATAATCGAGATGATTAGACAAGAAATAAGATTTGGCACCCCTATAGGGTATGAATAATTATGAACATGGCGTTTTTAGTAAATCTGTCAACAAATGGCCCCTAAACTACCAAATTTCTCAAAATTTCAAATTTTCTTTATTGTTCAATTGTTAGTAACATACTTATCAACAGAAAGTTTGACGAAACGCATTCAGTTAGGAGCACGACTCAAAAAATTAAAAAAACGACAAGGGTATGAACAATTTTGCGGACAACTGTATATTGGTGTCAGATTTTGCCCACATACTGCCTCTTATATTTTTAACTTTTTACCTTTTCCACACATGTATTGACTGTAGGGCCTATGAAGATGGTTTAAGATTTGTAAGGGTGTAATTTTCAGCATTCAAATATACTCTCACCACTCTGTTTGTGCCAGTGCATTGCTCAATTCTCGGGTACAGCCCACAAGACCGACACCTACGAGACCGACAGCCCACGAGACCGACGACCCACGAGTCCGACAGTAAAGTAAATAGGCCAACGAGATCGACTATAAACAATTTAGGCCCACGAGACCGACAGCCAACTAGACCGACACTAGATCAAACAGGCCCACGAGACCGACACTACAACGATATGACCCACGAGACAGAAAATTTGCAAAATAAGGCCCACGACACCGACGGTAGAGCAAAACAGCCCACGAGACCGACATTACATGAAGTATACCCACGAGTCAGAAAAGGGACGTCTAAAAGGCAAGAAAGGGGTGGAAGAGGGAGAGAGAGACATGGCAAGGGCCGAGAAGTCGAGAAAAAAAAAAAAAAAAAAAATGGGTGGAAGGGCAACAGAGAGATAAACGGCAGGTTTGAAAAATCCATAGGCTTTGGAAGATTTTCAGGAGGGGGGGGGGCTCAGTTTTTGTACCAACTATTTTGGGAAGTTTTTTATTATCCCCCCCCCCCTCCTCCCCCCTCCCCCACGTTGACAGACGTTTGTGAAAAAGAATTAAGAAGAGGAAAATAAATTGTAGACCTAATCAAGCTAAGATGTTAACGATGTAAAAAATTCTATGAAGACCTTGTATTTTATTTACTTCTTTGTGTGTGTGTGTGTGTGCTTTATCATTTCTTTATGAATGTTGATATGCGAGCGCGAATAGCGAGCAAGGAAAAATAAATTATATTGGATCTATTTTTTTTTTAGGGGGAGGTCCAGGCCTGCCGGGCCACCTTGATCCGCACCGGGGGGGGGGGGGGTCATTACAACCTCCTGTTATGTAACTGCCTCCTTATGGTTCTTTGCTTCTAGTCTCTGTTGCCCTTCCCCACCCTTTTTGTTTACTTCCCCTGTAATTTCTCTCCCTCCCTCTTTTCTCCCCTTTTTGTTTGCCTTTAGATTGTCCCTTTGCCAACCCAAAAAAAAGGGGGGTGGGTGGGCATGGCCTCGTGCCCGATGGTACCCCTGGATATTCGTTTTCATGGGCCTAATTGAAGAAACGTCTGACTCGTGGGTATACTTCATATAACGTCGGTCTCGTGGGCTGTTTTTGCTCTACCGTCGGTGTCGTGGGCCTTATTGCGAATTTTCTGTCTCGTGGGTCATATTATTGTGGTGTCGGTCTCGTGGCGCCGTTTGTTCTAGTGTCGGTCTTATGGGTCTTTATTGCTAGCGTCGGTATAATAGGCCTTTTTTGTCTAGTGTCGGACTAATGGGCCTCGCGTCTCGTGGGTGTTGGTCTTGTGGATGACCCCAATTTCTCTTTCATACTTTTCCTTATCTAGGTACTTTTTCATGCAGATAATTTTTAGCCTTTTGACATGTACATGTACAAGGTACTGTTTGAAATCACAAGTATAATTTTGGGTCATCCACAAGACCGACACCCACGGGACAACACTAGACAAAAAAGGCCTATTAGACCGACGCCAGCAAATAAAGACCCATTAGACCGACACTAGATCAAACAGGTCCACGAGACCGACACCACAATAATATTACCCACGAGACAGAAAATTCGCAAATAAGGCCCACGACACGACGGTAGAGCAAAACGGCCACGAGACCGACGTTACATGAAGTATACCCACGAGTCAGACGTTTCTTCAATTAGGCCCATGAAAACAAAAACAAGCGATATCAGGGGTCTTCTTCTTCTTCTTCTCGAGTCCTTTCTCTCAATTTTTTTATTTGTGAGTTAGAATGTGATTCAAAGGGGTATCTTCGGGGCACGAGGCCATGCCCACCCCCCCCCCTTATCGGGTAGGCAAAGGGACATCTAAAAGGCAAACAAAAAGATGGAGAAAAGAGGAAGAGGAAATTACAAGGGGAAGTAAACAGAAAAGGGTGGGGAAGGCAACAGAGACTAGAAGCAAAGAACCATAAGGAGGCAGGTACGTAACAGGAGGTTGTAATACCCCCCACCCCCTCCCGGCGCGGATCAAGGTGGCCCGGGGGCCCGGTATGATTTATTTTTCCTAGCTCGCTATTAGCGTAGCATATCAACATTCTTAAAGAAATGATAAAGCACACGCACACCACACACACACACACACACACACACACACACACATAAGTAAATAAAATACAAGGTCTTCATAGAATTTTTTACATCTTAGCTTAATTGATTAGGTCTACGATTATTTTCCTCTTCTTCTTTTTCACAAACCTCTGTCAACGTGGGGGAAGGGGGAGGGGGGGGGTAATGAAAAACTTCCTGAAATGGTTGGTACAAAAATTGAGCCCCCCCCCCCCTCCTGAAAATCTTCCAAAGCCTATGGCATTGTTTGAACCTGCCGTTGGTCACCTGCCTCCTTAGTTCTTTGATTTCATTATCTCTCTGTTGCCCTTCCACCTATTTTTTATTTATTTTTTTTGTTTCGACTTCTTGGCCCTTGCCATGTCTCTTTCTCCCTCTTCCACCCCTTTCTTGCCTTTTAGACGTCCATTTTCTAACTCGTGGGTATACTTCATGTAATGTCGGTCTCGTGGGCTGTTTTGCTCTACCGTCGGTGTCGTAGGCCTTCATTGCGAATTTTCTGTCTCGTGGGTCATGTCATTGTAGTGTCGGTCTCGTGGGCCTGATTGATCTAGTGTCGGTCTAGTGGGCTGTCGGTCTCGTGGGCCTAAATTGTTTATAGTCGATCTCGTTGGCCTATTTACTTTACTGTCGGACTCGTTGGTCGTCGGTTTAGTGGGCCGTCGGTCTCGTGGGTGTCGGTCTTGTGGGCTGTACCCATAATTTTAGTGTATGCAATCACATACATGTACATGTATGGCAGTGTATGGTATTTCCGGACGCCTTTATTTCAGTCCCTTAAAAAGGACAATTAGTGGAAATAAAGTCTAGAAAAATTCGCACTAGCTATTCCAAATATTATGAAAACTATAATTATGGTAAAATTATTTGATATTTACTAACCGTTTTCTTTTTGTCGCACTTGCCGCATACCCCTCTACGAAAAACAATTATTTTTGCGTGTCAAAAATTGCATTATGATTCCGGACGCGCATCCTCTCTATGGGGATACAACGTTATAATATTGCGTGTTGTTTATCGATGTTAATAATCTCGATATCTATCGCTCTCGATCACGCTCGCGCGATCGTTGTGATTGGAAAACTATGCAATATTCACCAAAATACACGCACCGCACGTCAACATTCGAAGCGGACGCCGAGAGATTGAAATTCGGCAAAAGAGGCTCATTTTATCATCAGAAAACATAGGCCTATCAATTGTTTATGCATTGAAGGTATGCAATATGAAATTTTAAGCATTTTCTATCATTTTATAGATAAATAAGGTAAAACTGAGATTTTTTCGCCTCATTTAAGAAATCTTGTTCCATGTTTTGGTGTGTGGAATTTAACTGCACCGTTCTACGCGCACAAAATTGCTGTAGTTCGCAGAAATATGTGCGTCCGGAATTATAATAGTGTCCGGTAATACAATGCGTCACTATACTGTACATCAACATTTGATATTTTTGTTTCAAACTAAGGCAACGGACATCCAGTGTAACTTAGAGAAAATGTACATGTGTGCACTGTAGAAATTATGCACCAGACATTTTAGCAAATTTGCTCTACACATTGCTATGCATATTATTATTTGTTAATTATGTTACTGAGATATGGACTAGAAGAACTTACTACATGTACATGTACATGTATGACTACATGTATGACTACATGAGGTATACACGTACAGGTACACATTAAAAGCAATATGAATGCAAAATTCTTACCTGGTTATGGAAATGAGGGAAAGCTATCTCGATCAGTTTGAAATGCCCGCTGAAATTTTTCTTAAAAGATTACAGGTAAATAATGAAACTGTTGATAGCATATGGGGTAGTATACTTGGCTTAATGCCAATGTTCATAGTCTACCAACAATCTACGGTATTATTTATAATGTACTTTTGTATGAGGTGCCGTTTGTATCAATATATAGGCAAATTATTTCTCATATAATCATTATATGATAAATAATAACAATTATTTATAAATAATTACAATTCTATTATTATTATTTATAAATAATAGTCCAAAATTTGCATATAACTTCATTATTTATAAATAATGGAAAACTCAAAATAATTATAAATAAGTAATGATCAGTGAAATTAATTATAAAATAGGGAAGTATGTACATGTACATGTAATTCCATTATTTATAAATGATAGCGTTATTTATAAATAATACAAATTTAATTATAATTACAAAGTAATAAGTACAAAGTTCATTAGTTAAAAATAATTGTTTTTATTCCTTAAAAAATGACAACTCAAATCTTATTATTTATAGATAACAAAATGTGTTTATAAATAACAAAAAGTGAATTGCAATTATTTATATTTAATGAAGTATGTAATTAATTATATATAAATAATAAGATTTGAGTTTTCAATATTTAATAAATAAGAACAATCATTTATAAATAATTTTTATACTGTTTTCATTATTTAAAAAATGTCTAATTCCATTATTTATAAATAATGAAAATTGAATTGTAATTATTTACAAATAGTGTTATTATTTATTATATAATGATTATATAACAACTAATTTGCCTATATAATGATGTTCCAAACGGCGCCTCATACTTTTGTCCTATATAGACCAACAGATGGAGGCAAATACTCAAGTCTTTAAAAAAAAATTATTAACTTTAATATCGTGAATTTTCTGACACTTTCATTTTTAACAACTTTTTTTTTTTAATAAGAATTTCTCATTTAAAGAGATACATGTACTGCAAAATTTTATTGTAATAACAATATTTGCTGCATGTATACATGTAGCCCAAATTTGAGATGTGTTACAATGTAATGTGCAAACTCATGTGTTCAGTACGGTGTAACACAAAGACTTACGGTTGATAAACAGTTACGATTGATTTTTTTTCTCGGTAGCCTCATCATGGACAGGATGCTCTAAAATTGATAATCGTAATCCTAACCCTAGCCCTAACCCTACTCTTAATCTTATCCAAATCCTAATCCATGACTGTACCAGGTTTCCAAATGAGGATATAACTCAAAAAGCATTAAAGATATAGGTTTCAAACTTTGGGAAATTATTCCATATAAAATGCCCTAACTACGTGTACCTGGAGAGTTTAAGAAATTTTGCTGGTAACCCCATGGCTGAGATCCCATGAAGTCAGTAGCTTCTTTCAAGCCGTATTGCTCCTGAACAAAAAATATTTTGTCTCTGAAACTTTTATATCTGAGTGAACATGTCATACAATTTGTTCTTTATGAAAGGAAATGTTAACATCACATGATCCACAAAGTCAACTTCAAGGTCAAATCGTCAAAAGGTCAAGGTCCCCGAACATGTACCAATTTTCTTAACGATGGCAGATTTGGAATCCTTGATGAATCCCCTTTCCAAAGATACCCATTTTATGAAGAATGACCCAGTAGTTCACGGGATATAAGGGTTAAAAGGTATGCGACCATGCCCCTTTTCACAGAAAATCTTGAAATGCGGCGGGCCGTGTCTTCCGAACTCTCAAGTTAACAAAGTTTCATTAAAATCAGAAATGGTCGGGTTACATGTAAAGCCATTGGGTGATTTGACATGGAACGACCCCCTGTTCTTTTTCTCTGTCTCTCTCTGCAACTTCCTATCAATCAACTTTCTCTCCATCTGTCATTTGATCTGTGGGGTTGAAATATTCTTCAAAATAGTAGGTTTTTTCATTCCTCAAAAAGACAAAAAATGAAAATGTTATAACAGTGTACAAAAAATACAGAATACATTGATAAAATGTACATGAATTTTACTATTTATTTTGACATCTTTTAATCTTAATGATGTACATGTACATGTACAGCTTCAAAAATTTAGTTAATGATGCAATTAAGCAAGATTTTGAAAGTTAAAAATAATTATGTCCAAAAAGAAATAATGTTTAAAGTTGTAGGTTGCTTCATACTGTAAGTGATTCTAAATGCACATGGCCTGGCTCACTAATTCTAAACAATAACTAAAAAGAACAAAATAAGGTCAATATTCAGTTAACAAATTGTATTATATCCCTTATCTAAGATTGTTTGCATTGAGAGTGTACACAAGGAGAAAAAGAATAGTTTAACTAAGAAAAACGTTTCTCAAGAAATAGTTCGTTTTTCTTCATGACGTCACGCATAGTACATTTTTTCCCTAGGGAAAAACTGGACTATACGTTTTTCCGACCCCCCCCCCCACCCTATTCACGAGTTGCGCAGCAACGCAACGCGAGCGGTGCTACTCTGCTGCTTTTACCTGAATTCTCCACTGCATGCCACGGGAAACTTTCGGCGAGCTGCACTGACCAGGTGCGCTTACATAACAGACGATCGATTAGGCAAGACAAGTATTGTAAGTATTGTAAGAAAGGTAAGCATAGACTATATAATTTTGTTCATTAAAAAAATTAAAAGGAATGGTATTATAGTGGAAGGGATATAAAACAAATATACAATGACTCATTCTCAGAACAGGTTAAAACTATTCGCACTCAGGAACATCACTATTCTCTCGAGGGCCATCGATGCGAATAGTTTTAACCAGATCCTCGATTGTCATTGTATATTTGTATACTATATACATTTACAAATACAAATAAATAAATTGATGTTCTGGTGTGCAACTCCATTACTATTTAAGATAAAAGAAGGTGAGTTTTAAGAAGGGTTTTGAATGAATCAACGGATGGGTCATTTGAGGATGAGTCAGGAGTTTGTTCCAAAATGTAGGGACGATGTACATGTAAAAAACATGGCCACCATAACAAGTTTTGGTTGATGGGCCATGAATTATTTGAATAGATGAATAAAGGGTCTGGATGAAGAAGAGGATCAAAGGGAAATCAGGTCTTGGAAGATATTTTGTGGGGGAGGGGTGGGGAGGGGGGGGGGAGGCGGCAATATTATTTAGCATATTTCTTACAAAGAATGTGAACCTGTAAATCATAGTTGTCACAAAAATCATGTAGAAAATTGTCTTTTAAAATAAAAGAGGAATCTGGTACTAAATATGTAAAATTAAAACTAGACATTTACAAATTCATTGGAGCAAACTCTCCATTGTTTTATAGATACCACTGAATAACACAGAAACAAATGATGAATAGTTATGTTACAAATATGATATACATGTACATTTACATGTAAATGTATGTATTTACATGCAAAAACACAAGTTCCCTTTGAAATATATGCACTAAAAATTATTTATTTTACCAATCCACAATGTAAGAAAATTCAATGCAAAGCATTAATATATGCAAAATTGAAATCAGTATAATTTTTAAGTATTTCAACGATACACTCATTGATTTCTTCAATCCAAAGCGTGATGTATGTGGCAAGATGCAAATAGAAACTTTGATGGCTACATGTATACTGTACATAGTACACATCTGTAGAGAAATTTCTTTAAGTTTTCTCAAAGGTTAAATTCAACAGTCTGTCTCTAGTTCAGCAGCAGTCAGAATGTGTATTTCTCTTTGCTTTCTATCTTTCATTTCATGATATTAGTGTTCTTCAAGTCAAAGCAATTCTCTTTTTCATTCTCAGAGAACTCAACCCAAAGCACCTTTTAAGCGTGAGATTCTCTCGCAACCGGGAGACCCCGGCTCAATATGCGCCTTAGACTGAATGACCAGCACACAGCCCTTGTTTCCTTATGGGCAGAGTCGCTTTTGGGGTTATAACAGTTCTCTGGTGCTATTTTCTAACATTACAAAAACAATAAATGGTAGAAACTACAGTGCTACTCAGTACTACTTGCTGTCAACTCTTTCCTACTCTTACTGGGCTCGTGTTGTAATTTGAATTGAACTCGGTAAAAACTTGAGTTTTTGTGAGTTGGATCTAGTGGAAGCTTGCAACCCCCGAGTCATTTGTACACCAACTCGCCTCAGTGTGAACACTTACTATTGTACGTCATATCAAGGTCAGAATTACTCACATGAATCTCTTGACAAACATGATAACTCGTCTTCACTCGTATCAAACTCTGTCAAATTTGAGACATGATCGTCAATAACTCAAGCAGAACTCGGTATGACTCGTTGTTCACTCTTGCTACTCATAGTGAGCTCTGTTTAATTTGAATTGGAATGGATGCAGACTTGAAAAACTGTGCCATTTCCTCTTGAGATTCCGCGAATTGAGCTTGCGTATTTCCAAGTTTCCTAGAGCTGTGTGAACAATGCATTAGAGTCTCTAAATTCTTCTTTGCTTTCTTAATCATGTACATGTATACAAGCACTAAAAGTACAATAATAAGTAAAAATGTTGTAGATACAAGTACAACAATAATAAGAACATTATTTACTTTTAGTGAATCTGATATTGAATCCATCTTCATATTTGCATTGTCGGTACAGCTGCTCTTAAGGTTCGATTGTGGTGTTTTTGATGATAAAGTGGTAGCAACATTGTTGCTTCCGTTATCAACTGTAGTATGTTGGGATTGTATTGGACTTATTGATGATGATGTTGGACAAGGATTAGTAATATTGGTTAAGACATTCCTATGAATGGGGTCCCATTCCCAGTCCCTGCATTCACAAATGTGTCTCGTTTCTTTTAATGTTGATGAACAACAGTGTACATGTTCAGGGTCTGTTATTCGTGCCAAGATGACCTGACTTAACGTATCATCATTTTGTTTTGGTTTATGCTGTGATATTAGTCTTGAACCATTTTGATAACAAACAATTCTTCCATCTACTAAGCGTCCTACTGGGGCCTCGCAATGTAATTCAACCCACTCCCTACTGGAAAAAACAGTCATCATTTGGTCATCACAGGCATCAAATAGGCATCAAAGGCATCAAATAGGCATCAAAGGCATCAATGGACATCAAAAAGCATCAAATAGGCATCAACTGGTCATCAAAAAGCATCAAATAGGCATCATAGGCATCAATTGGTCATCCAAAAGCATCAAATAGGCATCATATGCATCAATTTGTCATTAAAGTCATCACAAGTCATCACAAACACAAAATAGGCATCACAAGCAACATTTGGTCATCGCCTTCAAAACCATGAAAATCATCAAACATAACTAAGTATATGCTATATAAACACTTGACTGATATGAATAGATTTATTGCCTCAAGTGTCCAATATCATGCACATTTGAGAACAAATATATTTTCAAAGAATTTAACAGTTGAAATTTCAATTGGTCAGGGTGCATGTACAATGAAGTGAATTGACATCTAACAAATTTTAGTATGTTTTATAAATATAAAGCTGTCTTATATAGTTTTTTTTTCAGTTTGGCAGGGAAGTATCATATCAATTGTTGAAACACTCCTACTTCTAAACAAGCAAATTGACTATTTCACAATCTTATACACTTTGAATCTTTGTCAAAATTGAATTTGACTGTTAGCAGCATTTTCTACTGGCACTAATATTTCTTTCTGTTTAAAATAGTTTATCAGAATGAGCATTAATATATTTAGCTATATGTCACAGAACTAGATATGAAGATTACCATGAAGTTTTCCTTACCACCTAGGCCTAAACAGTGGTTTCATATTGTAACAGTCCAGAATTTATGTAATTATGTCTGTGTATTATATTCTTTATTATTCAGTTGCTTGTATACTTGTAATTCTGTAGAATTCACACTGGGCTGTTTCTGAATAGAGTTTTCTTAGAATAATCCATTAGTGAAACCCCTTTTTCCACTGCAAGATTTTGTGTACACTTCGCTATTGGAAAGAGAAAGTAGGAAAGTCATCTCTGAAGAATGTTTTGTGTAGCGGCACAATATGAGTAAATACAAGTTATTCTAAGAGTACAAGTTTGTCCCTTTAAACCCTTTTCTCCAGAACAGTCACTATTCATTTTGCAGTATACTGCAGTATAACAAGAATGTACATTCACATTCACTGTTGACCGTTATGACCTGCAAGGACATTTGACGCTAGCCAGGGCAGGGTGTGTTTCATCCAAGCTCAGTTCACCTTTATACATGAAGAGGATAACATCAAATCATATAGTACCTGATTCTATTGCAAATTTGTTAAACTGGGCAAGAAAAACAGTTGGTGAGTAGACCATTGTGAATCTCTATCCTTTATCAGTCTTATAAATGTATGTACCGTGGATTTATAGTGATATTATTGCCTTAATTATTACATATTCCTCTCTGATATATGACATTTAAAGACAATTTTAGATAACTGAGTTTACTGAACCGCTCAGCCTATTCAGAAATATGTTTATTCTAATCAACATGATCAAGATGTGTTCTGTTACCCAATTGCGTTTTGTTAACTAAAACTTTGATCTTGATGACCCATGATTTTATTATGTATTTTTACAGTTAAACCACCATCATTGTCATTGAGCGAAATCTTCCAAACTGGAATAAACATCAATACAGATACAGTTCAAATTTTGTGAATGCTGTATTCTGTTAGTGAACCTCCACCACCTTCGAGACAATAGAGAGAGAAAAACATTCTGTTCAACAATTGATTTTTCCATGTCGAATTAGGGGTAAGTTCAATTCTAATTCACATTTCAAATATATCATTGCCATATAATATTTACTGTACTTTTAATTGTTAAATATAAATGAACAAGAACACAATGTGTCAATCTATTTAATTTCCTAAACATTATAGAAAATTAGTACTTTTCTGTTTAAGTGATATATTCAATTTGTTCCTTTCAATTATTTTTTTGTTTTTCTTGTAAATATCTATTAATGTATTGCTTGATATATACAGTTGAGGCCAGAAGTTTACATACACCTCGGGAATTCAATGAAAATTTTTCACCTGCCAGACATTTTAAAATTTATTGTATCTTCAGAAATATTAATACTTCCATGACATATTGGTGTCAAATAAAAGAGCTTATCAAACTCTTTCGCATGAATGGGATGCCAATGGACTAATGTATATTTTAAGAATTTAAGTGGAATTTTGTTGGTAAAAGTAAAGTAATATTTTTGCAAAATTTATTCTATTGTTAGTCATTTATTTTCAAATATTGTTTCATAATAATAATATACATTAAATGTCAAATCTATGATTGATATTACATTTTTTATTTATGATATGACATCATCGAACAAGAAAAAATGTAATCTGATATGTTTTTATGGAGAAATAACGAACGCAAATAGAAATGTTTTGTTCAAGATTTTTTTAAAGTTGTTCTAAAATGTGAAAATTTAGAAGAAAATGACACCTAAATATTCTTCAGCTCTAATGACTTGTGTGATGAAAGAGCATGACATACTCATTTTTGATACCAAATTTGTCATTATAGCAAAGACATTTTTGAAGATACAGTAACATTTATGATGTCTAGCAAGTTTAACATTTCCAATTAATTCCTAGGTGTATGTAAACTTCTGGCCTCAACTGTATATTTGATTGAATGATGTGTTAGACAAAGGTCTAAGAATATTTATTTAACATGATTTGCATGGATATTTTGTATTAATTACTCTATCTGAGAATTACATAATTCGGTTGATATGATTAATCGCGATCATGCTTCGTAAACTTCTTTGCTGTATTTCTGAGAAAATGTTATTGTCCTTGTGGTTAGAATAATATTTGGTATTTTGATCAGTATTAAATCTGTTCGATAGTATTAATTTCATTTTTGTATTTCTGTAAGAAGAGAATAGTTGCTTAGCATTATATTTAGGATCTCCATCCAAAATGATATTGCTTGATTATGTTTGATTCATCTGTAAATATTGTAGCTTAGGTTTATCAATAATTTGGACCTTTAAGACTGTTGCTAGGCAACAGAATCCTTTAAACTGTAGTTGCAACTGAAGTTGTGGTAGATTCATGGTCGTTGTTTAGACCGGGGGTGAAAGGTTTCACTCAGGAATGTAGATTGTCTCTTATTAACCCTGTTCACACCCAAACAACTTGTTACTTGACAATACTGTACCTTGGGAAGTACAAGGCTCTGTTCACATTATAATTTAATCCAGTTTAACTTAATCTTTTGCTTGAATTTCAACTTAAGTTTATGTGATATCAATTCAAGCTATTTAGTTGTTTTTACTGATATTATTTTTTGACAATCATTATCATATTTTCTTAACAATAAATTCTCTTTGACGATTGTTCTTGTTCTATTTGATCTATATTTCGTTTATTTGTATAGTTCTATTAATTATACGATTTACATAACGCTCATTTTGTCATTTAAAAATATGTTTTAGTTGAGTGAATCATGTAATGTGATGACAGTAGAGTCCAAGCTACAAGCTACTACTTTTATTACTGATTGTTTATGGAAACTCTTGATGAAATGACAATTTATGAGTCTTTATTTTCTATTGTATCTTCCAGGGTGTTTGATTATTCTTCTTGCATCGGAAATAAAGTAAGACATCAAAAGAACCTGGACGCGCAAATCTGAGTCTTTTGTTCGCAGCAATTTTATGCGTCACATTTACGGCGTAGTCAGCAGGATGTCTAAGTAACCCCTACGGATGTGAACTGGTAAGCTGATCCTCATCAAGGCAACTGAATGAGACGTCGTAGAAGCTGGATTCGACCGAACTACCTTGGATGCTTCCATTGTGACGACCGGAACTGGGATCTCCTTCGAACGAGGAAGGATATTCTTCGTCAGAAGGACCAGGGGAATACTGAGTTTCTACGTACAACTAAAGTGAAGATCAGATGCAGTGCCAATGGCAGAGTCATGAATTTCAAGATCTCTGAACTCTAGCAATTAAACATGTAATAGTTTTTTATTTTATAAGGAAACTAAACGTTTTTAAGAGAACAATACTTGCCTAATTGATAACATTAAATGTATGTAGTAGTGAATAACTTTCCGATGGTGACCTCAAATGTTGGTCCGTGATGTAAATATTGCGTTGTTGTGTGGTATTATTTGCACTGCTACCTTACTGGTCACAACAGGCCATTCACAATGTACATATGATTTAGCTAAGTTCCTTAGAATGATTGCCTTTGCATGTAGGCCTATATATATAGTTTTGAAATAAATGTTTTGTTTTTCTTTCTGTAAACGTGGAATTGATTCTGGAATATTTTTTTCTTGTGCACACAATGTAACATTAAGAGTATATTTATTTATTTTTTTTTTTTTTTTTTTTTTTTTTTATTTTTTTTTTATTTTTTTTTGGGGGGGGTGGTTGTTTATATCTATACATTTTGATTGCCTTTGATGCCTACTCAGTCATCAGAGTCATCACTGTGATGCCTTTGATGCCTACAGTCATCAGAGTCATCCGTATGATGCTTTGATGCCTACTTCAGTCGATAAGAGTCATCATCACTATGATGCCTTTGATGCCGTCATCGAGTCATCACTCGATGCTATCATAGCACAGTCATTCATCATCACTATGATGCCTTTTATGCTACAGTCATCAGAGTCATCCACATATGCCTTTGATGCGCTACTCAGTCATCAGAGTCATCACTATGATGCCTTTGATGCTCTACCTCGGTCATCGCGAGTCATCACTATGATGCCTTTGATGCCTACAGTCATCAGAGTCATCACTATGATGCCTTTGATGGCCTACACTACAGTCATCACAGTCATCACTATGATGCCTTTGAATGCCTACAGTCATCAAGAGTCATCACTTATGATGCCTTTGATGCCTATTAGTCATCACGATATGTACTCAGGGTGTGATGACTGTGATATAATTGATGTCTGTGGATCCTAGTTGGGCATCATTGTTCCTTTTATTCATATTATTTAATGGTTCAATTGTGGACAAAGATGATGCCTTATGATGCCTCTGATGACTATGATGACTCTGATGACTAAATGATGCCCAAAAACAGTCATCATGATGACTGTTTTTTCCAGTAGGGCTCATCAATATCATTACCTGATAAACACGATGCCTTACCCGGAGAATAACCAACCCGCAACCCTATTCTTGGGTATTCCGGAAGCATTCGCCCATTCTTATAAGCAGTGAGAATATATGTACCCTCATCTCTTCTTAACACAGGATCGAACTTGAGAAGAAGCGAGCATTTCTCACTTTCCGTTCCATTAATATTTCTGAGAAGTTGGTTTGGAGGCAGTAACAAAGAATTTGGATGCAGTGAATTGAAAAATGGGGCTCTGTATGAATACTGCAATGTTACCTCGGTACTGTCACAGGGATATTGGAAACTCAATTGAACTTCCTCACCTTCTATAGCCTTTACTATTTCAGAATTACATTTCACGATTCCAGTCAATACAATGAAAAAGTTAAGAAATTTATATTTGTTTGAAAAGTTATACATTGTTTTGGTAATCGTAGTTACTCTTACAATAAAAAGAATATCACAAAAAATCTTTTATGGGTAAAAGTAATTGAAATTTTGAACAGGTTGAATGATTTCACAGAGTTGATATTGAAATACAATATTTCAATTTGAGAAGTAATGCACCAATCCTATGGCCGACAACAAGATGTTATATGAAAAATTTGGCGTATTCCTGTACATATGAGATGTTGAATCTATTTTCCTCCTGATTTGTTTGTCTCATCTTCTGTAGTAGATATCATCAAGTTCTGTATTATTTTATTAAATATCTTGAGTATCCTCCGACCAGGTCTTCTCAAATGCAACTGATGAGTAGATTGCTGTCTTTATCTGTTTGATAATCTTCATAAAGACTCCTTTGTCAGTGTTTGATGAAAGAATGATTGAAACCCTGAGCAATTTGATTGGGTGATGAAGAATCAATGGGTATAACAGCACTCAAACAGCAATACAACTGTTCAGGAGATGATGTGAAAGTATAACACCAGATAATGATGATACTTGACTGCTTGCAGAATTGTCAACCTTCCACAGCCATTAAGGTTTCTCATAGGGTTAAAGTACAGGCTTTCAAGTCGCAGTTGTCTAGTTTGATCCAAATCATGCACGTAGGAATAGAGCCTTTTGGTCTGAAAGAGTGATGAAATTAACCTAGATTATTAACTTTTTAAAGCATCATGCCACCAAATCATCAACAATTTCTGAAATTCCTGAATAAAAAGTATCCCTTTTGTTTAACTTTTCTGTAAAAAATTCTGAACTATTTCTGAAGAAATTAGACTGCTCGATTATCAAACCTATCATCTTTCTCAAACATTAATAATAATAATATTAATAATACTAATCATTTATTTCCAGCATTTTAAACACATGTATGTTTAACTATTGATTAAACTATTGTTTAATTATCACCCATACTTACTTGTATAGAGATGATTTTAAAGCTCGTTGACATGAGCATCTAATCAACATTTGGTATTTGAGTATTCATTTACTTTTAAAACTGGAAAAGTGCTTTGCCCATTGCTAAATGTATATACAAATTAATGAGACAATGAGTGCATATTATGTATATATATATATATATATATATATATATATCGGCTTCGGCTTTTATTATATATATATATATATATATACATTTTAAATAAAAAATCATGAGACTTACCAGATAAAAACTAGGAATACAAGCTCAATCAATGCCTCTGCCTTAATCGATCCCGCCAATAATTACCTTTGAACTTGTTAATGATTACCGGAAACAGATCGAATCAATGGTGCAAGAAAGAAATCTATGCTCCGTTCAAGAGCTAATTTTCATTGGCTCAGTGTTTGTTTTTGTGCAGTTCGTAGTACAATCTGTTATCTACTTTTGTCAATAATATAAAATGTGCATTACTTGTACATGTAGGCCGATAGAGGGAGGCAAGCTAAAAATCGTTGAACAATTTCTATAGTGTAAATTTACTGACACTTTAATTCTAATAAAAATAATTTACTTCAAAAGAATGATATATTTGCCTACTTTGCTATTCGTCCTCGAATCGCCCAATTACTCCTGTTAACAGATACAACTGGATTTTTATGTACAATTAACAATTCTCCAATAGACTATGTTTAGAATTAAATGTTTAGAATAAAATCGTTATTACAACATTTTGCTTAATCCTGAGTAACAGGATTGGTGAAGCGGCCTATATATTTCATTTTAAATAGGTCAACCCAGAAAATTGAATGGGAGAAAAATTAAGACACAGGAAAGGTAATAAAGTCATGTTATAAAAATGGCAGTCCTTTATTTTTTATATTTTCTCTCTCTGGATCATTCCATGTCAAATCACCAAAAAATATCTGAAAATTTTAATCTGACCATTTCTGATTTTGCTGAAACTTGGTATACTTGTTGAGAGTCATCTCAGCTCACAGCATTAAATTTTAAATTCATGGTCAACCAGGTGAGGGACTCGGTAGGTACGGCCAACCAAATTAGAGATTTTCGGCAAAAAGGGGCGTGTTTGCCTACCTTTTAACCCTTATATCTTGGGAACTATTACATTGTAGGTCATTCTTCACAAAATGGGTATTTTTGGAAAGGGGATTCATCAACGATTTCAAATCTGCTAGTATTATGAAAATTGGTACACTCTTTATATGGACCTTGACCTTTTGACCTAAGATTGACCTTGAAGTTGACCTTGTGGGTTGCATGATTTTAACGATTTTTATGCCTCCGCCACCAAAGGCATCTTCTTTTCAGGTTGTCCGTCTGTCCGTCCGTCTGTATGTCCCATTTGCTCTTTGTTGCGATATCTTGAAAACCAGCTGAGATACAAGCTTCAAACTGAGGGGTAGTATGTATCACCATAGGAAGATAGTCTGATTAGATTTTTCGAGTATGTACGGTAGGTCAAAGGTCAAGGTCACATACATGTAGGTCAAATTATGAAATAACATGTACATGTATTGATTTTGTTATCGTGATATCTCAAGAACCAGTTGAGATATTAGCTTCAAACCCCATGGCCAAGATCCCAGGAGAGTGGCACTGACCCTAACCCTAACCCTGGATCTTGGCCACTGAGGGTTCAAAACTTCTTAAACTTAATGTAGCAATAACACAAACTTTGATAATGCTATCTCAAATACTATTCGAGTTATTGGCATTTATGTATACATGTTGTTCACATCAATAGATATAGTTGCTACAGCACAAAAGTCAATGGGAAAATTGTTAGTATGGCTACTTTCGATCCGTATTGCTCCTGAACAAAAAATATTTTATCTCTGAAACTTTTATATATCTGAGTAAACATGTCATACAATTTATTCTTCATGAAATGAATGATTTGGAATTGTTGATGAATCCCCTTTCCAAAAATACCCATTTTGTGAAGAATGACCCTGTAGTTCCCAAGATATAGGAGTTAAAACGTATGTTACCATGCCCCTTTTCCTCAACCGAGTGACCTGAAATTCAAAATTCAATGCTGTGAGTGAACTCTCAACAAGTACACCAAGTTTAATCAAAATTAATGATCGGGTTAATGCCAATGGGTGATTTGACATGGAACGACCCCCTTTCTTTTTCTCTGTTTCTCTCTCTCTCTTTGTGACTTGCTATCAAACAATTTCTCTCCCTCTGTCACTCAATCTCTGAGGTCAAAATATTCTTCAAAATAGAAGGTGTTTTCATACCTCAAAAAGACAGCTCCAAACAAATGAAAATGTTAGAACAGTGTACAAAACATACAGAATACATTGATAAAATCTACATGAATTTTACGATTTATTTGGACATCTATTAATCTTCACATACATTGTACACAAACAAAAATATACAGCTAGGACGCGATGTAATTCAGCAAGCTTTTACAGGCTACAAAAAAAAATAAGTACAAGTTGAAATAATGATTTCATTAAACATTGTAGGTTCCTTCAAACAGGTGTTCTACAGTAAATGCATATGTTGCCTGGCTAACTAACTCTAAAACAATAACTAAAAAAGTAAAGGTAAAGTCAACATGCAGTCCAAAAAAAAAAAAAATATACAGTATTTTACAAATACATGAATACAAATATATAAAAATTATATACTGGTGTGTAACTCCAGTTTTAAGAAGGCTTTTGAATGAATCAACAGATTGTGCATTTTGAATATTAGACTGGAATGTGTTAAAAAAAAGTAGGGATGATGTAGGCCTACATGTAAAAAGCACGGTCACGATAATAAGTTTTGGTTCATGGGCCATTAATTATTTTACTAGAAGAGGATGAATAAAGGGTCTGGCTGAAGAAGTGGATCAAAGAGAAACCAGTGGGGTGTAACACAAAGATTTAAGATTGATAAAAAGTTAAGATTGATTTTTTTTCTCTGTAGTCTCATTTGGAAACCAGGTACAGTCATGGATTAGGATTTTGATATGATTAAATGTAAAGTTAAGGCTAGGGTTAGGATTAAGATCATCAACTTTGGAGCATCCTGTCCATGATGAGGCTACAGAGAAAAAAAATCAATCGTAACTTATAATCAATCATAAGTCTTTGTGCTACACCGCCACAGCGCTATTGGAAGATATTTTGCTGGGGAGGGAGGGGCCGGGCGCGGCTGGGTGGGGCAAGCATTATGTATCATATTTTTTCTGAAGAATGAAAACCTGTAATGTTGTCATACTGCTCACAAATTAAATAATATTGAACATTATCTTTCAAAATAAAAGAGGAATCTGGTATAAAATATGTAAAATTAAAATTACACATAGGTTGCCTATATTGTAATATTCTACATCTATGGTATTAAGTGCAATGAATCTAAGAGATACACCTATTTTAGTTGAAATAACAAATTCTCTTGATTGTTTCATGGATACTGCAAAGTAACAAAGAAACAAAAATTCTGGAAGAGACACGATATATAACATTATATACAAAACCTAACCCTTATAAAGTTTAGAAAATCAAGGCAAAAACATTCCCTTTGAATACACTCAAAATAAATTGTTATCCCAATCCACAATGACAAATTTATAGAGCAACTCTTGATTATTTTATGGATACAAATGAAAAATTCAGTAAGAGACACAATATAACATTATGTACAATATTGAAACCCAGTAGGTTTGGAGAATGATTGCAAAAACGCTATTTGTTTCTGTTGGAAGTATATGTGCACTAAAAATTATTTATTTTACCAATCCACAATGTAAGAAAATTGAATGTAAGTTACCACAAAAGCATTAATTTACAATGTAAGCAAAATTTAAATCAGTATGTTGTTGAAAATTACATCATTTTTAATGATTTAAACTACATTATACACATTCTATCAATCCAAAAAGTAATAATATTAAACAATCTCAACTGCTGCTCTTTTTCGTTATTCTGTGCTTTGCTAATGATCAATATGCTTTTTTATGTATAGAAGCACTAAGATAACATGTAGTAATAAGGCTATACATGTACATGTAAGCATAGCAATAGTGAGAGTATTATTTACTTTGAGTGATTCTGAGATTGAATCTATCTTCATTTTTGTGCTGTCTTTTAATCCTCCATTAGGGTTTTCAACTAATGATAAAGTGGAAGGAATATTGTTGATTCCACTATCATCTGTAGTATGTTGGGAAGACATTGGTCGGATCGATGATGATGGTGATTGTGGACAAGGATTAGTAATATTGGTTAAGACATACGTGTACCTGTGAATGGGATTCCATTCCAAGTCCATGCATTCACACATGTGTCTTGTTTCTTTTAACCTTGATAAACAACAGCGCACATTTGCAGGGTCTGTTATTCTTACCAACATGATTCGACTTAAAGTATCATCAGTTTGTATTGGTTTATGCAGCGATGGTAGCTTAATGCCGTTTTGATAACAAATAATTTGACCATCTAGGTGTCCTACTGGAGCCTCGCAATGTAATTCAACCCAGTCACCATCAACATCATTACCCGATAAACATGAAGCCTTACCAGGACGATAACCAACCCGCAACCCAACCCTTGGGTAGTCTGGAAGCATTTGCCCATTTTTATAAGCTGTAAGAATATATGTACCTTCATCAATACGTAATACAGGTTTGAACTCAAGGAGGAGTAAGCATTCTTCAGTTTTGGTTCCATTTAGATTTCTAAGAAATTGATTGGGAGGCAGTAACAAAGAATTTGGATGCAGTGAATTGAAAAATGGGTCTCTGTATGAATACTGCAATGTTACCTTCGTACTGTCACAGGGATATTGGAAACTTAGGTCGACTACATCTCCTTCTACAGCACTTACTATTTCAGAATTACATCTGATGATTAAAGTTAAAACAAAGAAAAAGTTAAAAAGAAATCTTTTGGCAGAGTTATACATTATTTTGGTAATCCTTGTTACTCTTACAGTCAAAAGAATATCACCAGAAAATCTTGTACATGTATGGGTAAAATTTGTTACTTTGAGCAGGTAAAAAAAATTCACAGATATGATATCGAAGTACATATATGTTATATTTCAGTTTTAAAAGATAATGTACCGGTTCTGTGACTTTTTGGTAACTGACAAGATGTGTAATATTAAAAATATGCCATATTCCTGTATGTGATGCTGAATCTGTGTTCCTCCTGATTTGTTGTGCCTTGGCTTCTGTGGTATCAAGTTCTGTGTTGTTTTGTTAAATGTCACGTTGTATCCTCCGACCAGGTCTCCTCAAATGCAACTGACGATATTGCTGTCACTATCTGTTCGATGATTTTTGTTGGAAGAATGATTGAAGCCGTAAGGATTTTGAGTGGGTGATGAAAAATCAACTGGTATAACAGCATGTACATACAAGTAAATGGCCATACAAGTACTGTTCAGAAGATCAGATGGTGCAAAGAAGTTTTACACCAGACAATGATGATACTTTGTGTTTGAAAAATGGTCCACCTTCCTCTACATTTTTCATTGAAAATAGTTTGAAGAACAGGCTTTTGAGTTGCAGTTTCAAAGACTGGTTTGATCCAACGTTTGCACTCATAGGAACAGAACTTGTTGGTCTGAAAGAGTGATAAAATTAACATTTAATAAATCTTTTCAGAACATCGTGCCACAAAAACATCAATGATTTTGTGAAATTATCCAAACAAAAAGATAAAGAATCAAAGAAATGTAGAAGTACCACTGTCTATCTATATTGGTGTCATATTTTGCCCACACACTTTTATGTACTTTTTGGTAAAAATGTATTTCTGTCCCTTTCCCCAAGAAATCAGACTGCCTGTTAAATGTTCAACTTTTTACCTTTTCCACACAGTATGTCTATTGACTGAATGAAGAAGGTTTAGCATTTGTAAGAGTGTAATTTTTAGCATTCAAATATTTCCCACTCTGTTGTGCTAGTGCATTGTTCAATTCACTTTTTAATCCTGATCTGGGAACTTTTCATGCAGATAATTTTCAGCTTTTTGACATACATGTACAATGTACTTGTGAAATCACAAGTATAATTTTAGTGCATGCAACGATGTACAGGTACATGTACTGTACATCAACATTTGATATTTTTGTTTCAAACCAGGGTTCAAACTAAGGCAATGGAAATCCAATGTAAAGAGAAAATGGTCATGTGTGCACTGTAGAAAATATGGGGTCATCCCACAAGACCGACACCCAAGAGACCGACGGCCCACAAGTCCGACACTAGACAAAAAAGGCCTATTAGACCGACGCCAGCAAATAAAGGCCCATTAGACTGACACTAGATCAAACAGGTCCACGAGACCGACACCACAATAATATGACCCACGAGACAGAAAATTCGCAAATAAGGCCCACGACACCGACGGTAGAGCAAGACAGCCCACGAGACCGACGTTACATGAAGTATACCCACGAGTCAGACGTTTCTTCAATTAGGCCCATGAAAAGGAAAAAAACTAATATCTAGGGGTATCTTCGGGGCCACTATGCCCATCCCCCCCCCTCCCCTTATCGGGTAGTCAAAGGGACATCTAAAAGGCAAACAAAAGGGGGAGAAAACCGGGAGGGAGAGAAAAATTACAAGGCGAAGTAAACAAAAAAGGGTGGGGAAGGGCAACAGAGACTAGAAGC
>CALNVZ010000649.1:28439741-28454177 GCA_940671915.1 Paracentrotus lividus
ATGCACCATTTTCAAGTTGATATAAAAAAGTTAGGCTCCCAATATGAGTTATTTTTCCTAGCTCGCTATTCGCACTCGCATATCAACATTCATAAAGAAATGATAAAGCACACACACACACACACACACACACACAAATAAGTAAATGATATAAAAGGTCTTCATATAATTTTTTACATCGTAAACATCTTAGCTTTATTGATTAGGTCTACAATTTATTTTCCTCTTCTTCTTTGTCACAAACCTCTGTCAACGTGGGGGAGGGGGGTAATGAAAAGCTTCCCGAAATAGTTGGTACAAAAATTGAGCCCCCCCTCCTGAAAATCTTCCAAAGCCTATGGATTGTTTGAATCTGCCGTTGGTCACCTGCCTCCTTAGTTCTTTGATTTCATTATCTCTCTGTTGCCCTTCCACCTATTTTTTTTTTTTTTTTTTTTTTTTTTTTTTTTTTTTTTCCGACTTCTCGGCCCTTGCCATGTCTCTCTCTCCCTCTTCCACCCCTTTCTTGCCTTTAGACGTCCCTTTTCTGACTCGTGGGTATACTTCATGTAATGTCGGTCTCGTGGGCTGTTTTGCTTTACCGTCGGTGTCGTGGGCCTTCATTGCGAATTTTCTGTCTCGTGGGTCATATCATTGTAGTGTTGATCTCGTGGGCCTGTTTGATCTAGTGTCTGTCTAGTGGGCTGTCGGTCTCGTGGGCCTAAATTGTTTATAGTCGATCTCGTTGGCCTATTTACTTTACTGTCGAACTCGTGGGTCGTTGGTTTAGTGGGCCGTCGGTCTGGGTACAGCCCACAAGACCGACACCCACGAGACCGACGACCCACGAGTCCGACAGTAAAGTAAATAGTCCAACGAGATCGACTATAAACAATTTAGGCCCAAGAGACCGACAGCCCACTAGACCGACACTAGATCAAACAGGCCCACGAGACCGACACTACAACGATATGACGTACGAAACAGAAAATTCGCAATGAAGGCCCACGACACTGACGGTAGAGCAAAACAGCCCACGAGACCGACATTACATGAAGTATACCCATGAGTCAGAAAAGGGATGTCGAAAAGGCAAGAAAGGGGTGGAAGAAAGAGAAAGAGACGTGGCAAGGGCTGAGAAGTCGAGAAAAAATAAATAAATAAAAAATGGGTGGAAGGGCAACAGACAGATAATGAAATAAAAAAACTAAGGAGGCAGGTGACCAACGGCAGGTTCGAAAAATCCATAGGCTTTGGAAGATTTTCAGGAGGGGGGGGCTCAATTTTTGTACCAACTATTTTGGGAAGTTTTTTAATTACCCCCCCCCCCTCATCCCCCCTCCCCACGTTGACAGAGGTTTGTGGAAAAAGAATTAAGAAGAGGAAAATTAATCGAAGACCTAATCAAGCTAAGATGTTTACGATGTAAAAAATTCTATGAAGACCTTGTATTTTATTTACTTATTTGTGTGTGTGTGTGTGTGTGTGTGTGGGTGTGTGTGCTTTATCATTTCTTTATGAATGTTGATATGCGAGCGCGAATAGCGAACTAGGAATATATATTATTGTGGAGCCTGATATTTTTTTTTGGGGGGGGGGGTCATTACAACCTCCTGTTACGTACCTGCCTCTTATGGTTCTTTGCTTCTAGTCTCTTGTTGCCCTTCCCCACCCTTTTTGTTTACTTCCTTGTAATTCTTCTCCCTTCCTCTTTTCTCCCCCTTTTTTTTGCCTTTTAGATGTCCCTTTGCCTACCCGATAAGGGGGGGGGGGCATGGCCCTCGTGCCCCGATGATATAACCCCTGGATATTCGTTTTCATGGGCTGTTTTATAGAAACGTCTGACTCGGGGTATACTTCATATAACGTCGGTCTCGTGGGCTGTTTGTCTACCGTCGGTCTCGTGGGCCTTATTTGCGAATTTTCTGTCTCGTGGGTCATATTATTGTGGTGTCGTCTCGTGGGCCTGTTTGTTCTAGTGTCGGTCTTATGGGTCTTTATTTGCTAGCGTCGGTCTAATAGGCCTTTTTTGTCTAGTGTCGGACTAATGGGCCGTCGGTCTCGTGGGCGTCGGTCTTGTGGGATGACCCCGTCGGTCTTGTGGGCTGTACCCGAAAATATGCACCAGACATTTTAGCAAATTGTTCCACCCATTGCTATGCATATTATTATTTGTTAATTATTTTACTGAGACATGGACTAGAAGTTACTACATGTATGACTACATACATGAATGTAGTATGAGGTATATAAATGTACATGTACACATAAAAAGCAATATGAATACAAGCTTACCTGGTTATGGAAATAAGGGAAGCTATCTCGATCACTTTGAAATGCCTGGCTGAAAATTTGGATTCACTCTTAATTTTCATAAAAGATATCCTTTAAACGATGAAACTGTTGATACCCTGGGGCAGTATAATATTGTGCTATATTATTTGGATAAATGCCAATCGGGTTAAGTGGAGAGTCCAAAGTCTATCTACGGTAATGTACCTTCGTTCTTGATATGCATTACATGTATACACTGACCAACAGAGGGAGGCAAATACCCAGTCTCAAAAAAGCTGACCACTTTCATATTTGAATTTTCTAACACTTTTATTTTTAACACTTTTTTTGTACAAGAATTACTCCAGATACAGCAAAATTTTGTTGTAATAACAATTCTCCTACATGTACATGTATACATGTAGTCCAAAGTTGAGATGTGGTATAATGTATGTGCAAACTCATGTTTTCATATATTTAATGACCTAGAGCATCTCCTTATAAACAACAGGCTTGGTGTACCTTTAAAAAAAGTCTGGTATACATCCCAATTCCAGATCCTGTTTCTTTTCTTTTTTTGTGACTGGAGAAAAAATATTACGTTCTAATACAAAACAAAATAAAATGTTCTGAATATCTCATCATGATGTGTAGTTCATGTTGAAGAGGATATGTGTTTGTCCAAAGCTTTGCAGAATATACCAGCTTCGTTGCTTAAGTCTTTAACTTTTTTTTCTTTCTTTCTTTCTTTTTGTTTTAGATTGTAGATGATTTTGGTAAACCAGGTGGTGTTGGGCAGGATCTCCAGATGGGCCTGATAAACAGAGCCAAGAAAATGGAGAATTGGGTAAGTAAAAACTTCATGGTCACCTTTAGGGGGGACCGGGGATGGAAGTTACAAAATTCACATTTTGGGCCAGATAATTCCAATGAAAGAACTCATGCACTCCATCTTAGGTCTGTAGTTAGCCCATTATGTTTGCTAAAACCTGAGGCATATAAAACATGAAAACATGTAAACACTAATTAACTACAGCTTAATTAATGAAGACATTTTTTTGTAACAACCTACCCCGCATACGGGGTGAATTGTTACAATATGTAAACATACGGGGTAAGTTGACAATGTGTAAATCTGTTATACCATACTTTTGTTTCAACTTTTCAGTTTCTTGGCATCGTTAACAGTAGATCAAGTAGAGCTCTAGAATAGATAAAAGTAATAATAGAAACATAAAAATATTAACATCTGAAAATTGAGACAAAATGTAATTTTACATACATGTATGTAATGTAATTGGGGTGAGTTGTTACATCGACATGGGGTAGGTTGTTGTAACAACCTACCCCATGGGTGATTTTACACACAAATTCAACTGGAGCACAGCCATTAGGCAGAATTACATGGCATGGCTAGGGGGTATATTAGTGACATACATGTACTATATTTACAATACCAGACTATCATCATGTGCCTTCAGTTGTAAGAGCTATTTCAAATTTCAATTTTTGTCAAAAATTTACTTTGAACTGTAAAAAATGGTTTTTGTTGATTTACTTTTTAATAAAACAACAGAGAAACCACCACCGGCAGTTCATCACAGCTATGTGTAGGCTGTATATAGATGCCAGTTAGCACATCCTCTCTTGTTCCAGCTAAGCACACTTAACTGTAACAACTGACCTGTGTAACTTCCATCCCCGGTCTGCTCAACCCTTCATGTATTTGTTCATGAATGATGAATTACTTTTTACTGGTGTAGATGAAGTTTGGAAAATTAATAAAAATGAAAACTCTTTAGACTATTAAACAATACACAATCTCAATGTTTTGAGTCAACTGTAGATCTATTTATAGTGTGTTCTATAAAGAAAATCCTTGTTTCAAGACAATTTCCCCCTCCCCTCTGTATGTTGTTCATATTTGATTTCAATTAGAATTTTGATTTAAGAAAATGAAATAAAAACTACCTTTAAAATAGCAAATGTGTAGCTGCTTTGAGGCGATCCATCTCCCTATTCTCACCAGGGGCTATGCACCTTGACCCTTGCTCAATCTGTCTATTTCACTTTAAAGATAAATATGGTATCTGATTATGATGTATAAAATGAAAATTTGTGTGTTTTTTTAAATGTGTTTTTGGTTGATTTATTCTATTTCTGATTTCTCTTCCTGATCATCTAGTTATCAGATTGGTGGTTGAATGTAGCCTACCTGGAGTTCAGGTCTCCAGTAATTGTCAATGTCTCACCAGGAGTCGTCTTTCCAAAATTGGAGGGGTCAGAGTTCAAAGGTCGGGAGGGTCAGCTCCAACTAGCAGCCAAGCTTATCAGGGGTGTCATGGATTTCAAGTATATGATTGACACGTAAGAACATAATTTTGTTACTTTTGTCTACATTTATATAGCTCATACGAAATTGTTTAACCCACTGCTTCTATCATCTGTGTTCTGTGTTTATATTTATTCACCTGGAAATATATTTCCCAATGTGTTTGCAACGCTTGACATTTAATTAATTGTAATGGCACCTATCCTGGAACCCCGCTTAGGTTTTTTTTTTTTTTTTTTTTTTTTTTTTTTTTTTTTTTTTTTTTTTTAGAAGGAGGGGTCGAGGGATAAGGGGGGGGTAATGTTTGTGGTAGTTGCCCTGGGTGTAAGTTGTTCAGTGGGTAGTAAAATTGGGTAATTATCCTCGGGGGGGGGGGGGGGTTGTCTGTGAACCACAGAACCATGTAATGTAGAATGATATGAAGTTTCTTGTGGCTCCCTGCATTACCCATCTCTCTCTTCTTTCCCTAGCCAATCCGTTCCTGTTGATAAGATGGCCGGGCAACCTCTGTGTATGGTTCAGTACTACAAGGTTCTGGCTTCCTGTTGGATACCATTTCCTAAGAAAGACCAAGTCACCATCTTTAGGGGTATTTGTGTGGGGGGATATTGTTGATTTAAAACCACAAAATGGAGAATTTTATAAACTCTCTTGTGAGTCCTTGTTTTACACTCTCTTTCTCTCCCATCAGTCAATCTGTTCCTTTTGATAAGATGGCAGGGCAGCCTCTATTCATGGTTCAGTACTACAAGGTTCTAGCTTCCTGCAGAATACCAGGTCCCAAGAAAGATCAGTGCCCTGTTAAACAACCATTCTGATTGGTTCACAGTGAGACTTTTATGCAAGAAGTCTATTGAACAGGGATCCTGATTGGTTACCATCGATTTACAATTAATCGTAACTCTTTATGTTACAGGGCACAGGTCACCATCTTCAGGAGGTAGTTGTCTAGGAGGGGGGTAGTTATCCTAAAACCACATAATGAAGGAGTTAGGGAGCTTGTTTTCCGACCCTCCATTACCATCTCTCTGTATCTCTCTTCTCTCCCTAGTCAATCCGTTCCTGTTGATAAGATGGCCGGACAGCCTTTATGCATGGATCAGTACTACAAGGATCTAGCCTCCTGTAGGATACCAGGTCCAAAGAAAGACCAAGTCACCATCTTACAGGGGGGTAGTTGTCCAGGAGGGGGGGGGGGGTAGTAGTTGTCCTGGACTACATAATCGCAGATTTTCATAATTTCTTCTTTCTTATGAGTCCTTGGATTACCCATCTCTCGTCATCTTTTTCTCTCCCTAGTCAATCCGTTCCTGTTGATAAGATGGCCGGGCAGCCTCTATGTATGGATCAGTACTACAAGGTTCTAGCCTCTTGCAGGATACCAGGTCCAAAGAAAGACCAAGTCACAATTTTCCCGCCCAACATGCCCAATGCTCCCAAGCACATCGTTGTCGCCTTCAATAACCAGGTAAAGAAAAATGTTGTTGTAGCCAGGGATGTTATTCCCTGAAGTTCAGAAAGACCACCAAAATAGTTAAAGCACATCGTTGTTGCCTTTAGTAACCAGCTAAATAATGGAGTCAATCCGTATTTTCAAGGGATATTATTCTCTAATATTCAGAAAACCCACCAGAATAGTGTTTAAATTGCATAGAAGGGGAAGTCTAGGCTCTGTATCTTTGGCTATAGTTATGGTACTATACACAATGATTGCAATGATTTTAACATTTTAAAACTACTTGGATTTCAGGAATTTCTTGAAGTTTCAGTGCATATTTTGTGTGAATAGCCTGAGGCAATACCTGGGAAACGTTGCCTGAATTATAATATGAAGATATACATTTGGTCATATTCAAACGTGAGTGACACGACATTTGGACTGACAGAAGGGCTCATATCTTTGCACTTGTAGGTTATGAATGGATCATGAATACCATATTATGTATAATGTAGGAGTGGCATGTGTCATTACCAGTTGGATTTGAATTTTACATTTCGTCCTGGAAATTATGATTAAAAAACAGTGGGTGAGTGACACGACAGAAAAAAGACATGAGTTTCTGACCATCATTGGTTATGGTTGGATTTGTGCCCATGTAGATCTCCAAGGGTACCATAAGTGCTGGTATATGTACATGAATGTACCTCTCTGACATTTATTGCGTTTATCAATCATTCCCTCTCTGTGGAAAATGGTGTACCTCTATGGTCGTGAGTGACACGACATCCAATGTGTCAGTGACACGACCAGTGCCTGAAATTCAACATTTCAAGTGAATAACTAAATCCAAATTACCTGTATTTATATGCCATGTTAGAGTAGACCATGAAAATTACTTTAAGCAAAAAAAATCTGACAAAAGTGATTGGTATTCAGAATAAGAGGCATTTAAAGCACCAAAGTCCCATACGTGCAAATTCCTGTTTGCTCAATTATTCAGCGAAAGAAGACTGGATCACATAATGTTTGAACTTAAATAATTGTTTGTATTGTAAAGAAGCCTTTGTGTTGATTTCAGATCCTAATTTGCATTTTCAAAGGCACAGCGCCACATTAAAATTTCAGCTAAATGTCCCACTTAGTCTGAATATGACCATTTACCTTCTGCAGTTGGCATGAAAGGTATAATAATTACGCCCAATTGCTTGTCATGGAAAAGTATTTGGGATAAAAAATACATGTTATCAATCTACAAATCATTATGATTCCATTTTGCAGTTCTATAGTGTTGATGTTTTGAGGTCCGATGGAACACCGTACAGCCTTGATGATTTGTACGCGCAACTGAAATACATCGTAATGGCAACACCCATGCCAGCCGTTCCTGTTGGTATACTCACAGCCGAGCATAGGAACACATGGGGAAAGATTTACAAGAGGATGAAGAAAGGTGGGTTTGGAATGATTTTTGTTCCTCAAATTGGCAATTGACTATTTATTTTCTATTTACTTGAAATAAAGTTTGACAAAATACAATTTGCGTTGTATAGACCTGATTATAGTTACACGTTTGTAACTTTTTGCAATAATCCATAAAGGTAGCTTTTATTGGTTGGTTGGTTGGTTGTTACGTTATTGGCTATTTTCCATCTGTAGGATGATTTTAGCCAGGCAGTTCAGTTCCATTGTGACGTTCTTACTATTCAATTTATTGCACTGTATGTGAGGTAACTGCTTGGGATTTGTGCCCATGTGGCGTTGTGCGTAATGTGCATGTTAATTTAATGTTATTTTAATATTAAGTTATGTTACAATCAAGAAGTTGAGAGTAAGGTCTGAAATTGTTAGTAGGTCTATATATATTTTAATAATTATTATTATTATTGCTATTGCTGTGGTTCTATGTCAAGCTCCGATGGCGATTGTCTACGCTTTTTGTGCTTAAATTACAAATGATTTTCGTACAACTGATGGATAGACTACAATAGAATTTCAGGAAGCTGCAGGATAATTTTAGGAGTATTTAAATTAAATTTGGTCCTCTTTCTGTATAAAAAATTGGTGTGTTTCATATTCATTTACTTACTTTTCCCCAGCTTTTCTTTTTACTTTTCCCTCTTTCTCAATCATGTAATAAAATTAATCATTTCTTCGTTAAAGAAAGTTCGACATGCATCAATCGTATGTATGACCATTGTATTTTGTATATATAATAAAATAGTACGCCTATAAGCTGGTAGCTTTGTTGTTGTTTTTGTTGGAATGATAGTTACAAAGTACCGCCAAAAATTATCAATATGTAGAAGCAAGTTTTTAAAACTCTTCTTTCCATTGACAAGTTAGTGATTTCAAATATTATTCTATTCACACTGTTCTCATAACGCCAAAGTGCAACAGAAATATATTTGGTTTATTATTTTGGTGATTTCAAAACTTTACATCCTACACTCTTTTGTACTTGTATTATCATCAAACTTTTCCAATGTATTTGAAGTAGTTCCTCCTCATTTCAAATTCAAGGCCAGAAGTATAGTTTATCTTTAACCCTTTTCTATTATTTCATTCAAAACCCTCTTCAGATTATGTAAACAAGGCATCATTTGAGACGATCAAGCGCAGTCTCTTTCTCGTCTCACTTGACCAGGATGATAGACCGGGAGAAGATGCAAACGCTATATCCATACGAGGGCGCCAGTCACTCTACGGTGGCGGTAGTATGGTCAGTAGCGGCAATAGATGGTTCGATAAAACAATACAAGTGAGTATATCTCATAATATAACCTTTTGATTTTTTTAGTTTACTAATCCTAATCCATACCCAATGAAAGGTAATATGATAAAACACAAATCACTTAAAAAAAATAAGTTCTAAAAATCATTATGAATGTGCATGGTATTGCTTTTCATATGTCTTATATGATAAGTATGGATCCAAATTCACTATTTTTTCTTTTTTGAGATTAAACAAATTTTATATCATGGATGAGGAGTAAATATATTTTCTTAATGATAGATAATTATCTAGGAATATGTTGATTGCTCAAGGACGAATATCTTGGTATCATATGGGACTAGGCTGGCACTTTGATTTTATACAATGTGTGTGGTGTGCCAAATATTAAAAAGTGTTATTTTTTTTCCTTTTGTTTATCTCTTTGAATATGCAGTTCTGGGTCGGTACATCAGGTTGTATGGGTCTTACCTATGAACATTGCACAGCAGAAGGGCCTCCAATAGTAGCCTTAGTAGACCACAGTCTCAACTATATGTAAGTCATTCTCAATGTCATCCAATCTGAAAGTCATTCTCAATGTCATCCAGTGTGAAAGTCATTCTCAATGTCATCTAGCCTGAAAGTCATTCTCAATGTCATCTAGCCTGAAAGTCATTCTCAATGTCATCCAGTCAGAAAGTCATTTTCAATGTCATTGCTTTTGGTTGTATGGGTCTTACGTATGAGCATTGTACTGCAGAAGGGCCTCCGATAGTAGCATTAGTAGACCACAGTCTCAACTACATGTAAGTCATTCTCAATGTCATCCAATATGAAAGTCATTCTCAATGTCATCCACTCTGAAAGTCATTCTCAATTTCATCCCATCTGAAAGTTATTCTTGATACCACCCAGTCTGAATGTCATTTTCAATGTCATTGCCTTTGAAAATCATTATCAATACCTTCCACTCTGAAAGTCATTTTCAATGTAATGGACCAGTTATGTCTTTTTGTACTTTTGTAAATAAATGGTTTAGTATGGTTATTTGAGAAATTGAAATTGATTTACCACTTTCATGAACACATTTATAAGAACCATGGATCCTAATCAGGGTCCTTGATAAAACATACAAATCAAGTAATGCACAGATTATTTCATGCCAATATCTAACCTGAAATTCTCTGTATCTCCAGGAATAACCTTGTGAGTGAAATTGGATCGAGTACACCGAACCCACCTAAACCAGAGCGTATAGATTTCAATGTCAGTCCAGATATTGTAGAAGCCATTGATACAGCCAAGCATAATGTTGATACGTAAGTATATTCCTCTTTTTTATTTCAATAGCAAATCCAGCCTTATGTCACACAATTCGGTGGATTCACAATACGGTGCGCCACCTATCGGTTGCATTGGACAGGCCAATTTCTAACTTCAGTGTCGACACCGCAGGCGCAGCGCACACAACAACTGTGTGTGTTTATACCTCTGCCTTTTAAAAGTGGAGGACCCAGCTGTTTCTCGGTGAATGCGGGTCGACGAACTAAACAAATATTTTACTGATCTTGGCATACCGGCCAGCGCAGCATAATAATCGCATTCTATCATTATTATTTTATTATGCAAATATGCAGCACAGCGCGAGCTAGCCACAGAGATTAATCTTGATGTTGACTTTTTCTCATGGGGCGTTGCGAATATCGACCTCTCTGCTGCAATCGATAGGTGGCGCACCATATTGTAAATCAACCGAATTGAAAGTATCGGCCCATGCCCAAACATAGTAGGGCCATTATAATTGTCCCCTGATATTTTGTCTTGTACAATTTTTACAAATTGCGAATCCTAGATCCGCGCTTGTATTATACCTGTGAAAGTTTATATCCATTATATTTTGTGGTTTTACTCAATAACTTGTGACCTGTAGCCTTGAAAGACATCCGCACACATCAGCAGAAAGAGCACAATTTTCTGCATACAACATTATATCTATTTTTATTGTCTTACCACTTCAGATTTAATGTCATTTACTAGGACACGGAAATGTAGCATCAAAATTCTTCAATTGGCAACATTCTGTTTCCATCAAAAATCAAATCTTCAAAATTCTTTACCATTAAGTCAATTTCTCTGGTTGATTCAGGGATATCTCGCCAGGGGAAACATTTTTTTTCTTCATATTTTTTATTATTTTTTTTTTTATGGGGGAGGGGAATTATGTGGTGCCTGTTAGGTGTTGTGCAAATAAATATTATGTTTGGGCCAAAGATGTCTTGGAACAAAATGGTCAGAAGAGAAAGCACTCGTGTTGGAAGGAATGAAGATGAAGCTTGAGAGAAATACAATGGAATAGATTAAGATGAAATACAGAATCTATCATTAGGGGAAATGGTGACCATTGATGGTGATTATCCTTTTTTTCTTTTCCTATCCACATTATTGCAGGGCTCATAACGATCTTCAAGTTACACTTTTCCAGTTTGAGAAATTCGGCAAGAATCTCCCCAAATCTCAACGTCTTAGTCCAGACTCCTTCATCCAGAATGCTATACAGTACACATTCTTCAAGTAAGCTGTTTTTGTAAAAATGTGTAATATCTTTTCTAAATATGAAACATTAATGCAGCAGCTTTTCATATTCTTTATTTTTGTTTTGGTTAAAGAATTAATTTTAAAGAAATTTTACAGAAATGTTTTATTTTATGTGATTCATTTTGCTCCTATAATCATGATTTTACTACCTTATCTTTTTGGTTGGAAAACAAAGTATGTAATAATGTACTCTAAAACCAAAATAAAAGAGGCAGGGAAATATTAGAAATAATAGAAATTCGAAGACTTGGACAAGAGAGTTTAGAATTATCCTCTGAAATAAGAAAGCAATGATAATCACTGCCCTTTTTTAACACAAATTGGGGATGAACTCATTGGCTCATAACATGCTTTCCTAATTTTTCCATAGGTCCCAAAATATTTCGTAGATTTTTGAGCTTTTGATTCTTCATATTAAAAAGTCTGATAACAAAATGACGTACACAGAGAGAAATCGTAATTAAGAACCATTTACTTACTTTACTTAGGTTGTATGGACACTCTACAGCAACATATGAGAGTGGATCACTAAGGAAGTACAAATACGGCCGCACTGACACGATCAGATCAGCAACAATCGAATCAGATGAATTTGTGCGGGGCATGTGTGACCCAACTAAATCAGTAAGTTGACAAATTCAATGTGGCCTTCATGTATATGTTGTTCTGATTTGTTTAATTTTTTTTTAAATTGTAGTTTCCAAACATAACTTGTTCTCCTCTTACACGTCTATTGTATTTCCTGCCATCATTTTCCTAATGAAATGCAAAGACGCCTGTATATACAGGCACTTGTTACAGTGTTTATTATTCATTTGTAAATGGCATACCCGTCCCGAGCTAAGTTTTCTAGATTTTTGCCTCATATTGTCTTTTGAAATAATGTAGATTGCATTTGTAAATGTATATTTTATGAATTTATACTGGAAATAATTGAAAATCATCTTACATATCTATTTTATATCCAAACAGCCGAGTGAAAAGGTGATGCTCCTAAGGAATGCAATCACAGCTCACAAGCAGTATACAAATGACGTAAGTTTCAGGACCACATAGTTATCCACAATAATGTCTCAACTTTTTTAGTACTTTCTCTGCTCTAAAAAACAGCATGTGTGAAGTATATATATATACAGTCTGTGTCAAATAAAATGGTACAAGTGAAAAACATTTTTTTATAGTATGAAGATTAATCACAACCTGGTATTGTTTGGTATTTTTATAAAGCGGGAAAATCAGACTTTCACCTACAATTTTTTTCATAACATTTGGTGCTGTAATTTTTGAGATATGACTAGTTTTGTGCAATCAAGAAAAATCCAGTTTTCGCACGCCGTCACATGCCTTTGTGTACGTTTCGCATAATGGCCATAAAATTCAGCGCTCCAGAACAATAGAAGTGCGTAATTTCGATTTGTTCCTCGTCGCACAAAATTTGGCATAACTTTTTTTTTATGAAAGCAAATTATACAGAGCAAAGCGCATCAGCAAGGAAAATCTTCTGGCTTTAATTTGGTACCACATACATACATTATTTGAAAAGATTTCACATCTAAATTATTTTTTCCCCGACTGTACCATTTTTTTTGACACAGACTGTATATATGTTTTGAAGATATGTTATTTGCTTTTTAAAAGAAATTGTTAAATATATATGAAAAATTGAAATTAAAATTCCTTTATTTCACTTTATCATTGTAAAAATCATAGGCATAATAATTTGATAATAGACCAGTTTACTAAGTTATTATAATTTATTCATGTTTCTTGCATATTTCAACACTTTTGAATAGTGGTTTACCAAGGGTCTAACCCACCGTAATTAACCCGGTGTAATAAGGCCGCACCCGTGTATAAACCGCACCCCCAATTTGGACCCTTGCCAAAAAAAAAAAAAAAAAAAAAAAAAAAAAAAAAAAAAAAAAAAATTGATTTTTTTTTTTTTTTTTTTTTTTATTATTAATTTAAAAAAAGTAAATAAGAAATGATAGACAAATTTAATGAAGGAATTATCTGTAATCTTGTTTTATTTATGAGAAACAAAGGCAATTAGAGCTGAGTGAAGATAAACAAAAGGAATAAAAAGGAAATAGATCGGGATACTTTTATATGTCCTGAACGCAAAGGGGTTGATGCGCAGACTAGTGCATTGTATTGCGCAATGTAAACTACGCAGATCGGCTAGGTGAGTGTTTGGATGAACTGCGGCCATGCGAAACTTCTTCTTATCAGAAGTTTTTGGTCATATTGGACCTGTCTTGAAACTAGTTTTCTCAAGAAGGATATCTAGGGTAAGTTTTTTTGTGTGATTGTTATTTTGATGATGTATTTGACTGTTTGTTATGGATTTCGAGGTGAATGTTTTAACATCGGCAAAGCACCACCATACATGGATAATCTCCAGGCCGCTAGCAGGCGGGTCTTTTACACACTGACCGCTGCTGGGGTTTCACAATGCATCTCGCAGTCAATCAGCGTCAAAATATGACAAGTAAGTTTTTATGTCACTTCTTTTCATGATTTTAAATACATTGTGAAGACCTTACAAATACATTTGAATGTATAAATAGTCTAATATCATTAGACTCTATTTATTTTTGACAAAATAAGTTAGATCTAAGCCTTGCCAATCCTATCTCTATGTATTAACCGCACCCCCTACTTTTTGATTTTTGCCGACGGCAAAAAGGTGTGCGGCTTATACACACCGTTAATTACGGTACCAGTAACTTGTACATTGCATTCATTGGGTTCCAGGTAGGATATTGTGTATTGGGCATATACAGGAGTAACATTAAATGAATGACTCATATACATAGCACATGGGTATTTTTTAGTGCATATCTTTGTGTGATAATGTGAGAGTACAGATGTGAAAGAATAGCAAGGAAGCAAAAAAGTATAAAAAAAATTTCAAATGTGACGCATTTACAGGTCGCACAGAGCCTAATAATACACAAGAGAGAAAAAAGTATTCATTCGACCCTAACCCTTCCCCAGTATTATGAGTTTAATTTATGGAAATAGAGACTGATGTGACGCAGAAACATGATATGACAATATGAAGTGTCGACGGCATCACTTAAGCAGCTGATTTACGTC
>CALNVZ010000649.1:28454202-28481425 GCA_940671915.1 Paracentrotus lividus
GAGTGTTTGGATGAACTGCGCCATGCGAAACTTCTTCTTATCAGAAGTTTTGTTTCATATTGGACCTGTCTTGAAACTAGTTTTCAAGAAGGATATCTAGGGTAAGTTTTTTTGTGTGATTGTTATGTTTGATGATGTTTTGACTGTTTGTTATGGATTTCGAGGTGAATTTTTTAACATCGGCAAAGCACCACCATACATGATAATCTCCAGGCCGCTAGCAGGCGGGTCTTTTACACACTCGCCGCCTGGCGGGTTTCACAGTCATCTCGCAGTCAATCAGCGTCAAAATATGACAAGTAAGTTTTATTCACTTCTTTTCATGATTTTAAATACATTTAAAGACCTTACAAATACATTTGAATGTATAAATAGTCTAATATCATTAGACTCTATTTATTTTTGGACAAAATAAGTTAGATCTAAGCCTTCCAACCTATCTCTATGTATTAACCGCACCCCTACTTTTGACTTTTTGCCGACGGCAAAAAGGTGCGGCTTATACACCGTTAATACCGTACCAGCTGTACATTGCATTCATTGGGTTCCAGGTAGGATATTGTGTATTGGGCATATACAGGAGTAACATTAAAATGACTCATACATTAGCACATGCGTATTTTTAGTGCATATCTTTGTGATAATGTGAGAGTACAGATGTGAAAGAATAGCAAGGAAGCAAAAAAGTAGAAAAAAATTCAAATGTGACGCATTACAGGTCGCACGAGCCTAATTCAACAAGAGAGAAAAAAGTATTCATTCGACCCAACCCTTCCCCATATTTGTAATTTGATAGAGCTGATTGACAAAAATGTATGCATTGATTCGCATCAAGCACTGATTCTTGGAAGGGCATCATTGAACTTCATCTTTGCCAAATGGGGAAGAAATACCTCTCAGTTGTAACTATTTACTGGCGGAAAAGTTAGGGCCATTTGACTGATTTAGGTGCTGATTTAGATCTCGTCAAGAGAGCGCCATCAAGTTGATTTATTTCCAAATGAGCCGGTGAGCGACCATTTGAGTGTCGCGATATGAAAAGTCAGATATATTTCCTATCTGTTGCTAGTAAACATTAGTCCCCCTAATTAATCCTTATTTATATGAATTTTGTTACTGCAACATTAATACACATGGCTATGGGGTGATAATTACAGTGTGGAGCCCAGTATCCATAAATAGATCTGGAACATTGGCACCATCTCATTGCTATATATACATAATGGACTGTTTATACATTACCTGACTGGTAGATAACCTAAAGTGAGTAGCTGATGTAAATGTCTGTATCATGAATAATCAAGAAGATTGTACCATTCTCTATTTGCTATACACATAATGACTGTTTTACATTACCTGACTGGTAGATATCCTAAAATGAGTAGCTGATGTAAACCTGTATCATAATAGATCAGGACATTGGCACCATTCTCTATTGCTACATGATAATGTATACAAAATGATTTATATAATACCTGACTGGTAGATATCCTAAAATGGGTAGCTGAAGTGAAAGCTGTATCATGAATAGACTGGAACATTGGCCACCACTCTCTATTGCTATTAGCTTCAGGCCTTAACAGATGTCTGTCGATACCATCACCATTTATAACCTGTGGTTAAAACAAGTCAAAATCATATACACACATAAATTATCAGTTTCCTAATTGGTTTATTATAATGCTTTTGTTGTTGCTTTTGCTCTGAAATCCCTCTTGCTTATCTCAATTTAAATAATATGGGTTACAGCTCCCGTATTATAAAAGATTTTTCTCCTTTCAGCTCGCCAACAACCCACACTCTACTTTGTTTTTTATTTTGTCTGGTCACAGTTCTCCATTCATGTTTTAATACACCAGTTTACTACATATTCAATTTTAGCATACTTTTTAAACAAAGGTTGTTCTTGAAACCTGAAAAGCTTGCCTGAGGCTTGCCTGACATAGCAACAATTGATGTATCAACTGGATCCCATGTATTGTAGTTCATTCTTTTATTACAGGTTGTTGAAGACCTTGTGACTGTAAGAAGGGATTACTTTATTTTTATTGTAATTGCGTATTATAACTACCTTACTTTTTGTTATTTATGATGAATGTATTTTCACCTCTTTGTAAACTTGACATATTAGTCTTCGGACTACAGTCTTGTGTATGTTAATGTATTTTTAATCCAATAAAAAGCTAATTGAATTGAATTGAAATACTATGTCACCAAGAAAGATATGTACAATAAATGTTCATATCTGGATGCTAGTAGACCCGGGACGTTGTCCCTCGCTATGAGTACCTAATCTGTATAATATGAAAAGGAAAAAATAATAAAAGAATGTGTAATATAACAGTTAATTGCATAATTTCCAATATTTGTCCTCTTAGAGTTTGAGAGCATACAATGAAGACAAAGTGAAAAAGAAGTTAATGAGAGAGAGAGAGAGAGAGAGAGTGAAGGATGAGAGGGGAAAAGGGATGATATTGAGAAAGAGAGAGAGAGAGAGAGAGGGGGGGAGAGAGAGAGAGCAATATAAAGAGATATGTGGAGGGATAGATGAAGATACATTCGGCATGGTGATTCTATGAGTGCATGGTGGGTTGGTGCTCTATGCACATTATGGAGTTGTCATGCCAGTAAAGTTTCATTTCAAATGTACAATAAAACAATAACCTTATTAATTCTTGAAATCTATGCTTGAACAGAACAAAGACAGGATTAACTCACTGGTGCATATAAGAATGTAAATAAACTAGCTAAGAACCAATTCCAAAGAGAGAGGGAGAGTGGGTGGGAGGGAGAGAGAGAGAGAGAGAGAGAGAGAGAGATGATGATGATGATGATGATGGCAAATATATACGTATATACCACCCAGTTTGTTCCTGACATCTATCAGTACAACATTATCAGTTTGTTACACAACATCTCATCATGGCTAGAAAGAAAGATTCATACAATAAGAAGAAAAAGACACATTTTAAAGCAGGCAGCCAACCCTGGAATAAGGGCACGTTGATTGAAAAGGAGCCTACCACCAACACTACCAGGTATGTGCGACTGACAAGCAACGATATGAAAAGAACAACTTCAGTTCAGGGTGACATTCAGACAGGCACTGTTGAGTCCCAAGTTAAAACTGTAAGCCAACGTCTTCATCCGGCGCCGTCGTTGGCAATCGCTTCGTGGACATGGAGAAATTAGCAGAGTGTTTCAACAAAGTGATCAGTCAACATCAAGTAAGCAGTCCCTCTTGTCCAATTCCAAATCTGTTGATAATCGAGAAGGGTGAAAACATTAGAGGACTAGCCGTGAGTGAGCAATTTGTGTGTACCAACTGCAATTTCAAGAGCACCAGCCAAAAACTGTATAAGGAGATTGAAAGGAACAGGCCAGGAAGGAAGGCAGCTGTACCAAACATGGCACTTCAAGTTGGTCTCTACCAAACCAGTATTGCAGGGACAGCTGCAACAAGGATGCTTACTGCGATGAATACTCCAGTGCCTTCAATGAGCTGCCTTCAAAGAACTGCTAACCAGTGTGGACAAATCATGTTAGCAGAAAACAAAAGTGACATGGAACGAAAGAAGAAGAAAGTGAAAGATATACTGGAATTCAGGGGCATGGCAAGAGATACTCCCATTAACATTGAGATGGATCGGCAATATAACACCCCATTAAGTCATGCTCGTCGGAAGACCCCTTTTGCACCAGCAAGCCAGTCCAGGGACACTGTGGCTGAAAACGTCACCCCTGAAAAGTACATTATTGCGTACAATGGAGCAAACAAATTATGTCGGCTCGGGCAGAGGTTCGTGAGGGAGGGAAAGACACCTCTATGCCCCAATCATGAAAAGTGTACCGCTACTCTACCGCTCTCTGCAAACATTGGAGATGAGGAGGATGGTGGAGAACGGTGTGCTGAGATGCTACTTGGGGGATCAGAGAGCATAACTGTGGGGGCAGTAACTACAGATAGTGATGGCCACTTTGCACGGGGAATGAGGAGAGTAATGGACAAGCAGGCACATATAGACCCAGAGCCTCTCCTGTGCAACACTCACCTAAACCGATCCTTGGCACGAAGGCTCGGTAAGCTGGTACTCAGCAAGCAGGCCTTTCCAGCGAAGTACGTCACAGGCCGACAGAAACTGCAGAGGAGTTTCGCTGATGACATGGCATATCGGGTTCAGGCTGAAATGAGAGGGGCAAAAACAAAAAAAGGTGACATATCAAAAGTGGATTTTGGAAAGTGTGTGCCAGCTTCACTTCTCTGCTTCACCGGGAACCACGAGTTATGTCACACAGATAGCTTTGTGTGTCGAGGTAACTTTGAATTTCGATACTCGAGTTTCAGGGTGAGACAAACGACAAATTTCACTCAAAAGGATCGCCAACAAATTCAAGCTGTTCTCATGCATCGTCTGAAGCCATCTGCTGTGGCCCAATCAAGGCTACTGACCACAACACAAAAGTCGGAATCGATGAACAGTGCATTTAGCACCACAAACCCAAAACAAATTAAAACATTTACCAGAAATTATGCAGGTAGAGACCACTCGGCAATCAACTTGACCAATAACGGAGCAGGGGCATCCATCTTATACAAGACAGCAGCAGTAAAAGTTCCACTTGCTCGAAGTCCCAGAGTTGTACAGCAACTAAAAGTGATGCAGAAAAGAAGAGATTATTGGAAACTCAGATCCAAACGGATTCATGTCAAGCAAGCAAGAGCTCTTCATAGCATATATAAGTTCAGATTATACGAGAGGAAGCGTATGGACATTAACTCGAAGGAATGCTATGTGAAAGGACAGTTAGAAGAAGAGCACAATCACATATATGTAGATCACAGTTACGATAGGACCCTGCAGAACATCCCAAGTGACAGCGAGAGTGATTAGATTATTATTCTAAGATTTAGGTTTAGGTTAAAGTAGGGCAAGGGTAATATATTCATATTAAGGGTTAAAATATCAAGATTTAGGGTTAGTTAATACTTTTTATTAGGGTTACATAGATTTAGGGTTAGTTTTAAGTTAGGGCAAGGGTAACATATTCATATTACGGGTTAAAATATCAAGATTTAGGGTTAGTTAATACTTTTTATTAGGGTTACATAGATTTAGGGTTAGGTTCTAAGATCCAGGACTAGTAGGGTATTTAGGGTAAGGATGTAATTTGGGGTTGGAATTCCAGGATTTGAGCTTAGTGTTGACCAGGTCTTAGATCCAGCTCTAGTCTATCACTAGGCCTAGACCAGATTGAGGAGACCTAGTCTAGGCTAGGGCCTAGCGATATAGGCCTAGTCTACATGTAGCCTAACATATATAGATTGCAATCACACACACATATACAAGTTGAACTTGAGTCTTTATAGAAAACAAAGTTCTAGGCCTACCTTGCTTGTTCATTTATAATACTTTTAGAGGGGGGGGGCTGTTTGGGCTAACCGCTAGGCCCAGGGGAGGAGCAATCTTGATCTCTTACTCTAGTCTGAAAAATACACTCTGGTCTGGTTCCATGCCCAAGACATCTTTGCAAAGAATTGCAACCCCGTCTTGACTGGTTTTCTTCACGGCTTTCAAGGACCAAATGTGCTGGTCGAACACAAGAGGGTCGACAGCACAAATGAGACACTTCAAGCTCCGAAGGCAAGGACCAAGACCCAGCAATACTGGTCATGTAGGCCACCCTATGTGCTGCTCGCACAGTCTGGCCTATCCCTGGTATTGTTACATCGATACATTTGTAACGAGATCCCCTCTTGCTCCTCCCAACAAAGTCCCAACATACTGCTACAGGGTCCTCCTCACACCCGCTGTGTTTGTTCCTAATTTTCTCCTTGTAGTGGTTGCACCACTCCTCTTCATTCAGGTCCTTGATCTCTTTTCTGTTTAATCCCTTTCCCACTTTTACACTCTCACTGAACGCCATTATTGCTAACTACACTCAGATTATACATTGCACAGTCAAGTTAGGTGCCGTAGCAGCCTACACAGGGGCTATCTTTGGTAGATGTAGATTCTAAATCACACAAATAAGGCAATATCATTGATTTCTACAGTTCTTTACCTTTATAGCCTCCTTGAATCAGTAAAAGTCGCCAAAATTCATCTTTCCCCACCAACTGATGACTGAAATATGAATGAGAACATCAATCAAAAGGCTGACTAGTGAAAAAAAATTGTTTTCGACGAGTTTTGACAGGTATTTCATCGACTTGCTAAAATCCAACAATTTGACCTAATTCTTCCCTTCAGGCTCCACACCTGTAATTATCACCCCATAGCCACTGTGTATTAACTGGCAGTAAACAAAAATTCATATAAAATAAGGATTAAATTAGGGGACAATGTTTACTAGCAACAGATAGGAATATATCTGAACTTTCATATCCGACACCAAATGGTCCGTCACCGGCTCATTTTGAAATAAATTCAACTTGTATGGCGCCATCTCTTTGACGAGATCTAAATCAGCACCTAAATCATTCAAATGGCCCTAACTCTTCCGCCAGTAAAATAGTTACAAGCTGAAGAGGTATTTCTTCCCATTTGGGCAAGATGAAAGTTCAATGATTGCCCTTCCAAGAATCAGTGCTTGATGGCGAATCATATGCCATACATTTTGTCAATCAGCTCTATCAATTACAAATATCGGGGAAGGGTTGTCGAATGAATACTTTTTTCTCTCTTGTTGTAATTAGGCTCGTGCGACCACTGCTCTTTACATCAGCTACTCATTTAGGTTATCTACCATCAGGTAATGTATAAACAGTCATTATGTGTATAGCAATAGAGAATGGTACCAATCTTCTTGATCTATTCATGGATACTGCCTTCTACATCAGCTACTCACTTTAGGTTATCTACCAGTCAGGTAATGTATAAACAGTCATTATGTGTATAGCAATAGAAGAATGGTACCAATCTCTTGATCTATTCATGAGATACTGCCCTTATACATCAGCTACTCAATTTTAGGTTATCTACCAGTCAGGTAATATTATAAAGATACACTGTCATTATGTATGTAGCAATAGAGAATGGTACCAATGTTCTAGATCTATTCATGGATACTTGCCTCCACATCAGCTACCATTTTAGGATATCTACCAGTCAGGTAACTGTTTGAAGATATATGATGTGTATGTAGTTCTTACTTTGGTGAAATATGTATAAAGGGCATATATAACTGGCTGTTGATGTAATCGTTCCTAATTTTACCAAATCATTATTGACAATTTACGAGAGTGTTGTTAATTGGACACTCAGGATATAAAATACAAAGTTGATGCAAATTTCCTATCTGCTTTGTTTCCTGAAGGTCTCATAGATGTTGTGGCAATGCCTTCCTCAGACTATTCAGTGATAGACAAAATTAGTTGTTACCAAGTCACTGAAGTTGTTAGGACTCTTGGAAATGGTTCAATATTTTCAAACTCTTCCCATTATACTTTCAAAAGTGTATCTTACCTCCCCCCCCCGGAAAGTTGAACATACTATCCCACCCCAGAAGCTTATAATTATGTCATAAACGTGGGACTTACATGATTCACACTCCATATGTCAAGGGATCAAAGGTGAAAAAGTGATACTGGTCATTTTTAAACAATTTTTCCACTTTGGGCCCATAGAAGCACTACAGCAAGATTTACAAACTTCAGTAACTCTCTCATTTTAAAAACTTATTTTGTATGAAACTTTTTTAAATTCCTTCTTCTCATTTTACTCTTTTCTATAAGATTGATTCTTCCTTGTGTTAGACTTCCTCTTTAACACACATAATTATTCAAATTTGTGTATTATATGTGTTTCTCTTTCTGTTCTTTGTGTATCAGTTCCTGCCAAGCATGACCTCACCATGCTGTTCGGACCCGTCGTCCCCGATTGCGATATGGGATCTGCTACAATCCTCAGAACGACCACTTCAACTTCTCAGTGACTGCCTTCAACACCAGCTCCCGAAGCCGACCTCGGACAGGTTTGCTGCCAGTCTCCTGCGGAGAGTATGATGGCAGCCATGCGGCCACATCCTTGCCACTGCCCCTCCTGCTGCAAAGCTTTAGGAGATCAAAGAACCTTTATATGCAAGATATACCACTCTGACATGGGATGTGTTTTGTTTTTCTAAATATTGCTGTTCATTAAGGCTCTTTATCATTCAGTCTCGTCCTACAGTCATCTAACATTTTCCCCTGCATTCAATGAATAGATGAATGGAAAAAAAGCCAATCAGTGGGAAAGATACTAAAAACTAAGAATGGGTGCAGAATTTTGCCAACATGTCCTGGCAACAAGGGATCAGTCATCTCCAGAAGTTGTACCAAAGAGCTTAATCGGCATCATATGAAGAAGCTTCAGCCAGAAGTGGTAGAGTAACTGCAATTGTCTTCCCTTATCTGTAATTGTGGCATCAATGATAAATTCATCAGAAATTAAAAAGCTTGACAAACAAAATCCTCTCAATATTAAATTCTATCATAAAAATCCATGCACTGCAAAAGCATAAGACTTGAACCATGTCCTTCGCTTCGGATGACTTATCCACCGGTCGTGAAAACAAATTCACATTAATGATTCTTCATTGGCCCCAGCCGCAGTGGTCTTGGACATTGTTTCCTCAAGCATCCCATTTAGTCTTATTTGTTCTACAGACTACCTGTCTGTAAATATATATATTGTCTTTCTTTTGAGTCATCTGCCTTTTCTTCTAAATTCAAAATGAATTTTGTGTGGATGGAGATACTTTCATTGATCATTATTTTTGAAAAAACTTGTCAGACTGCATTGGACTATCAGTTATTCAGTATTAAGATGCTAGATTTAAAAGTTTTCCAATTGTTTATATATTTGTTTACTTTAACCCTATTCTACCTTGGGGGTTAATTTGACCCCCCCCCCCCTGTACAGAATCTGCGATTGCAATCCAAAAATCTTGACCTGACGTTCTATGCCTTTTTTCTTTAAAAAAATCGGACACTTTTAGTTGTTGTGTTATGCAACATTATGTAATCGCATGTCAGGCTAAAATCTCCTATCGAAAAGCCCAGTCAGAATAGGGTCAAGATTATTGTACAGTGTAATTATTATCTCAATGATTTTTCTTCCTTAATCACCTTGTCTCATCAAGAAAGTACTTCTATATGTATATGATTTTAGAGTGTACTATTTCATCTTTGGTTATTAAGGAAGTCATTAACACTCATTAATTCAAATACCCCGTTTTCAAAGAGGAATCTGCTAAAATCTCACATGTTTAGCTACAAATATTTCTTTTATGATGGGTAACATTTCATTTTCAAAAGATTTTAAATTGATGAATCCTTTGTCATTTTAAAATTATTTTTTCTGATTTTTTTTTTGTTAATGTGGTGCTATTGAAAAGAATAGATGTTCATCAATTTACATCCAAAGACTCCTCAATTAATCAATGTTTTTACAACGTAAACAAAATGAAGAAGAAAAAAAGGTTAATATCTGAATTTTCAAGCATTTTATAGTATGTTTCAAAAAGTGATTGACATAGGAAAGATATGAAGATTCAGAGTAAGTTTGGTCCAAGAAAAACTGAAATATCTGCTACTTGTTTCTGAACAGTCCCAAATTGTATTTCCTCAGGAATGTTCCATTTTTTTGTGTTCAAATGATCTTGATATAGAAAAGAAAATACTTTAGAGGTTGGACAATTGTACTGGAGAAAAAAAAGTGAGAGCTTTATACTTTAAAGAGTTTGAATTGATTAATGGTCGTTTGTTTGTTATGTAAAGTACCATATTTTAATAAATATATTCATATTTTCATGTTATGGAAGTTGCTTTTCGGACTTAAAAGCATGACAGAAAACATTGTAGAATTAATTCAATCCTATATTGGATCCATAAAATGCAAAAGGTAATATACCCTATACTTGTAGAATATGTGAATGCAAGTCCTTATGGTGGAACCATTGAAAACAATAAAAGAATAAACCTATTTAAAAGAACCTATCCACAATAAATAGATATGTGCAATAATAAGGAGCAAGTTAGAGATGATCTGTACTCCAGGGTGTATATGAGAATATAGCTTGATGAAAAATATTGTTTTCAATAGTTTAAGACATGTATGCATAGAATTGTAAAAAATATATACCAGTATGTTATATGGCTTGTATTTTTCCCCACGTAATTTAGCAACAGATGTCTTTATCAAAATTGTATAGGTTGCAAAGGGTAAGATACATTCTTTTGGTAAATTGTGTGTGATATTACAAAGAACACTCCATAATTTTTCATATGATTATACCATGTGTTCACCGTTCTTGAGGTTTATGTGATATAGAATTGTTGGGGTGACAGGACCTCATACCTCAACAGTGTTAAATGTTCAAGAGAGCAAATGCCTATAACCTATGGGATTGCATTACATTTCTTTTGATATGCTGTGATGGCTTTATTTTTTGGAAAGAGAGCTAGAATTTAGATGTGACATCAGTTGTCCCGTTTTTCACTAAAATGTGAAATACAAAATCTTTTCACATCAGTGACAAAATGGATCTACATGTATATGTTCTAATATTTTACAATTCATTTTCCTCCTGCTTAAAGCAAAGAAAGCAACTAACACAATTTTCTTGTGAATATACACCAAGTTTCCTAATATCATTTAATGCACCTGGGTGTGATTGTTATGGAAACTTTATAAACTTTTCTAAACTTGCCGTAGGAGTAACTCCATGATTTAACTAATGATTATAGAGTTGCAAGTACAAAAAATATAAAGCATGTAACAAAGTTGTACATTTTGAATGCAAATATTTTATTGTATTTTGATTTTATCAAACTCATAATATAACAAATAAAATTCTTATCAAAAGAAAGTTATGGACTTGTTTTGTCACTTTTATCATTTATTGATGAATCCATAATTGAATTCACAATATTTAACAAACACTACAAAATAAGCTTCGAAAATGTTGGAAGATTATTATCTATGATTAACAGAATAATGATAATCTTTAGTTTTTGGTAATGACAAAAGATAGATTTATACAGAATCTAACCAAATTTACTCTGACAAATTTAATAACTCATAACATCAAATTAAAATGCATTTACTACATGTATACCGGTACTGTTTGTTCCAATGAATGCAGTTTCCAGCAACATTTTCATAATTTCACTTCATTTCTTTTTTTCTGGTGAAAAAAAAAAAAAATTCTTCCTCTGAAAGACAATCATTCCATTACTATAATAAACAGAACTATAGACTAACTTACATATTTAGCAATACATGTTTGCAATTCTTACAACAAAGTCCCTTTTGGAGAAAATTTGTTGTGAAATGAAATTGACCTAAATCATGAAGCTGTTTACTGCATAAATAGAGCTTCGAGCAATAAGTTCTTAACTTTTATAAATCCATCTATTTGAAGGAATAAAGTTCTTTTCTTATTTTATACAATGTCCTTTTCTTTCTAGAGAACACAAGATCTGCTTAGAGACACAACAATCAACTCTGTGTTGAGATATCTGGGCCCCGTTGCATGAACAGTTGCTATAATTTGTCATCTATGGTAACTACCATGTGGTAACGTTGCTCAACAGCAACTCAAAATGCAGTATTTCATCAAAGTTACCATTGATGGCAAATATAACTCTTTATGGAACGTGCCAAGATGTAACAGTTAATTGCCATTTGGTCTAAACCCACTTGGTCTCATCCCACATGGTCTAATTTCATTTCATCTCCAACCAGTTTAGTCTAATTACCTTTTAGTTTAAGTACCACTTGGTCAGTTCCAGTAATAAACTGGTAATAGACCAAATATTCATTTGGACATTAGACGAAAATGTAATTAGACCATTTGGCTATTAGATTAATTGGCAATTAGACCAAGTATGTATTAGACCAAATGGGTTTAGCCCATGTTGTATTAGAGAATTATAGACCAACTGGTGTTAGACCAAGTGGATATAAGCCAATGTAACGCCCTTCTGGCCCTTGGCAGACAAAATGGTAGAAGTAATGATCCGAAAGATTAAGTACAGGAGATAAAGTCCTTTCCACCATCTTGAAAACACAATCGCCCATTAAGTGTGACACTTCTACAACCTGGTTGAGGTGACATAGAGATCCTGAAGGTTGTCTACCGTTACATTAGTAGCTGCAAGGCGTGGTTGAAGATGGTCCACCGTATCGTCATCAGGCATACCTTGTAACTGGTCACCTCTGTCGTTGAAGCCGTCAGGGTTCCTACTGTCCATTTGTAGCTTCTCCTGCATGGCTTGAATGCGCTCATGGACCTTCCTGGAGCTCCTTCGATGCAACGTGGGAACAAGAGCTGGAGGTGATCCTTCAGACGCTTCCGCAACATGCCTTTGGTGCTGCATCTTTGGAACCACAGGAGAATGTGTACATTTAGAATCCTCTATGACATGCCTTTGGTGCTTCAGTTTTGGCTTAGGGGAGGAACGAGAGGAGGAACGAGGGGAAGGCACAGATTTTTCTAACCGCTGATGACTAGGGTGAGTGTTTGGGTGGTCACTGATGATGATGGTCTTGTTCTGCTGTGGATGAGGGCTCATATCTCCTTGTCGATTTGGAAGATGATTCTTGGAGACTTGATACAGTTGGTGGATCTGGGTTTGAGTCATCTGTGGAGATTCAGTCTCCCAGGCGCTCTCCTGGCCATACCTAGAAATCACCTTAATCCCTACAGGATAGGGTGATCGCTCTTGTGGCACAAGGTGCTCCTGTGGGTCATAGGTAGCTTCTTGGACCTGACATATCTCCCATGGATTACCTCTTGAACCTGTGCAGCTTGTCTGGATTTTGTCAATACCCATGTTGAGATCTGTTTCACCATTGAAGTGCCTCATAGGTTTGTGATCGCTCATCGTCATCTCCTGATGCGCCGGTCCTAGTGGAAGAGTATCCTGGCCCTCGTGGTGACCACAATCTTGCGAAGTGTCGGAATGATGGATCCTGATCTGGTCATATCCTGGGAGAGTAGCAGAAGGGGGATGCGAAGAACCACGTTTACTGCATTTGCGTTTGACCGGCACCGGTTTGAGATTCATCGTAGTACTTGTGGCATCATGATGTGGGGTATGTAGGGGTTTGGTTTCTATGCACGGAACAGCAGATGGTTCATCGTTTGCAACTGTAGCAGGATTTTGTTTACCGAAGGTGATATGAGTCTCACCATAGTGTCCAATATCATGCTGTGTTCCAAGGTTCATCTCCGAGACATCTTTCGATCCATTATGATACTCTAATGCAATGTTCATTGCTCCTTCAGTGTTGCCTTCGGTGTTGCAGAACTGCTGAGGACTAGTCTGTCTGTACGTACTTGGATGCTGCCTACCATGGTTGCTTCTCCTTGAGGAACCTCTGAGACTGTACTTCCTTGGGAAGGGATAATGCTCCAGACTCTTGGCAGTGCAGCGCTGTTTATCATTTCTCTTGAGAGGTGACGGAGGAACTGCAGCCAGGGCTGAGGGGGATATAGGAGGGAGAGGTGGAGGAACCGGTTTCATGGGGGAAAGAGATGGGCGTGTCTGGTATTGGTGGACCTTGAAAGTGGAGTTATGTCGTAGCTCTTCCACAACATCCTGTATAGAATACATATATGAAGAGACAGAGAAATAGAGAGAGAGAGAGAGAGAGAGAGAGAGAGTGTGAGTGAGAGAGAGAAAGAGAGAGAGGGAGATGTTATGATTTAGTCATTATTGTAACATTAAAAACACAATAAAAAAATGATATGACACTGATAATAGAAATAGTCATACGGATAAGAATGTTGATTTTCATCACATAATTTTGGAAGTCCTCTCTGTCAAGAAACAATCCATGATTCAAAAACCAAATAATGCCTTCAAATACTATCATTAAACAATTATTTTACGTAGTTGAATAAGGATGAGAGCAATGGAATTCTCACATCTGTATGTTAGTGACAATTTAAAGCATACAGTATTGAAGTGTTTTTGTTTTGTGGTTTTCAGGATGATACAAGTTCCCAAATTTTAATAAACAAGTTTTTATCATATCTTTTCATTGAATAATATAGGAATTTTATTTGATTATATTTCAGAAGCGATATAGGTGAGACTTTTACAATAAATTGTAATTATGTTTAAATATTTTCAAACATACACATATTAGCCCGTATTTACAAAGGTGTCCTAAAGTTAAGCCTAGCTTAAATCTTTGGTTTAACTATGGGTAGCAAAATGTGACACAATCTGGAACAGTAGCTGTTCGATTAATCAGAATTTGTTTGGTTCTGAAACTCTTAAAATGTGCCTGGGAAAGTACAAAAGTTTTCCTAACCCATTAAAGTAAGATTCCAGAATCCAGTAAACGTTTTTTAGTGAATATAACAACATCGACAGATTGTGTCACATTTTGCTACTCATAGGTATATCACAGATTTAAGCTAGACTTAACTTTATGACACCTTTATGAATACGGGCCATTTACTCGATCCTTTAAAATGATAAATATTTGCAACAATTAAGAAACATGGCAATTAATGACCTTCTTTAGTTGTGTTTCTTTGGTGATTGGGCGTGTTCTTGTAGGAGTGGCAGCCAATGAGTGTATACTCTGAGACTCGTAAATCCATAAAGATTCTGGCAAGTCATTTCTCATTCTTCTTTCTCTCTTCTGGTTCCGGTCCTCAGTGTGTGTTGGTGAATTCTGGATAGGATGAAAAAATGATGAGAATGGTAATGGGATTCCATGAAATGTGCTCGAGCGAAAATTGCTTCGCTTTAAATTCCATACACAAATCAAATTATTGAATTCAATAAGGGACGTAACATCATAACCTACAATAAAACTAGTATGATAACCCTAATCATATATCATAGACAAATTAAAACCTGTTGCTGCAGCAAATGTATCAATATGTATATACCAATTTGTTTTATCCTTTTATGTAATGAAGAACAGATCAAAACTCACTGAAAACCATGAATGTATTACATTTGAGTACTACATACATGTATCACTACTACACATCTACACATCGTACATGAATGAGTACAGGTTTAATGAAAGTAAAACTCAAATCTTTAAAATTGCATTGCAAAGAGAACCTAATAATCACTGAAATTCAATGTACACACTGACAAAACTTAATCGATATTGTCAAAAGATTGAGCAAGTTATTAATACTGGGCCTTAATGTACAAACAATAAACGTTGCAAATTTCAAAGACAGCCAAATAATTCACTTAGACTTTCGGAAAGTTCTGTCCCTCTATAGGTTGATTTTTATCAAATTTTGATCTTATTTTGCATGGTGGCAGCGGTGGGATATGAACCCTTAACACTATGCTGTTCCTGTAATTTGTCTTTTGGTTTTGGGTCTGTGCCTGTATCTGTCACATATTGGCCCGGAAATATACATTTTTAGAACATACACGTATGTACTTGTATATTCTTGTATATGTTTTTTTTTTTTTTTTTTTTTTTTTTTTTTTTTTTTTTGTGTATTTATCTTTGTAATTAAATATGGAAATAAATTAATTGAGTGAAATTAAATAGGGCCCTTATGTTACTGAACCTTGAATGTGTACTTGGTCGTTGCATGTTGGTCCTGGATCTTCTCTTTAGCCTGGGCCTGTGTCTGATATGTCTTCCATTGCTGGTTCCGTACTGGTCCAATTAGGATACAGTATATATAAAGAAACCCTACGACAGCCGACACCATACCTACTACACTGGATATGAGATATACCAGATAGACTGGAATAAGAGAAAAATAGATTGAATCGAATTTATTTGACATCATCACGTAGGAGTACAAAATATTGTATTACATTATTATATTCTTATCAAACAGATGCATTATCGTTTATATTCTTGAATGAAAATAATACATCATAATCATATTAGTTCATATCAGTCAATTAAATGTATATTATATCATTATAAGTCAAACTATATCCCTATCAGTCACATAATAATCTGATCAGTCCTAATGTAGTGCTGTCCTTGAAATTCATAGTATTGAAAACATTGATTAATATCAATAGAATTTGATTAGACTTAATATTGCAATGAGTCATATTATCATATCGCTATTCTCCAAAACCAGATTATAATCTCTGAAAAATTGAGACAAAATATTGCCATATTCAGTAAGCTCCATTATACTGGAAACATCTTTAAAATATATTCATCATTCAGATGCAAACCTTGACATCAGATATGAGCTTTGAAGAAATGTAGAATTTTGACACATTTTCATACAATTTTCATACAACCTTCCTATAGGTAGAAAAAGAAATCCACCTTTTTTAACTACAGAGATATAAGCGTTTGTTTACAATATTTGGTATATACAGGCGTCTATATGGAAACGTGACATCAAACGGCGTAATATTTCATAGGATTAGGATAATCCTATTTTTCATACTCAGGTACCAACCTGAACAATGGTCTGATATCAATAACTCAATTTCATCAAAAGTGGATTTAGAGCCTTTTGGTTGCAAGCTCTTCGATTACTTACTGACATAAGGCGAACGCCAAAGAGGCTGGTTAATGACTGGTCCGATGTCTTTATGCCTATTGGGGAGGAAGATATTCCCTTTATCCACAAACTCAAGGAGTAGCATGCCAGCGAAACAGAGCAAGAAAGACGCTCCACTTATCACTAGAAGAATCAGGCTCTATTAAATCAAAATATACAGTTCGACTGTAACATTACAATCAATATACGATATTGGAATATGATACGTTATCATAATTATCTAGCTTGTATCAATCTAGTATTCTCAATGATAATAAGGAAAATATTAATTTATGCTTTGTTATAAATCCGCCATCATTCATCAAAAGCAACAATAACTTTATACCTACACACAAAAACAAGTAACTGAGTAAAGAATCATCATAATGAATCTAACAAAATATATATTTGACTTATATTGTAATAAGCCTTAAAATTGTCCTGTAATATTTTCAGGATATTTAGTTTAAGGTTGAAACCGTCTTTAAAAAGTAATATTGGGTTGTTTTTAAACATTGCATTTAATAAGGTATTTAACAATTTGAAAATGTTACTTTTATAACATGATGAAATAAAAATCGAAGAAGAAAAAAAAGAAAAAAAAACAACAACAACAACAAGATAATACCTTTAAATATGACATATCCCCACATAGTACAAGGCCTATGGTGAAGATTCCTCCCACAAAAACCTGACGAGATGGGAAAGAAAAAAAATATTTTGTAATTTTATTTTCTCAAGTGAGTTTATATAACATTTTCTTTCATTATGAAAATCAATTTCGAAATGTAAAGATCTCTACCTCATGAACATGACAATTTGAATATCGGACAAATCTGGATACACTTAAACTTTAAAGAATATATCACCGCCTTCTTATTCTGTATATCTACTAAGTAATTGATTTGATTAAATAGACCAATACAATAATGTCATACACGATATTTTGTTATTGTGCTTGTATTCCTGAATATCACATCGAATAAACACACATATCTTTTCTTCGAACTCGGTATAAAAATGAGATTCTACTTGGAATTGAAGCCAACTCAAATTAAGTGACCAAGAGTAGGTCAGTAATGGGTTGCGGCCCGGAAGCGCATGTGCCCTTATTAAACAAGGTTCGCCAACCCGTCACTACTTTCACATCTAAGGTAGATTTCAAAGTCACCCGGAAATACAATCTAAGTAACATGAGAACATTTGCATGTATACTAATCATTATGTTTGACTGGCTTATGGCCATGTGTTTTGAATTCGCCACCCAAAAAGGGTGGTTTTGTTACGCTTTTCTAAAAAAAAAAAAATTTAATGAATGATATCTCAGCCTAAATGGAGGGGTATTGTCATGAAATTAGTCTTATTTGAAAGCTGAATGCAATCTCTATCATAGCTGCGAATTTGAACGAACTCGCGACACTGCACGCGACGAAATATGAAAAGGCGAGGGTGGTTGAGGGGGGGGGGGGTGAAAGGACACACAAAGTCTATGGCATTTCGCACCCTCCTGTACATTTGGCATGATAACTTTATGGATATTTATTTTTGAGCTGCAAGCTTTTAGGAGTTGATAGCATATTGTCTCATGCATCTTTTGATATCACATTTATAAAGTTTCGGCTGTTTATTTTTGCGCAGTTTTGAAAATCACCGCGCTACGAGCGGTCAAAATGACAATTTTCCCCATTGACTATGTACTGTACACGAAGTAACTCAAAACTCTTCATGCTGTACGTGAAACGGATTACATAAATGCAGATAAATCAAAAACTATTTGAGATAGAGGTCTGAAACTTTGTAGGCTTATCCATTATAAGATGCCCAAACTAGATACAAGCTTTTATAAAATTTGGCCTCATCATTGCCGAGATCTTTCGGAGGGGCTGCCCCCTCCCCCAGCCACAAGATGACAAAATCCTCGGGCCCATTTAGAGTTCAGAATTTTTTTTTCAAATGAAGAAACCCCCTATCACAATATATTTCCTGAAAGGAAATTTCTAGGGAAATCTAAATATGTTTAGTAATTCAGCCTTAGACTCAAGAAAGGAGAAATATTGGGGCTCCAAAGAAAACAAAATAGGGCCCCAAAAATCAAATATTTTCTCCAAAAAATGTTACTACTTCACCCTACATTATAGTAGATGTCATTTCTAAAATATACAGGAAATATCCTTTTAGAAAATGTATACTTTTGTAGGGATAGAGTTAATATTTTTAAAGTTATGACACTTTGAGTATGATAGGTGCACGATTTTTAGATTTAGGTGATGTAACACAAAAAGGGGCGAGTTCATAACACATATGGCCTTATTACTTCCGTGGCGAGTTATGGATAGTGGCATAAATGAACGTCGCGCCTGAAAAACAAGGTCCTACACAAAAGCTAAGCTCTGTGGCAAACATCAGTTTTTATTTGACCATTGACGCAACGTTACCTTTGATATAATTATACGATTGAAAAAAAATATATGAAAAGAATAATGTTGATAATAGCTCTATTCCAAATAGAAATATATTCAATATCATATACTTTAAGGTCTCAAAAAGTAAGTTAGAAAACATAATTATCGTTTTGCTAATAACTAAAGAAAAATCCAATCAGCGCGGAGCCTTTTAGGGTGATAAAGAATGTTTAAAAATCATATCCGAAAACAATGGAATAAATGTAATCGTAATTTTTTTTTTACTCACAAGTATCTGTATTTGGCGATAAAAAAATTATATATTACTAAAACATTATGCATTCATATATTCAAATCTTTTATATACCCGCCGACAACAGAATCATTATTATACGTATTCATTTTATTTTGCTATTATTTTTGTTGTTTGGCTTTTGTTTGGCTTTTAAATGATTTTAGAAACTTGTGCTCCATAGGCACGTATTCTGGAGCGAGTTTGTATATGAAATGCAAGTTCGTGCAAAGCTATTGTGCGATACCTTTGTCTCAGGGCCCGCGGTGGCGTTTTTGAAAGTGGAGGGGCTGAGCCGAAGTGGGGGGGGGGGGGGGGGGGGGGGGCTGAACAGGCTAAAATCACAATGATATTGGTCATTTTTGCATTTTTGTACACGTTGCGGCCCTGTGTCTGATGTTGACTGATGCATCAGCAAAAGGATCGCAATCTCAGTCTACGGTTCAGAATACGGGTATTGAGTTAATTTTAAAAAAAGATGATCTGAGGGGGTGATGGGGGGGGGGAGAGGGGTAACTTACGCCCACCAACCCATAGGGGCTTGATGCTTAATACCATGCCCTCCTCCAGAATGGCATACACTCCAACAGTCACCAGTCCAATGGCAGCGATCACATACAAAGTTCCAAATAGACTGATACCAAATATGGCAGAAAGTTTGATGTCTAGTTTGTCCATTCTGAAACAAAACAAAATTTCATCAACATTTCATAAAAATGGAAATAACCCTACTTCCATTTGCGACAACCACCCACGACGCACTAAAGCTGTGTCATTAGAAACCGTCCCCGTTTTTGTTCTTTTGAGATGGCTTTCTCAAAAGCCAAAAGAATGTCTATCCAACAATAATAATGAATAAAAACTGTTTCAATTCATCGTATTATGAGAATAAAAGAAGGGAATATATAACTTCAACGAACACCCCCCCCCCCCACACACACACATACAGCTGCAAACCAACATTAGTCAGTACCACGCGTGGAGTGGAGCCGTTATGAACTTACCGAGACTAGCATAGACGGGACTACGTACGAAACATCACCACAGTCGTACTCAAAAGATTGAGCAAATGAACGATATGAATAAAACATGGAAAATTCACTTACCGAATTTTTACCTTGATTTACCTTGATGATGGCATAAAGTATAGAAGACTTATTTGCCCCTCTGCATCTTCATTTTTTAAGTTGTCTTCATCTGTTGGCAGCAAATTTTATTGTGCGAACGTAGGTTTGGACGTGTTATGAGTATACTTGCGTCTGGGTCAAAACAGTTGTATTTGTGGTTTTCCAGGCTTTTTCTAGGTTTGATTTGAATACATTTTACTGTTACTATTTACAACGCTTGAAGGTAGATTATTCCAGAGGTTGACCACACGCTGGGAGAAGTCTTTTGTCTGAGTGTTGGTGAGCTCTTTTCTTTGGTGATCTTTCGGGAGTGTCCTCTTGTCCGAGATTGAGTGTCTATTGGAAAAAGTCTGCAACAATCCAATTCATCAATGCCTTGAATAATCTTGAAGGTTTGTATCATATCTGCTCTATTCCTCCTGTATAAAAGAGTTGGTAGTTTCATTTCTGCAGTCGTTCCATGTAGCTCAAGGTCTTAAGGTGGGAATCAGTTTCGTTGCTCTACGTTGGATTCTTTCTAGTTTAGAAGTAAAGTGTTTTTTCAGATATGGATGCCAAACACTACTGCAATATTCTAGCGATGGACGTATGATTGACTTGTAAAGTTGAACCAATCCTCTTTCATCTAGGTTTGAGATAGAGTCCTTTTGATCAGCCTAACAGGCGCTTTCTTTGGCACAGAACTTTGATTAACATGTTAGAGAACTGTAAGTTGCTGTCAAAACGTAACTCCAAGATCTTTTGTGACTTCCTCTGAAATATTCTGAGATCTGTTTCACCATTCTCACGTCTACTGTGTAATTCTTACGCTAGGAATTTTCCTATGCATCTCTCTGTTGGAGCGTCCAGTTCCGGTGAGATATTGTGTCCTTCCATCTATCTGAATTGCGGAGGTGCTTGGCATTCCTGAGATTTCCCTCTTTTTCACCTGATTGTGATGCCTCTGAGAGTTCTACGAGGAGGACCCGGTGTTGTTCTGGTTCCAATCTGCCTAATCTAGTAGCCCTTGCAATGTTTACATCTGCTACTTTCACCCCCGAATTGAGGATCTCTCTTACACTAGCAATGTCATCTTGTTGTCTTGTTTCCAATATTCTTCTCCTTATTTCCTTTCCTTGAGCACTGCTCCCTTATGTCCTCAAAGTAGTAAATTTTAGTATTCAACCGCTATTCGCACCCTCACTGTACATTTGGCAGATAACTTTAATGGATATTTATTTTTGGAGCTGCAAGCTTTTAGGAAGTGATAGCATATGTCTGATGCATCTTTTGTATCACATTTTATAAAGTTTCGGCTGTTTATTTTTGCGCAGTTTTGAAAATCACCCGCTGCCTAACGAGCGCTCAGATATATCGATCATGTTTTCCATTTCCTTCCCCATGACTATGTACTGAGGAGAAGTAACATCTAAAATCTTCTTCTATTTGCTCTTGTATTCGTCGAACGGATATGAGCATATATTGCAAGTTAAATCATATAATATTTGTGATGAGGTACTGATAACGTTTGTAGGCTTATCCATTATAAGAGTGTCCATTATACTAGCATAATAGCTTTTTATGGGAACCAAATATTGGCTCATCATTGCGAGATCTTTCCGGAGGGGCTGCCCCCTCACCCCAGCACAAGGATGACAAAATCTCGGCCATTTAGAGTTTCAGAATTTTTTTTCAAATGAAGAAAACCCCTATCACAATATATTCCTGAAAGGAAAATTTCTAGGGAAATCTAAATATGTTTAGTATTCAAGCCTTAGACTCAAGAAAGGAGAATATTGGGGCTCGCAAAGAAACAAATAGGGCCCCAAAATTAAATATTTTCTCCAAAAAATGTTAACTACTTCCACCTACATTATAGTAGATGTCATTTCTAAATATACAGGAACATATCCTTTTAGAAAATGTATACTTTTGTAGGGATAGAGTTAATATTTTTAAAAGTTATGACACTTTGATATGATGGTGCACGATTTTTAAGATTTTAGGTGATGTAACACAAAGGGGCGAGTTCATAACACATATGGCCTTATTATTCCGTGGCGAGTTATGGATAGTGGCATAACATGAACGGTCGGCCTGAAAAAAAGGTCCTACACAAAAGCTAAGCTCTGTGGCAAACATCCAGTTTTTATTCGACCATTGACGCAACGTTAATTTGATATAATTATACGATTGAAAAAAATATATGAAAGAATAATGATTGATAATAGCTCTATTCCAAATAGAAAAAATATTCAATATCATATACTTTAAAGGTCTCAAAAAGTAAAGTTAAAAACATAAATTATCGTTTTGCTATAACTAAGAAAAATCCAATCAGCGCGGAGCCTTTTAGGGTGATAAAGAATGTTTAAAAAATCATATCGAAAACTAATGGAATAAATGTAATTCGTATTTTTTTTTTTTACTTCACAAGTATCTGTATTTGGGATAAAAAAAAATTTATTATATTAGCAAAAACATTATGCATCTATAAATACATGTCAAATCTTTTTAAATTACTCCGCCGACAACAGGAATGCATGTATTATACGTATTCATACTTTTATTTTCTGCTATTATTTACGTGTTGTTGTGCTTGTTGTTCACTGCTTTTAAATGATTTTAGAAACTTGTGCCCCAAGCTAGTGCACGTATTCTGGAGCAGAGTTTGTGATAATGATGACATGCAAGTTCGTGCAAAAGCGTATTGTGGACTGGTCCTTTGTCTGCTAGTGCCGGCGGTGGGCGTATCATTTGAAAGTGAGGGCTGCCAATGGGGGGGGGCGGGGTGGGGGGCGGGGGGGGGGGGGAAAGGTGGGGGGAGGAGAGTGAGGGGGGTGGGGTGTGCTGAACGGAGGATCTAAAAATCTCAATTAGCTTGCGTATTCATTTATTGCATTTTTTCGCACGTTTGCGGCCCTGTGTCTGATGATTGACGTTGGCTTCGACAACTAGGTATCGTGCAACTCAGTCTATCGGTTCAGATTACGGGTATTGGAGTTTTAAATTTTAAAAAAAAGATGATCTGAGGGGATGATGGGGAGGGGGAGAGGGGAGGGGATAACTTTACGCCCCACGCAAACCCTAAAGGGCTTTGATGCTTAATATCAACTATGACTCCTCGCTCCAGAATGGCATATGCACTCCAATCGATGTCAAGTTCCATATGCCATGCGCATCAATGCGACAAGTTGCGCAAATAGACGATACCATAGATGGCAGAAGTGTTCTAGGTTGTCATTCTGCAACAAAACAAAATTTCGATCAACCATGTTCTATAAAAATGGAAATAATGCCCGCTACTTTCATTTGCGCACACCACCTCACGACGCACTAATGGCTGTTGTCATTAGAAGACCAGTCCCGTGTTGTGTTCTTTTGAGATGGCTATGTTCTCAAAGCAAAAGCATCACATGGTCTATCACAATAATAATGAATAAAACCTGTTTCAATTCATCGTATTATAGAGAATAAAAGAAGGGAATATATAACTTCAACGGAGACACCCCCCCCGCACACACACACATAACAGCTTGCAACCAACATTAGTTCAGTACCCACGCGTGGGAGTGGGAGCCGTGTATGAACTTACGAGACTAGCATAGACGGGACTACGTACGAACATCACCACAGTCGTACTCAAAAGATTGAGCAATGAACGATATGAATAAAACATGGAAAATTCACTTACCGATATTTTACCTTGATTTACCTTGATGATGGCATAAGTATAGAAGACTTATTATGCCCCTCTGCATCTTCATTTTTAAGTGTCTTCATCTGTTGGCAGCAAATTTTATTGTGCGAACGTAGGTTTGGACGTGTTATGAGTATACTGCGTCTGGTTCAAAACAGTTGTATTTGGTTTTCCAGGCTTTTTCTAGGTTTGATTTGAATACATTTTACTGTTACTATTTACAACGCTTGAAGGTAGATTATTCCAGAGGTTGACCAACACGCTGGGAGAAGTCCTTTTGTCTGAGTGTTGAGTGAGCTCTTTTCTTGGTGATCTTTCGGAGTGTCCTCTTGTCCGAGATTGAGTGTCTATTTTGAAAAAGTCTGCACAATCCAATTCATCATGCTTGAATAATCTTGAAGGTTTGTATCCATTCTGCTCTATTTCCTCCTGTATGAAGAGTTGGTAGTTTCAATTTTCTGCAGTCGTTCCATGTAGCTCAAGGTCTTAAGGTGGGAATCAGTTTCGTTGCTCTACGTTGGATTCTTTCTAGTTTTAGAATGTCTTTTTCAGATATGGATGCAAACACTACTGCAATATTCTAGCGATGGACGTATGATTGACTTGTAAGTTGAACCAATCCTCTTTCATCTAGGTTTGAGAAAGTCTTTTTGATCAGCCCTAACAGGCGATTTGCTTGGCACAGACTTTGATAACATGTTTAGAGAACTGTAAGTTGCTGTCAAAACGTAAACTCCAAGATCTTTTAGTGATCCTTCCTCTGAAATATTCTGAGATCTGTTTCACCATTCTACGTCTACTGTGTAATTCTTACGTAGGAATTTCCTATCATCTCTCTGTTGGAGCGTCAGTTCCGGTGAGATATTGTTGTCCTTCCATCTATCTGAATTGCGGAGGTGCTTGGCATTCCTGAGAATTTCCCTCTTTTTCACCTGATTGTGATCCTCTGAGAGTTCTACGAGGAGGACCCGGTGTTGTCTGGGTTCCATCTGCCAATCTAGTAGCCCTTGCAATGTTTCATCTGCTACTTTCACCCCCGAATTGAGGATCTCTCTACACTAGCAATGTCATCTTGTTGTCTTGTTTCCAATATTCTTCTCCTTATTTCCTTTCCTTGAGCCTGCTCCCTTATGTCCTCAAAGTAGTAAATTTTAGTATCAACCGCTATATCGTAATCTTTGCCACCGATTCCACTGACCAAGAGAAGCAAGTAATTCAATGGCGGGATAATTGTTGCGCCCTCTTTTGTCGAAGGTTTGCATTTCGACGATGTCTCCGTCACGAGAGTCGAATGTGACATGGCAACAGTTAGTTGTTACCTTGTTTTGTTTAATTCGTTTGTTAGGATGATTAGCTTTTGATTCACTCGCGAATAGAATGAAAAAAATAAATAACTAAATAAAAATAGTAGGGCTATAATAATAAAAATAATATAATATTAAACAAAGTTTTGTTTATGTTTTAAGCTTAGACTATATGAGGTAGAGAGCCTGGTTGATTTCTAATTTTTTAAAGTGAAGGGGCTGGTCACAAGTGGGGGGGGGGGGGGCTGAACAGAGCTAAAAATCGTGAAGGATATAGTAACTTTTGTGTTTTGTACATGTTTGTGAGAAAAGTTGGCTGAACCCCCCCTCCCCGCCCCTCAATATAAATACTAAAAGTATAATGATCTTCTTTTTTTTTTTGCTTTAGTTTTTTTCATTTTCATGTTTTGTTTGTTTATTTGTTTTTGTTTTGTTTTTGTTGTTTTATTTATTTTATTTATTTATTTATTTTTTTTTTTTTTTTTTTTTTTTTATTTTTATTTTATTTTTTTTTTTTTTGGGGGGGGGAGGATAAAGTCCAAATTCTATCCAAGATTTACTAGGGCAATTGTAGGCCTAAATTTCCTGCCCCCATTTTCCCCCTCCCAATGAATGGCTTAGATGTATGTACTTTGTTTAAAAAGAAAATAAATAAATAAAACAGAGAAAGACAGTTAGATGTATTTCAATTCAAGTTAAATTTTATTTACAAACACATGAAGAAATACAGATTATAAAGGAATTTAAAAGTAAAGACAAAGTAAACAAGACTAAGCTCCTCCGGGCCCTCCATACCAAAATATCTCGTCCACCCCCAAACCCCATCCCCTCCATCCACCCCTAAAAAAAGTCTAAGCAAAAAAAAAAAAAAAAAAGGCTAAGCTGGCGGGCCCATGACAAAAATATCTCGTCCACCCCCCCCCCCCCTCTCCACCCCTAAAGAAAAAAAAAAAAAAAAAAGACCAAGCTCCTCCGGGCCCGATGACAAATATCTCGTCCAGCTAGCCCCCCCCCCCCCAAAAAAAAAAGTTTAAGAAAAAAAAGGGGGGATTGACGGCAGGCCCGATTAGGGCACTCAATCCTACCCTATGGCCGATACACGGATGACCTTTAGATGTGCCGAGGGGCGGGAAAAAAAAAACATCTCTCCATTTTTTTATTTTATTTTTTATTTATTTTTTTTTTTTTATACTCAAGTGTGGAAGGTAGGTAACATTTGCTTATTTTACGCGATGTTTACATAACACACCTCTCGCATAATCGTGATCGCGATCGCAGGCACTCTATCTCTATATTCCATTTCATTTTTTTCTCAAAGCGACCATACGAAATCGAGGGGCAGAAAAATCGGGAGACTGCTGAAAATCGGTGAGTTTTTGCTCTCATTTCACCTTTTTAGTTCAGTTAAGCATTGTCAGAGATTAGTTAGGATTTAAAAATAAATATTTAAGTGCACATTGACTCCCAAATTTAAACGTTATAACGGATTGAAAGTGTAAATTTAGGTTAGAAATTATTTTTGTAACCACGCAGAGTCACGTAGAGTCAGAGGCACGAGTTTGATATATCAAACGAGTGTAGTGCATGAGTGTGCAGTACTGTAAAATGGCTGTCTGTCGCCCTCTTGGTTGATGAGAGAACTTCTCAATAATAATTAGCGAACCAGCTTTAAACCCTACCTCAAAATAAATTAAGATAATCTATAGTCTCATTGCAATATAATTCTTCCATTAGATTTTTAAAATTTTGTTTAGTAGAATTTTTTAACCCTTTTGGATATGCCACCTTGACTTGGCTGTAGGTGCTCAAGACACTTTTCTGCATTGACTTTCCATTGGAAGAAAACTGCTGCAATAAGACCTTCCCAGTGCAGGTCAATTATGAATTGACCATGCATAAGTGTAAGTGCCCCCCCCCCA
>CALNVZ010000649.1:28481450-28522986 GCA_940671915.1 Paracentrotus lividus
AAGAAGAAGAAAATCACCCAAATAATTTACAAAAATCCTCAAGACAAAATGGAGCAGCATGAATACTCTAAACGCATTAGCTATTATCCTGTCAGATTTTAGCCACTATATGCTTTTTTCTCTAGGTGATGAAAATAAAAGAATTATATATATATATAAAAATCTAAAGTTAGTTATTCTCAATCGAATTGGCACAAGAGTGATACAATTTAATTGAAGGAAAAAAAGCCCAAACATGCAACTCCAACAAATTTAAAACAACTTTGAAAATAAGTATCAAACCTCCTCAAACTTAATGCCAATTACCCAACAGTATCAATTAAAAATATATTCACTAGAATCATCTAATTAAATGGTTTTGAGCAGCTCAGATTAAAAAAACAAACAAACAAACAAACACTAACACAACACAAATTTAAATGGAGACGGCATTTACATCTTCTTTTTTTTTGTGGGGGGAGAAACATTTCTAATCCCTATTCTAAGATATTTAATTTCCTATTGCTTGAAATTTAGTTTAATACATACCTGTCTAACTTCATTATTTCAGTTAATGCCACAGTCAGAATTCAATCCAGTCTCTAAAATCCAAATCCAGTATTGAGAAATAACAGCCATACACAGCCATGTTGTACCCACAGCCGTCTTATACAGGCAAGCTTGTACTGTGAATGTCATACAAACGCGATAGGGCTTGAATACCTGACATAGAATCGGATGTCCATTTCACACTCGAAGTAGTTTTATGAATGTATCACAACAATGCAAGGGGCTTCATAAAAGAAAAGGTATCTTTTGATAAGGGAATTCTTTGATTGCATACTTGAATGAGGTGCTTAGGGTGCTATCTCACTTCGCGGAAACAAAATTGAGACAGATTTGCCCGCATGGCATTGCACTATATCTGTCTCCGCGACAGATTTTTGTGTGCTATAGGAGACAGATCTAGTACAATGGCATGCTGGTTAATCCGTACTTTGTACCACGTAACCTTTTGTACGTGGGACAAAAGATTTCGTCTCGGAAAAAGAGGAGACAATGCCATGTTGGCAAATCTGTCTCAATTTTGTTTCCGCGAAGTGAGATACCACCCTAACATTACAGTGTGCTTCATGTGAACTGATTATTTTTTGTTCCCAAATGGAGTCAAATAATCCTGAAAGAAAGGTCTTTAGCTTTTCAATATTGGTTGTGGTTAAGGTTCGCGGAGAAGGGTTTGAGTTGGATTTGGGACTTTTGAGACGGTTTTGAAACTTGTTGCGGAAACGTTTCAGTTACCTTTTTTCCGTCTTGGAGACGTCTCCGATACTTTTTTCCCGTCGCGGAGACGTCTGCGAGTGATTTGGGACTATTTTGTGACGGTTTTCAGACTGGAAAAATTATCGACTTCCCGCGATTCCCGAGACACATGAATCGTCGCGAAGACTCAGAAGACGTCTCAGCGACGTCTCCCACTGTTCATTTCTTATTCTTCCCCTCATTCTTCCTCTCTTTTACCTCCCTTTCGTTCCATTGTTTCCTCAATCTATCTGGCTTGTCTGTTCCTTTCTGTTATCCACTCGTCGTTAGCTGTTAATATCATATTCATAAACTTTCCCTCTCTCTCTCTTTAACTCCATGTCTCTATACGGTATAATAATCTTCCTCCCTCTATATTTGTATGTATCAATGTCTTTCCTACTCTCAGCATTTCTTTACTTTCTCTCATCCACTCATTAATACAATTTTTGTCAATAACATTATTCTGACTTAACAATCCCGGTACGCTCAAATCGTAAACAGACTTCATCAACACTCTTTAAAATCAATTTTTGATTTATTTGAAATATGCCAGCATTATCATGTCATTACAAACTTGTTGAATGCTTTTAAGTTATTTTCACAGTGAATATTATGACACTCCTCAACAAATCGTAATATAACTTGCAGCATATCAAAAAGTTTTGCTTGCAAAGTTTAGTTAAGAAAGTACCGTAATTCCATGCGCAATGCTCAGTAGCGTACGCGAACAGCTAATCAACGATACCCCGGACGGCCCACACAGGAGCATACACAGATGGTTGGTCGGTCCATTATATATAATAGGGTGTTTATGGATTATTGATTAGCTGCATTTCAACACAGACGTTCTACACTATGTTTAGTGTGTTGTAAGGTAGCGGTCTACTTTGTATTTGATTGCGAATATATGTTGAGTTTATGATTATGTTTTATTTCATGATGTAAATATGTTTCTATATGGATTAAAAATAAAAAGAAAAAAAGTTTTGTGACTTTAACAAGCCTGTTACAGCAAAACCTCGTTACAACAAACTCTGATAAAAACAAAATTCCTTTTATACACAACTGTTTTCATAAGTTTACGGGTTGATCTTACCTTAATTTTGTAGTTTATTGTTTTTAAACCCTGATATATCAAGTTGGTTATGACAAGCCTTTTCCTCGAGTCCCACAGAATTTCGTTATAACGAGTTTCTCACAGTAATAAGATGCTTTTATGACACTGATCTTATTGTATATTTGTGAAGTGAATAAAAGAGACACTAGGAAACAGTTAAATACGCATAATATAACTGACAAGTATAATTATAGAAAATGTTATTTATTTACACTTGAATAATCAGAACTGACGAACAATATTTATAAAACTGTAAAACAATCAAGAGTATTTATATTTTGTACAAAGACTTAGCAGGAATTGAAATCAGCATATATAATATTTAATATTACATAATACTAGCCACACGTTTTGGTCAGAGAAGGCAAAATACTTCTTTCAGTTTTTTTAATTAGGTTTTTTTATAAAAAATCACAAAATTCACATATTATACGGATTTTGAACATGATTAGAAAACAAACCCATATGGCAAATAAACGGTAAAATAGTGAATTAAACAATAGCGAGATCCGAGTCAGAAAGAGGCAGGCGATACATCCAAAGGTGTCAACAGTCGCAGCGTTAAAAAAGCCAAAATTAAACGAAGCCGAGTGGCAGAGCGATTCACCTTAACTGCCGTCTTCCACTCCGTCTCCAATCACCCTCTCTACCCCCCCCCTCAAATTCTCTTCTCTCTCTCCTCCTCGTGCTCTCTCTCCCTCTCCCCACACCCCTCGCACTATTCTTCCCGTCGCTTCCCGTCCCTCCTCTCCTACCACCCACTATCACCGAGCATTGACGTCATTTCTAATACGCCACTCAAAATCGCTCCCACCACTCGACCCCCGTCCAGCCAGCAAAATGCAGTATGACATTTGTCCACACATTATGCAATTGTTCGCCGACCGATCACTAAGGTATGCGGTCAATAGGTCGCGCACAGAAACTCGGAGTTCGCTAGAGTTCACATAAAATGGCGTATACATGTCATACAATTATCAAATGCAAATAAACATTGACACAACTACATGTGTATAATCATAATGTTAGATGTGATAATAGAATTAGAAAATAACTAGACAGATTTACACCTGGGATGCCAAAAAATAATTAATCTCAAAAAGCCATTTCTAAAGTGAGCAGTTAGTTATTATTTTTTTTTTCCAAGGTAATGTTCAATTCTTTCTGCTTTTTAAACGGGATTAAAAGCAGCTGATATTGGAAGGTGGTCCCGAAATTTGCAAATGAGATATGGTATTTCCATAAAAGAAAAATAGGAAATAAATTTGTCCATTACAGATTCCAAAAAGCTTCTCAAAATTGGTTACAGTAATAGCAGATTTGTTCTCTGCGTTAAAGAAGGTCCTGCCAAAGTGGGGTAACCAATTCACACTCCAAAAAATAAGTGGCTGGCCATGTTTCATTCTTTTAATTACTTTATATAAGGACAATTTGGTGTTTTTCCAAGCTCAAAATGCAAATTCTGATCCACCCAACTCTCATCCTCAAGAAAACCAGAAATGTTCTGCAATGAACAAATGTAAATTGTCTTTCTCCTTTTTGTTTTTATTGCCAGGCTTTGCAATGTCCAAGAATTGCTGATAGGTATCAACTGACAGCTGGATGTGAATGTTCACACTCCGAGTCATGACCACGTTGTACATGTAAAATTTCTACATACTTTGATTTTCAAGTCATGCCGGAAATGGTTTAACGCGTTCACTTTCTTGCGAGTCTGGAATGTTGATACAATTTCGCGCCAGTGGACGCCACTCACGAAGTTCTTGCTCCATCCTGGATAGTTGAACCAGACTTCTTGTCCATTTGCAGTTCACGTTGTCCTGAAACTTCTACATCCCATAGTTTAATTGTTGACCAAGTTGATTTCTTGATTTGTTTGCATTACAGGCTGTCCGTTGTGGAGAAAATTGTAGTCCACAGGTTTGTCTGACGAGATTCATATCTGAAAAAAAAACAAACAAGGAGATCCATATATTATAAACAATTTTGCAGTTTGTTTGTATTTTGAGAAAATGAAACAATGTGTCATTTTCTAATATTGTCGGGGCCCGTAGTAATTACAACACACAAGTCTATCAAATTTTAAAGCTCATAACTTTGGAACAAAAAATCAAATGAAGTGAAATTGTTGGTACGCACCGGGGAAATTGACTCGCGCATGGGGAGTTTGTTTTTATTCACCCACTATGTTACAAGTTTCATGTCCGTCCGATTAAAATTTGATTTAATGAATGTATTTTAAAAATATTTACTCAGGCCACAAATCAGTTATGGACTATGTCAGAAGCTTAATGTAAGGTCAACCAGGCACACGTTTCCTTTTTCGCACAAGTTTCATAATAATAATCAGAATAAATAAATTTTAACACATGTAACAGCTTTAAATAGGGGGCTAGGTTTACATGGTGATGTAATATTTTAAATTCAGCCTCAGATTTTTTACATAATGGACTCAAGAAAAGAGGCAACATTCCATAACAGACACTAATTATAGCTGCTCCTTACCGCATTACAAATTTGATAAAGAATGACAATCACAAATTCACAAAATAGAAATAATATCAAAATATTAAACATAGACTTCTAACGTTAAATGTAAAATGATAAACATGCCTAAAAAATCCCATTCTTGCATAAAGGTAATTTTAATTTTGATTTTGTGTTATTTTAATTTCAAAATTGATAATTAAAATCGACACAAGCAGCTATAAATGGCAGCCAAAACCTCATCCCATATATATAAACATTGAAACTAATACCACACACACTCCCACTGGTTCCCTCCCTGCATACAAATGCACCGGTCCAAACGGCACGATAACACCAAGTGCCGTAGCCTAGGCCTACTCACTCACTGAACTTGTTGAAAATGAAGTTTTGATATTTCATTCTATTCGCAAATATAGCATTACATAACTATAATTACAAAGTAAGTTCTTAGTATGTTACATTTAAATATTTCATCTTTAAAATTCATTACAGCAAGGTTAAAAGAGTATTTTTCTTACCATTTAGTTGCCATATGCAGGGGAACTCGAGCGACGTGTTGAAGCTCAAATGCACAGGTTTTCAATGGGCACAACATCCGATTGTCAATTATGCTCTGTTTTGGTTCCGCATGTTACAGCTGTTCTGTTTTGACAGTAATTTTGACGGGAGAAAAATTCGGCCAATGGAAATGGTTTTAATATCAAATGACAGAGAGGGAAACTCTTGATTCTCGTGAAACGGACAGCTCCGTAGCTGGATGGTTGGGATATACGGCGAAAGAAAAAGTTCCATCGAAACGTGTGGCTGAGTTTCTATAATATTTCTGTGTAAAATTAGCCAAAACAGCTTCATGTTGGTGATGAAAAAAACAAAAATTGACGTGGTTAAACTTATTTAAATTCTGAAAAGTAATGAATAAATGAGATTATAGTTTCTTCTTACATAATAATAAATCGACAACATTTTACTTTGAAAAATAAAACACGGCGACCAGGAAAGCCGTAGTGGTCATACTTCGGCAATGCCTCAAAACGGGAATTTGCTGCGTTGAAAAAGCTGATCGCTTAACTGAACTAACTTTTCCATATGTATAAAAAAGAAAGGAAGATGAAATTTCTTCCAATATAAAAAGGCAAAACAAGATGGAATGAAGAATAAACACAGAATTCAGTCCACTCGCATTATAACAACCACAGTGCATGTAGGGCCATAACAGGTTGCCTGAAACCAACCAAGGTAGACAATATCTACATCCTGAGTGGCATCGCCCCTCCTCACATCAGGAGGCATGTTCTCTCCCAAAAAGAGAAACTTAAGCAAGAAAATGACCCACTTCACCCTCTCTTCAACGCCATGCCTGCAATTAAGCGCGTAAGATCTAGGCACAGTTTCCTTCATTCTATCGTTCCCTTGAACCAAAGCCCCCACAACCGTAGGCTAGACCTTTGGTCAACCCGCCTTGCGTCTGCACCACACAGTGTCAACACAAGTCCAAAAGAGTCCCTCCCACCAGGATTCCGTGAACCTTGGCCTTTCTGGCTGTGTTTAAACCGCTTGCGAGCTGGACTTGGCCGTTGCAAGGCTCTCATGGTCAAATGGGGCATCAACACTGAAGGACAGCCAGTTTGCGAATGCGGAGAGGAGGAGACCATGAGTCACCTCCTACAATGCCCTCTTCTACCTTCCCCCTGTTCCCCAGCTGATCTTACTACCCTTTCGCCTAATGGGATCGCCTGCGTTCAGTATCTAATGGGCAGAGTTTGAATCACATTCTAATTCACAAATAAACAAAAATTGAGAGAAAGGACTCGAGAAGAAGAAGATAACAACCACAGATAATTTTTTTTTTGTCATAATAAGACAATTCCCCCTTTCCAAATTTCAAACATAAGCACAAATATGTGTGTGCCTAGTTGTTCAGTTTACAAGTTACAAGATTTTGTTAGAACAATGTAACTTGCTTGGTCCTGGGGAGCATTTCATGAAAAAATATTCACTGATTCCCACTGACAACTGTTATAAGCTACTGAAATGCTTGCTTCTGATTGGCTGAGAGCAAATTTGTTGGATAAAACGTCCAACAAGTCAGTTTATGAAACGTTCCCCTGATCTCATTGTTATAATGGGGGTGGACTGTATAACAAACCGATTGGAATACATCAATTGAAATCAGCTTAGACAATAAAAACAATTTCAGATGAAATGAAGTATGATTTCATGGATGATGTTCGTTAATATACTTTTGTCATACTCGACCCAGGAGAGATAAATGGATATGGATAAGAAATTACTTGAACACTGTGTACACTAAAATCATTAGCCTAGCCGCTAAAAGCCAAGATACTGTTGTACTGCATTGAATATTAGATACAATCTGCACTGTACCAGTAGCTAATATAATTACAGTCCATTCTCATTATGAGCATGGATGTGATTTTGTTATAAGGTTATTCTCCTTGTCGCAAATTCAAAGTCATAATTATACACTCTAAAAACTGAAGTGCTAATTTCTGGCTGCCCGTATAGTGACTGCACTTGAAGAGCTAAATCAGCACCTGAAGTGCCGTTTAAGCACTTACCCAAGTGCTAATTTATCAACAACAAAAATGTTCAATATCGGTATGGGATTCAAACCGGGTTCACCTAGACATGGAAGAGTACTGCTGACGTTACCAATAGACCCACAGGGATCTCTATAACTTGCTTGAATTATGAAAGCATAGTAGATAATTATGGCAACTTTGAAGAAAGTTCATCATGTAACAATATGATCTGCTAGCAATCGTGAGATGTGAATTGGTCTAACGTGCTCGTAAGCGCTTCTCATCCAGGGGACCCAGGTTCAAATCCCAACGAAGTCGCGCCGTTTTTGCCCATTTTTGCTGAAAGTTCAGTTCACGTGAAAGTGCTAAAACAGCACTTTGAGTGCAGTCACTATACAAGCTCTAAAAAAAGCGCTGAAGAGCTAAAAACAGCACTTCAGTTTTTAGAGTGTACTACCCTATTTGTGATCCAGCATGTCAAAATGAGACTCAAGTCGCTGAGGAAAGGGTGAAGGTAATCAGCAAAATAATAAATGTAAATTTCTTTCCCTTTATAATTTTCACTCATTTTTTTTTTTACAGAGCACACATATAACATTTAAAGATTAAAAAAAACACCAAAATTTCACATAGAAAAAAATATTTTGACAAGTTCCTTGACTCAGTGATTGTTGCTTGGCGACTTGTGTCTTATTTTGATATGATGAGTCACATTTGGTCAGTGTGTTCAGTTTAACAAAGAGAGACTACAATGTAGTAACTCTCCAGTATAACAATACTTCATCATGAGGCAATTGGTTTGGTCCCCAGTGCCTTCTTTGAATGGGAATGGACTGTATTTCTGAAAGAATTGTCATTTTAGATAAAATCATTTCAGTAATCACGTTTGCTTACTCTGCAAAATGAACATTTAAATCAAATAAATCCCCATTCTCATGGAATTTGTAGTCTCATTGTTGCTGACGACCGAAGTTTGTTGTAAGTTGTATAAGAGCAAGATGTACGTTAAATCTTTTCTTGTAACACAGAGTGCACCATTTCTACAAATGATCTTCTTATCAAATTACAATACAGCAGCTGGTCAAATCTATTACCTCAAATTGAGCGACTATAAAGCAAATACCTAAAAAGTATAAAAGGGAATATTTAAACAACTAATGTGTGTGAAATATAATAAAGATATGAACATGAATTGAAAATAAACAAAGTGTAAAATACTGCAAAGCTAACTGAGTGAATAAATAAAAAAAATCAACAAAAAAATCAACAAAACTGTTAAAATATTGCTCAACATTGCATTGGTTTGAAATAATTATTTGGCAGAGCAAAAGTACATGTATGCATTATACTTATTATCAAACACACTACACCCATTGCCATAATTGAAAATGTTTCACATTGAAGTAATCTTTAATGGAGTAATCATAAGGAGTTTGGTCTTATATGTATTGTATAGGAAAATCAATCTTTAGTCCATATATTCTGCAAAACCATATTTTTCTACTTACTGTCAAATACATTTCTGATTGAGTTCCTGGGCTGTGTTTCATCCAGTCGTCCGTAAGATATGAACAACCTTACGAACGACTGGTGATCAGTTCTTGTGCTACATGATTCAGAATGTGATTACTATACCACCAAAGAACATGTTCCAGTTCTTCGTAAAGTCATTCGTAACTTTAAAGGGATTTAGTAACTTCCAAAAACAAGTGCAAAAGAGATTGAAATAATTAAATTCTATTGCTCTGTCCGTAAAAACAAACTACTGAAAGTTTCAGATCAAATGGAAGTCATTATCTTAAAACAGTGAAATTTCAAATGAGGCTAAGGATACGGCCACACATGATTAATATGCGCATGATTAATACTGCTCCGTTGCAAGCAAAGCAAAGCAGCCCGGTAGGCACTGGGACTTCACGACAGGAAATGCGGTGAAAACCACGCATCCGGGAATGGGTTTTAAAAATTTGAGTATAAAATCATAGATATCTCGAAAGTAAAGCAAGCAAGTAGACTGCAATTTTTAAGGGATACCAGACTGACCTATGTGCTCATAATCATGTTGGCAAAATGAGCTAAATCCAATAAATTACAATTTGAATATCATTGAACGTTACTACATCCCTTTAAGAATGACTTGGTAAAATATCACGCAGCTATTCAACGTTTATTAACTGAACAGCAAAGCCTGGGGTCGGTTTCTCGAGACCGTCCTAAGTCTAAGTCCTTGAACAACCTATAGGGACACATATTGTAGAATTAACACACGTTTCAATGAGATGTCCACGAATTCAGACTCATGACGGTTTTCGAGGAACAGGCCCCTGTATTTCAGCAATAAAAATGACATTTATTGAAGGCCTGTCAAAGTGCACTTGCAGTGTTTTTAAAAACATTTCTTTTCTATCAATGCCATCGTAAATCAATCATAATCAAACAAGAAGTATGCATTTAGATTGGTAAATTAATTGCCAATTGGTCTAAACTCAATTTGACTACTAAAATGCATGTTTGGTCTTATCCCACATGGTCTAATCCATTTCGTCTACAACCAGTTGGTCTAATTGCCATTTTGTTCTTATTGCCATTTCGCCTAATTGCCACTTTGTCTAATTTCCCATGTCATGTAATGTCCATTTGTCTAATATCCACTTCATCTATCACCACTAGGTCACTTCCTGTAACAAACTGGTAATAGACAAAAATATTCATTTCAGAATTAGACGTAAAAAGCAATTAGACCAGAAGCCAATTAGACGAATTGGCAATTTGACTAAGTGATAATTATAATAATAATAATAATAGTTGCATTTATATAGCGCTTAGTACGATATCCACCTTAGTGTTTCTAAGCGCTTATAGTTTTAACTATAATAATTTTAATAATTAGACCAAGTATATATTAGACCAAATGGAAATTAGACCAAATTGTTAGTAGACAAAATGGGTTTAGCCCATGTGGTATTAGACAATCAGAGAATTGGACCAACTGCTCATAGACCAAGTGGATATAAACCTTTAGATCAGATCATCTACAAACACTCAGAGTGGACACACTGATATAAGAACACTTATACAGTGAACTTGAACAAAGCTCATATTGAACTAACAATTCATGATCGGTCAATCATATATTTAAAACTTCATGACACCTTTACCAAAGGATTTTCCTGATCCATTTTGTGATTTCATTTCTTTCCCTTTCTGCTTCTATAAAAGCCAACTTAAAGGTAAAGGAAAACTCTAGGAATTCATTAAATTGTACAAAAACATGAAAATCAAAGAAGCTGATCAATAAAAATTTGAGAAAAAATGAATTAATAATAAGAAAGTTATGAGCATTTAAATGTTGTGATCACTACTGCTATGGGGATCCTCACATTGGCAACGGGCCCAAGATGTGTGATGTCATACATGTACATGAACAACTTCCCCATTACTTTTGTACATATTTCACTCAAATTGTCTTTTTTTATTAATTCCGTTAAAAGATCTGAGATTCTTTTCATGGGAGGACATGTAATACAAGTTCACAAAATATAATCATGTGTGAAGAGTCTGTACTACCATAGAATGAGGAAAAAGAAGAATTTTTGGTATTTTTTTGTATGTTATATGGGAGAGTTGTTCATGTGTGACATCACACATCTTGGGCCTGTTGCCAGTGTGAGGATCTCCATAGCAGTAGTGATCACAACATTCAAATGCTCATAACTTTCTTATTATTTATTCAATTTTTCTCAAACTTTCATTACTCTGTTTCTTTGATTTTTCTGTTTTAGACAATCTAATTAAATCCTAGGGTGTCCTTCTCCTTTAATACAGTGGAGACCAACTTAGAGCATCTTTTCTGACCAATTGTAAGTGAGGCTCTACATGCACATGTATTAACCCTTCTGTGAATATGAAGTAGTTTCCAAATTCACTCTTAAACCAACAAATAAATTCAGCAGTTTCGTGAGATATGTTTCCTGTGCATATAGGCATACTACTGTTCTTGAGGTATATCACCGATGGTTTCCATGACCTAGCAACAACCAATGCACATTTCATAAACTGCAATCACGTTAACACTAGTTCTGTTATAGAACTAGGAGCTGCTAAACAAAGTAGAACAGTTTTAGGCACCTTCTCCAAACAAAGTGCGTCAGCTTCCTGCGTCTTTTGTATCAAAAGATGATTTATCGGCTTTTGAATAGAATCCCAAAATCTTAATACGGCTTAAACATGTTAAAAGCAGAAAGCCGATTGTTTCTCACGTTGGATCAGGAAGCTGCGGGAAACTGAGCACTTTGTTTGGAGAAGGTGCCTTAATGGCCCTTTTATACTTCAGAAATCTTTATATGGGCCATTCCACGGTCGGGAGGACATTTGTTGTTTTCTTCTTTTTGCTTTATCTCAAATTCAGGTTGTACTTTGGGCTTTAAACTTCTCTGAAATTATTATTACATTGGGGGACACAGATTAAGTTTGCTTTTACCTTCAAATTGTACGTCCTTGCAGGAGAATCCAAACTATACATAGTTTGAAGCATGTGGGACTACATGCAATTTTGAAAAAAATTTTGGACTTTGACAGAGAACTATAATTCCTTTTGCAATTTTTCCAACTGGATAATCTCAAGAATATTAAGTCACACCTAAATTAACAATGAAATTCAATCTGAAGTCACAGAAAAGCTATGAAAATTCAAAATATATCTTGACGGACAAACTGTAACCCGAGTTACCGTAACGCGAGTTACCGACATTAACGCTCCCTGTATGTTACCTGTTCATTTTTTCTTCACTTAGATGCACTTGATAGGTTACAAATATGCTAGGTTCAGTTTATGATAAGAAATTTTTTTGCTAACATGGTATAGTTTAGGAACAATTCACACTAATCTGCATCATGATTTTGACCATGTCCTTTTTGCGTAACGCGAGTTACCAAAGTTTAACGACCTGAGAATCTAAACGAGCTCGACAAATATTTTTCTTTTTTAATCCATTTGGTTAGTCTATGTCTCCTTTACATATGGTGCAAAAAGTAACTTGTAGATCCAAGCAGTTTGAAAGATAGAGGACTTTAAACGTGAAAGGTACCGGTTATTTGTAACATGAGTTACCGTGGAATGGCCCATATACCTGTGTTTTCAGCACAATATTTTATGGACCAAAATGCTGGTATTCAAGCCCCAGAAGCTCAATAAATAAAATCAAAAGCGAGTTTGATGATGTCTGCATGTTCAGTTGTGATAACTTCCTTTATGAAACCTGCAGGGGCACTGCACAGGTACAGCCAATCTCTGCCTGCTTACTTCAGAAGTCACTTTCCAATTAATCACTCATTAATGCACTGTAATAAAACAGTGTTGTTATCAATTGTGTTGAGGTATACACACATACAGCTCACTGTGCTTTCAAATGGACCTGACCTATCATAGTGATAAACTCTTCACAAACACTTCATCTCAATTAAAATCATCCCATTTCTGAGAAATCATTCCACAATTTATGTGACTAACAATGTTGAAACATTCAATTTCAAAGCTCTGCAGTATTTTCCATGAAAACTCTCAACTTCGACTCAAATCATGTTATTCCCCCAGAAACCAAATGCCAAGTTATCTTTGACAAACAATGATTTTAACCCATTGAGGACTGCGCCTGAATATATTTGGACTAAGGTCTATGGGAAATGCATGTTATAGCCAAATCAGCTCGTCTCCAACATGTTAAAATGATATATGTGATGCATCACATCGAAATCAGACACAAGTCGCCGAGGAAATTCAGCACAGTGTCAAGGATATCGGCAAAATAATAATAATTGTCTTATTTTGGGGGAAATACTTTTGTAATTTTCTGAATTATCAATGTTTCTTGTATGCTCTGTAAAAAAATTGAGTAGAAATAATTAGGGTAAATCCTTCAAAAATGGATTGTTTTGTTGCAATTTGTTACTATTTTCTGGCGACTTGTGTCTGATTTTGATGTGATGGGTCACATATATGGTAAATGTGACATACTAGTACCACTTTTAACTGAACACAACCTCAATTGAAGCTCATTTTTTCAAAAAACCATGCAATGATTTCTGTGACAAACAATGGTTTTACATTTGTCTACAGCCACACTCAATTGAATACCCCTATCACTGTGAGGTAGCACAACTGACAGTCAAAATATTAACCTCATGAGCTCGAACCATCTTTATTTTTCTGAAACTATGCAGAGACATATGTGACAAAAAATGAGTTTGACAATTTGTCTATCTAGACACCAAAGATATGCTCTTGACCATTGTGGCCAATGGGTCACAATGACAACCAAATACCTCTGCACAAATGAAAACACTCATTTGCATTTACAATATGCATAACAGTGGAGTGTATTTGACTATCTGAGTTTACAAAGACATGACTTACTTACTCACACACATAATTGTCTGTATGCTCTTGGTGGAGTAAGGAAACTATGAGCAAAACAAAAAAATTCCTTCAAAACATAATTGAATGCTTTGGCCTGTATTCATAAAGGTGTCCTAAGTTAAGCCAGGCCTAAGTTCCGTGCTTTAACTATGGTTAGCAAAATGTGACACAATCTCAAACTGCAGATGGGTACTGAAACTTTTAAAACCTGCCTGGGAATGATAACTACTAAAGTTTTCCTAACCATTAAGCATGATTCCGGAACATAGGGAACATAATAATGCAGACAGATTGTCTCACATTTTGCTAGCCATAGTTTAACCATAGAATTTAGGCTTGGCTCAACTTAGGACACCTTTGTGAATATGGGCCAAAGTGTTTCAAATATACTTTTGAAGTTTGGTGCTCTTCTGGTAGCAACAAATCTCTCGCAGTGCGACTATGCCATGGTCCTTACTCTATCCCATGGTCTTTACAAAGCAATACGCGAACATCATTTAAGATATACTGGCAATGTTTAGATCAGTCATTTCGGCAATGATATCGACCACTGAAAGCATCTGGCTGCATCAAACTGGCAATAGTACTATATTGTGCAACTGGACATGCAAATTATCAATATTTCCATCTGAATTGGCAATAAAAATAATGAGAACAGTCCGTTTTCATCCAAATTGCAATATCTTAAACCAATCTTTCTAGCTTTGCATTGTCAGTGCATGTTGCCAATCAATCAATAAATAAAACTGAAATAAAAAAGGAAAATAGGTTGGAAAACAAATCCAATTTAAGTACAATTTCATCACATAAACCATTCATGAACATAAAGCTTGTTTGATCAAGCTTAAATGCAAATCATTCTTATTGCTTATATAGCTGACATTTAAAATACCATTTCAGTAGTCTCGAATCAGTTTTGAAAAAAAAAAAAAAAAAATCATTGTATTTAAAGCAAATTATTCGACAAAATATGAAAATGATTTCAAAGAGGACAAATATTCAATCAGAATATATTTGGTTTTCGTTTGGATTCTAGATTTTTTTTCGCTTGACCAAAGGAGCTTTTTCGCTAACAGGTTTTGACAGGTTATATCAAACTAACACTGCCAACTTTAAAAGTGTTAATCAACAATATGTGATGCCCAAGAGCTTATCGGAAGTGGGATACCTGTCGACGTCACACGTCCAAAAATAAACTCATTGGCCAAGAGATATTGATGGGTATTGTAAAAGTGGAAAAATATGTGGTGTCATTTTCACAAATTTTGGGCTCAACAGCTGCTGTTCGCAAATTAAACACTACGCAACCATGTTTCTTGACCGCTCACTGTGACAAGTGTTTACTTTTATAGTAATTGGTTGCCAATGCTTATTAGTATGTTTAGTGTGGTGGGACCTATACAGGCGCAGATCCAAGATTCCCAATATCAAAAGTTTGTGCAGGCCCAATAGGCTGGGACAATAGCAACTCTATTACGTTTTGGCATGGGTTGATACTTTTAATTGTGTGATGTCTGGATGGATCCGTTACTGCAACATTCCACTCCTTCTACAAATGCGATCAATTAATCAATAATTATTAGATTAGAAAGATGGAAAATACTCAATGCCACAGAATATTTAATTTATATATTTAAAAAGATCATGCATCAACTTGGTGCAACGTACATGTACTCTAATTAAGTACTAGATTATATTTTCCTGTTGCTTAAAGAAGCACAGACAATAATAATCAGAGCTGCAACTTTCTTACTGTTCTTATTTGGTCTGTATTTTTTTTGGTATGAGGTGGGGGATTAAAAATTTATTGATTAAAAATAAAAAAATAACAGACATTAAAACTTCTTGAATTAAGAAGTGATTGTGTGATATCAATAAAAAAAAATGCATAATACTATATGATATCTTTCTCTCACATTAAAAATACTTCATATATAAAATACACCAATCAAAAGTTCCCACTCTCTCTCGGCAACGAGATTAAAATGCTATATATCGCCATCGTGTGCTTAGGACTGTTCGGTTTGATAGATAGGCTAGGCTCAATTGCAGAATAAACTCAGTGACTGACGTTGGGGAGAGAGGGAGCGGCAGGGGTTACGTCAGAAGCTGCGTCGTCATGACATCTTGTTACCCATTTTCCTCTGTCTGGTCCTGTGGGACATGAAAATGAAAAGGGAAATCACATGATGAATTGACATAAACCTTCTTTTCAATTTGGATTTTACAAAATCTATGCATCAAATAGCACAGATAATTGTCAATGTAATGTTTAGTTATATTGCCTGATATTTTTTCAAAACAATTAATGAAATACTGCTTTCAAAATGTTAAGGCCCCATACAAAATGTTATAAATCAAAATATAAGTTTCTGTTCGTTTATACTTTGATATGAGTTTCTATTATTTTTGTTTCTTTTGACCTCAAGTAAAATTGTTAGGAATGCTATGAAGACTATTCACACTAAAAATAAGCATTCTATGAGCTTTATTTTATGAATTAGAGCAAAAAGTATGATTTCATGCATAGATTAGCATAATTAACTAATATAAAATAAACTGATATTATTTCAGAAAAATTAAAAGTGCAGTTGTGCAGATTACATCACACACTACTATCATGCCCCCCACCCCCCAGTCTTGACAGCTTCCAAAACACCCCAGTCTGATTAGGATTAAGATTAAATATTCCTATATTACCTGGCTTCTGTCCTGGCTGTGGTGTATTCAAACCAGAGCACATTGGGAATTAAAGTTGAGTCTCGAATCATGAAAAATTCACAGATAGGCCAAGACACCAGGTAAGGAAACAACGGTGTTAACACCACCTGAAAACAAAAAAGAAGGAAAAATTGAAATAAATAGTAAAATTGCAGAGATACAACACTGTTTAAAAGATCTAATCATTATTTTAATAATTTTATAAGAATATATCTTCTCTCTAAACTCCCTCAGGACAGAGATTATTTGAGGGCTAAATTGATCACATTTTATTCCTCAAATTGGCAACAGCAATATTTTTATTTTAATGCTACATGCTTGTAATTGAATGTGATGTCTTTGAAACCAACACACATGGTTAGTAACTTTAAAAAAAAATTGAATTGCCAATTTAGATGAAAACGGTGATCTTCAACTTCCCAGTGTGTTGCCAATTTAGGGATTTTAAAGATTATTCTCATTTAAAAAAAATCCTGACATCAAATGCAGTATGGACATGCAACAACAATGGGCACAATGTATGCAGAATTTTTTTCTCTTTCTACTGATATACCTGGTGTATTTTTTAGATCTCTGAAACAAAAGTTATTGACCCAAACCACAAAATGTTGGACAATGGCGTGAATGGGTTGAATTCTCTGAAGATGTATCTTTTTCAACTGTAAATTGTTAATTAGCTTAAGTTCAATTTGTAATTCTAAAATGTATGAATATGTATGTAAAGTATTTCTCCTTAGTAAAGCATATAGAGAATTAGGTAATTATTATGAGCTATAGAAATCTAATAATATTATTGTTATTAATGATTCAAAGTTATGTCTCTATATAAACAACCACATAACAAGTATGGGCATTTCTGACCGTTCATTGTGGATACAGCATAAGGGGGGAAAAAAAAAAAAAAAAAAATTGGATAATTTTGTGATTTTTGTGATGTTTCTATAAATGTGTTAAAGTGGAAGAAGGACTTGCCAAATTTGCATAAATAAAACCACTGCAAAAAATAACCACTTATACAGCATAATTATAATATTTACGCACCTGGGTGATAATAAACCAAGGCACAGCCAATAGGATTCCTAATAGTCCACCACAGACAACCTGCCTTAGTGTATGATACTTCAGATACACCCTGCATCAAAGGAATACAAACAAAAAATATATTAGAATTGATTAGAAAATACAGTCAATTTAATTCAATTAATAATAATGGTAATACTATTATTTATAATGCACTTTTCGCATAGCAGCACAAAGTGCTTTAAGCCCGCCTCACACTGTGCGATTTGTTGTGATGCAATTTTTAGAACAAATGGCAGTTTGCATTAAATGTGACATTTTGAAACATGCAAAAGTATCTTATGAGAGGTAAAAGTCGTACAGGAACAATGTGATCGAAATTTTGTTCCAATTCGAGCCTATAATTTTGAGTAAAGTTCAATTTAGCTTAAAATCGCAAGATCGCTGTGACGTCATTGCGATATGGAAACAATTTGATTTTATACAGAGAATGGGGTTCGCAATCGCCGTTAATTTTAATTTTAGTATTCAGAGGAACACCCAAAACTTTGGAAAGCATGAATTTCAGTTTTTGAATGTTCTTATCAAACATTATAACAATTTCCTCCAAAATCGCATCGCAGCAAATCGCACAGTGTGAGGCGGGCTTTATAGTATATTATTAGTACCCCATTCATTGGATTCCATTCTATTCAGTGGAGGGGGGGGGGGGTTTGTTGTCATGTCCACTTGTCTTCAAATTACTGGTTACACAGGACAGGTGTTAGAGACAGGGTAATCAAGAAGAATCTCACAAACCCCTCAAAATATGCAACTTATGTTTTTTTTATTTTGAAATTAAAGACTGATTTCATTAAATATGTTTGTAGAGTAAATTAGATTACAGATGAAATTTTAGATGAAAGGAGGAGTCAGGGTTATATGAAAATGATACTTTTGTTTGATGTGTCAAGATAGTAAGCCTCACCCATTTCTAATGTGACACACCTGAGTATGCATCAACAAGTCTTATGTTCATACAGTATGCCATGGTCATTACATTTGTATGTGTATTTTAGATATCCATTCCTTCTTTTGTACAGGTACCGTTATTCGATAATATATGTTACCACTTTTTAAATTTGTGCTTGCTTTTTTTTTATCAAACCAATATTAAAGGGGAAGTTCACCCTGGAATTTTATTGGTTTTGAAAAATGCAGAAAAATAAAAGAAAAATAAGAGTGAAGGTTTGAAGAAAATCGACCCAAAAATAACGAAGTTATACAAATTTTAAGTTTGGATTATGTGACGTCATGTGCGAGCTGCTCCCCTATGTGTTGTATATGGAAATTCCATAAAATGTCATTTTTTCAGAAGAATATAAATCATTTCACCTATGTGGTCGATATATCATCAAACCTATGTTCATATACATGCCTCTATGAAATTGACCTATTCCTTTATCAAGAACCATGAAAAAATACAAATTTATGAAATTTCCATACACAACACACGGGAGACCTGCTCGCATGTGACGTCACTGAATCAAAACTTTAAATATTCATAACTTCGCTATTTTTTGCTCGATTTTCTTCAAACTTTCACTGACATTTTTCTTTCATTTTTCTGCAATTTTCAAAACCAATAAAATTCCCGGTGAACTTCCCCTTTAATAAACCATTATCTATCATAGATCTATCCAGCTAGCAAGAGAAGAATTTCCATATACCTGGGCTGTGGTTCACCAAATCATTCGTAAGATATGAATGATTTTACAAATGACTGGTGATCAGTTCTTACGCTAAATTATAAAGCATGTGATAAGCATAGCACCAAAAACATGATCCAGTCGCTCATAAAGTCGTTTGTAACTTACAAACGACTTGGTGAGACAGAGCCCTGGTATACCAATACAGTGAATGGACAGGAAGTATATGTTTTCTTTGAAATGCAATATATATGTTTATAGGCAGGAAGTGGGTGATATTTTAAACTATACTAACAGGAAGAGAGTGACATGAAGATTTCTGAGAGATATGACAACCGCTGACAGGCAGACATGTTTAAGTATAGCTTTTTCACACTTGGATTGTTAATGACAGAGGCTACCAGAAACAAATACACATGATCTCAGAATTATTGGCCCATATTCCCAAAGATGTCCTAAAGTTAAGCCTAGCTTAAATCTGTGGTTTAACTATAAGTAGCAAAATGTCACACAATCTGTCAACGTTGTTACATGTTCCTTACAAATATACTGGGTTCTGGAAGCTCTCAACTTTTGTACTTCTCCAAAAAATTCTGATAAATCGAACATCTTCTCTTCCGGGTTGTGTCACATTTTGCCACCCATAGTTTACCACGGATTTAAGCTACGCTTAACTTTAGGACACCTTTGTGAATATGGGCCATTTAGCTCTAGTATGCTGTAACAAAGCACTGACAAACTTTGACTGGAGATTAAAAAGCTGTCGGTTCCATCCCTGGTATAGCACTATATCTATAATGTTTCACCATACCCTAGTATTTAGCTCTTTAAAAGTTCATCCTTAACTAACTGATTTTAAAGGGGGCTTAGTATTTGTTCATATTTTTACCTGTATTGCTTCAAGTATACAACATTGGATTTACTCTTTACTTAAGTATAGAATATTGCATTTACAGAATGTGTTGTTCATCATGTATGATTCATTACAATATTATTTAAATATGAAATAAACAAAAACCAACATTGCAATGATATAAGATAAGGAAATTATTAAAGAACACAAGGCAGACATCTTCCCTACATACACACTCACCTGCTACCCGATACTAGTAATGCAAGAAAAAGAACCCCAATGGCTGCCAGGTGCCTCCACACCTGCTCAATAAATAGATTACTGTTAGGCTGATGAAGTCTGTAAAGAAAAGAGGGTTAGGATTGTGACAATTAATGTAAACATTGAAATCTTAGTCTTTAGCAATTATGGAATTGGAAATTAAAACAAAACAAACAAAACAACAAAAAAAGAAAGAAGAAGAAGGAAAAAAAAAACACCCCAAAAGATACTTAGGATTATCTTTGAATAGTATAGGTACATTTGTAAATATCATCAAGACTCTTATTTATTCTGCTCGGCAGGCATTTTACTAAATTTTTACGCCTAAATAAATCGTCCAACTTTTGTTTTTTTTCTCTACATGTAGCATTTTATTATAGGATACTTATTTCTTTTATGACATAAGAATGCACCAAACTTATTACAGAAGGTTCAAATACTGAATATTCTTTAAAGGTTGCACGTTTATCAGTGGAAGGTTTCACGGTGCATCAAGTTATCTTTCCTGGGGTTATGAGTGGTCCTGAAAAGGACCTACTCACTCTCTGTTCAGAACAAAAAGGGAAGCACTAAAAATTTGAAAGTTTATAACTTCTTTTGTCATTCGAGGAAAGTAAAAGCAATTGTGTACAATTTTTAACAAACAAATTCCTTGGGCAAACCATCTAAATTTCTTGCTATGCTTACACATTCACTGCTATTAAAGACATAAGTTTTGAGATTTATATTGTTCTACATGTAGATAAACATACTTTAGAATCACTCTTGTCCCAACACATTGCGCAAATGCTAAGTCCTTCTCCTTGAAATAATCAAAAGAAATCATTAGACTTACCTTATATAAATAAATAGAACCGTGTAAGTAGCAAAAAACCACATGAATTGCGAGTGACTGGATGGCATTCCATACTCAGTTCGTAGACCTGCATGTAATGTGTCATTACCTGAAATATAAAAAAAAAAAAAAAAAATAAGATACAGTACATCACTCTCAAATCATCTGCTGTCTAATAACAAGTACATGTACATCTCTTGATTTAGATACCGGTACTTGAATTTTAAAAAAATGAACTAGTTTTGGTTTTCATTGCAAAATCGTGACAAACGTATAGTATGTAAATGTACATTTATATTTGACCAATGAGTTATTAATCACAAATGTTTGAGAGAGAATTTGTTTTTACTTTGTTGGTCAGATGAGCTTTTACCAAGCTTTTAATCTATTAAAGAGCAAACTTTGTGTGTCACAATATGATGTACATCAAGGGAATTAATCATAACTACACAATATTTTGAAGTCTGTATACATAAATTTACAAGAAAAAATTCCATGTTTATACCCCAAAAGTGTAAACGTTAACAAATTTACAAAGATGACCCTCTGGTCTCTATGCTTTCAAAACTAGAAATTACTTTTGAGTGAATAAAAAATTATCAAGGTGCTCTTTTATAAAATTTAAAACAAGATTACAAAATCACTTATTTTAGAAAGAAAAATGTGTGAAAATAAGTGATTGTGGTGGTTTTCAGGTAATTTAATTGATTAAGATAATATAATTATACTATACCTCGACATGGCCTTGGCTCTTGTATGGTGTGTTTTGCAATCCAATTGACTCCTTCACTCAATACTATACCACCGAAGAATGTGATCTATAAAACAACAAAAACAATGAAGAACAATTAATATAATTACATGTATATGATTATATGTTACAGTACGAGGCCCTTGGGCCAAGCAAATTTTACTTGATACATACAGCTTATACAATAAAACTAGATGAATCTTCGACCACGCACGGTCGGAAGGCATGCCTCCGTATTGCCACATCGGAAAAAAAAAGCATGCGCATGTTGAGTATTTTACATCCATTTATACCATGACATCTTTGAGATATTGACCCCAAATCTATTAAAGTTGTATCATCAGAATTATTTCCAACTCAGGAAGGATGGCTACTGATGTAATAAAAAGGATAAACATGTTTAAGTTGATCTGTCAAAGGTCCTTCAGAAATTGCACAAACGAGTCATTTACATAAATAACCAGTGACCTTTGATGTCCTGACCTCAAAAATATAATCAGTTCATCTATCCTCCCACATGACCCAAGTTTGAAGTTGATCCATAAAACGGTTCAGAAGTTACAGCAAGAACGTGCCATTTTCATGTATACAATGACGTCTGTGACCCTTGACTTCATGACCTCAAAATATAATAAATTCATTGTCCCTACCATATGCATACATGATCCAAGTTTGAAAGTGATCCGTCAAACGGTTCTTAAGTTATCCCGAGAACGAAAACGGGACGGACGGACGGACGGACAGACAACCCGAAAACATAATGGCCGGTATTCTCGAAGCGTGACTAAAGTTAGTAGGCCTACTAAATACGTATTTAGTTACCCTTGCTATTCACAAAGGGTAACTAACTCAAGTTGAGATAGTGAGGGTGATTAAATACGTCATCAGCTCACTAACTTTAGTAGGGGTACTAAGTTAATCCCCTCTCCGTAGAAATATACGTTAACTAAAGTTAGTTAGCTATTCACGAAGGGTGATTAAAGTTAGTAGGCCTACTAAATACGTCATCGATGCACTAAATTCGCCCAATATTTAGTCAGCTCAGAGGGGTAGTTTAACTTATCGTCTGACGTTGATTCCGATGCGGCAATTTCACTTTTTTCGGTGAGTATGATATTTTATGTATTTTGATTCATTACGGAACTATTGAGACACGGTATTTTTTTTTTTCTATTCTGTAAGATTCAACCTGACCGTGTTTAAAACGTCAATTATTGTGACATTTTTTTAATCATCGCAACAATAGTCCCACCAGTTCAGATTAACGCATGGGTTGTGAAGGACTCGACTACACCGATTTCCGGAGACTATTTGTTATGGATTTTGCACTGTAGCTTGAATTTTAACCCGAAAAGTAACAATATACTCTTATGTTTGGAAACTATAGTGTCCACTGGATATGTTTTTATTTCATAAGCTAACTTTAAGAAACCGAAGATAGTTCTTTGATCACTCTTCCTTTTGTTGTTGAGAACGACCTCACGTCGAACGATCGTAAGACCTGGTCCCGAGCTAACTTAGATTTACATCACGCAACAGAGCTTTGTTTAGCTAGCTGTAACTTTGTTAGATCTAGACCAAATTACTCTTAAGGATAAGGTATATTTTCCCATCCTGGTCTTGTGTTCCAGAATCCAGTTCAGTTTGTTTTAGGCCTAGATTCTAGAGTAGATCTAACATCTAACGGTTAGATCTAGATCTAGATCTAGTCTAGATTCAAAGTTAGATCCAAAAATGAAATAGATCTAGATCTAGACCTCTAACATCTAGGGTCTACTCTATAGATCTTACATTAGATCCTGACTCCTGAGATCTAACACAATAACAGATTTTCTCTCGGCCTAACTGTTAAAATCTATTTTTTATTTGGTCCCGGGGGAGGGGTGGTGGGGGGAACGGCCCAAAATTGTATAATTAGATCTAACTTAGATCTAGACCCTATTTAAAATAGAATCTATATTACAAACACTAAGTGGGGGACATTTGACATGGTATCACATATTTGACATGTTTTTTATTTTGTTTTGTTTTTGTTTTGTTTTGTTTTTGTTTTTGTTTTGTTTTGTTTTGTTTTTTTTGGGGGGGCGGGGGGTCCCTTGGAATCTACGCCCCTATTACAAGTCATCCCATGTACCCATCATACATAGGCTTAAACATCAGTTTTGTTTGTCTTAATATTTAAAATTTTATGATCGAGTTCGTCCCCAAGGGCCCAAATAAATAAGGTTAGGATCTACTTTCCTAATAATTTGGATGTAATTTGATTATTAGTACATTTGATTTTGTTAAATTTCTAATTTCCATGTTGCTTTTCTAAAATTGTAGCTAGCATGTCATTTGGAAAGGGTTGACAAGATTAAAGCTATTGCATTTTTATGTTTATATGAGGAGTCACTCTGTTCAACTGAAATTTTTAATATTTTCTTTCTCTGTCCAAAAATTTGGTTACAGGTTTTCAAAGGAAACTTCCTTGATGACCAAATATTGTAAGACAGGAGCTGGATAGGCTCACTCAAGACTATTGGCACTTCAACCACATATCCAAATCATTACTGAGCAGAGATTTTATACATTCGGTAAGTTTGTTTTTGCTTTTATTTTGTCCTGTTTTTTTTCTTTTTTTTTTCTCAATAGATAATAAGTAAAGATTCACTTCCTGTATAAGCATACAGATATCTCTATGTCAGGTGAGGGAAGTGGACATTAACATATGTCCTTTGGAATGTTGCATAGGCCTACATGTTGTAGCCTACATTTTAAATTCTTTTCAGCATTTGGTGGATATGAAAGCTCATAACTGATATAAATTTGTGGCATGACATGGAAATGTTTGTGAAAATGAAAATTGTTAATTTGTTTATTTTTTACAGGCATAAAATACTAGTATAAAAAATACCATTCCATTGCTAGATTAAGCTATAAAACAGTAGCTGTTGTGCAGCATTAGAGCTAGATCTACACGACGCGACAGAGCTGTGTATAGCTAGCTTCGGGTTATCTAGTCGATCATTGACATAGAGACTAGATATAATTACTATTGAGGATAAGATAGGCCTATATTTTCCCATCCTGGTCTTGTTGTGTTCCAGTTGTTGTAGGCCTATAGGAGGTCTAGATCTTGAACTAACGTTAGAATAGATCTTACGTTAGATCCTGAGATCTAGATCTAGGCCTAACAGATTTCCTTCTTTTTTTTTTTCTTTATTATTATTATTATTATTATTTATTTATTCATTTTTTAAATTTGGTCACAAGGGGAGGGGGGGACGGCCCAAAAATTGTCAAATTATATGACAAGCACTAAAACTTGGGGGACATTTGACAAACACATGATAGGCATCAGATTTGTTTGTCTTTTTTATGTAACATTTTACGAGTTTTGATACCAAATAATTAAGGTTACTTCCTAATAAATTCGGATGGACTGTGATTCTTGGCACGTTCAATGTTGTTAAATTTCTAATTTCCATGTTGTGTTTCCAAAATTGCGGCATGTCATTTGGAAAGAGTTAACATTCTGACAAGTTTAAAGCTATTGGAATTTATGTTTATATGAGACTCTAATCAACAAAAATGTATTTTTCTGTCAAAAAATTTGGTTACAGGTTTTCAAAGGAAACTTCCATGAGGAGCAAATAAGACAGGAACTGGAAAGGCTTACTAAAGACTATTGGCACTTCATCCACATATCCAAATTATTGCAGAGATGAGATTTTATGTATTTAGTAAGTTTGATTTTGTTTTTGTTTTGTTGTGTTTTTTTTCTTAATATATAATTCACTTCCTGTATAAGCATAGGCCTACAGATATCTCTATGTCAGGCGAGGGAAGTGGACATTAACAAACATGTATTTTGGAATGTTGCATACATGTAGCCTACCGGTATATTTAAATTCTTTTCAGCATTTGGTGAATATGAAATCTCATAACTGCTATAAATTTGTGGCATGCCACGTAAATGGAAATTTTAAATGGAAATTGTTGTTTATTATTTACAAGCATACAATATGAATTTTAAAAATACAATTACTAGATTAAGCTGTAAAACAGTTAGGCCTAACTTACATGGAGCGGGCGGGGGGGTCCAGGATTTGGAAACTAGAGGGGGCACAGGAAAAGTATAGTGAGAGGGCAGAAGGCGATTTTTTTATTTATTTATTTATTTTTTTTACGATATAGGCGTACCGGTAACTATTAACAAGTATTCTCTATGTGTGATTCCAGAATAATGAGAGGGGGTGGTGCCTCTTGTGCTCCGCCTGGCCATCCATTTCATTGTTTCAAAAAAGAAAACAAATAAATACATTCTCTGCATTAATATTGTTAGTTAGGTCCTTATAAACAAATATGAATGTTTATGGAATTTAAATGATTTTCTCCTAACACTGAGGTATTGTCTGTTTCTCTATTTACAGATTCACAAGGAAGATGCTTGACGTATCAGCCAGTCGTTACTAAATGGATACTGGATCTGGAGAGAACATCTAATTCCAAGCTATGAAGCGGCTTCTAGATTAGTTTAATTTATTATGAAGTGCATGAACAAAAGATTGTTAAAATCTTCACGACAAATGTCATAGTGATACCATTTTTGGTAGAATATTCAGACATTTCAACAAAATTATATCGCAAATGAGAATGCTAATGTGATTCTTACAAGTATTCTTACCCCCAAAATAAAAGAATTAAATTTTCCCCCAATTGCTAAACATAAATTACTATTGGATAAATTTTACAAATTACATTTGAAATCAAACTGTAAAGATGTTTTCTTCATTTTAATGGATATTTGATTTCTAGTTATCTATACTATTATCAGTTGCGGATTCAAGATTTGGAGTAAGATGGAAAACTAGAGAGGGACACACGTTAATTGGACTTTATTTCATGATTATTTACATGCCTATTTTGACCCACAAAGTGGGCAGGGGTGGGGAAGAGAAACATTTTTTTTTTTTGCATCCGCCACTGGATAGTACACCATCCTTTCTGTCATTGGTAGCCCATTTTTGTTTTTATTTATTTATTTTATTTATTTATTTATTTATTTATCTATTTATTTATTTTTTTTTTTTTTAGATCGATAGATGCAAAGTCCACTCCTTTTGTGAAAAGAAATAAATTAAAGGAATCTACTCCACTCTTGATTTTAAACATGACACATGTGTCTGTGTTTGAAGAGATCTAATTACAAGGATGTAATTTGCTTGGTCCTGTATCAGGATTTATTTGTTGTATTTATTTATCTATTTAATATTATTTCTTAGTTACATCGAAAGACGCAAAGTCCACTCCTGTTGTGAAAAAAATAATAAAAGGAATCTCCTCCACTCTTGATTTTAAACATGTACAAATGTGTCTGTGTTTGAAGAGATCTAATTACAAGAATGTAATTTGCTTGGTCCTGTATCAGGACAATTACAACCTGGACAATTACTCCCCAGGACAACTATCCCCCAGAAATAAAGGTTTAGTTGTAGAGTTAGGGGTAGATTTTAAGACGGGCGTAGTTGTCCGGGGTAATTATCCCTAAGTAAATTGTGCTAGAACCATCCTGTGCACCTCCCTATGACAGGAGTGGATTGTATTTCACTGTTATCATATACTGTATTGTACAATAAAACGTGGGGACGAGAGAGGGAGAGAGAGCAGAGAGAGAAACAGAGGCGTCGATCGCTTCGAGAATTCAAAGCATGGGGGTGGGGCGAGCCATCGTGTGTGAACAATGGCTCACCCCCCCCCATCCTTTGAATTCTCGAAGCGAATCACGCTTCTGAGATGAGTGTGAGAGAGCCAGCGAGGGGGGGGGGGGGCAGATGAGAGTTTAAGAGATATGAAAAAGAGGTAATTGTTGAAAGGTACTACTTTTAATCCAATAAGCCTATGTTATAAGATTCACAAATTGTATTTAATTATAAATTGAGTTTATGTACGAAGATTATACCGGCCTACAAAGATGGAATGAGCAGTGTAATGACTTAGAGAGAGAGAGAGAGAGTAGCAAGGAAAGAGACGAGTTTGTGTGGGAGTGAGTGAGAGGAGAAATTAAGTCCCGTACTCTTCATTTATTATAATTACAAATTCTTAATATAGGTCTATCAGTCGCGCATCCAGAAAGTTTTTTTTTTTTTGGGGGGGGGGGTAGTCTGAGTCATTCTAGGTCATTCATCTAGATTTTTTTCAATTGAAAGAGGGGGGGGGGGGCCGGCCGAGCAAAGGCCCCAAATTTATGTTGGGCACTTTTTTTCTTTATTATTGGTTAGGGTGCGGGCCCGCCATTGCTTCCCTGCATGTCCATGCTGCATCTGTGTTTGCCTTAACACTATTCAAAGACAGATTTAAAATAACATAAAGATAAACAAGTCTACAAGTGTGAGTTATAAAGAATCATATTTTGCTCTTTTCTTTTTCAATAGAAGACAGAATTTACGGGTCAGTCCAACCTTTCCAACTTTAATATCGAGCAGGGGAAGAAGATATTTTTCCAACGTTTGATATGAAATTCTTTTAATGATTAAAGTTATTAATAGTTATGATTTATTTTACTGTGATAACCTCAAAAATGTTAGTCCCATCAATTCTCCAAATCTCGAGAACAAGGTAGGTTTTAAGTTGCAAAAAAATTTGCTAAAAGAATTCCCAAAACAACGCCCATGCAAAGCTGATCGCGAGCACAGAAATAGAGAATGCATACCAACCGCATGATACCAACATAGAGAGCGCACGGCCAAAGCGCGTAATTTATGTTAATTATGCACAGTGATGTCACAATGCCCTAGATCTGCGGTAGATATGAACTGCGCATGCGTAGTAACGAGGGGATTAATTTAGTAGGGCTACTAACTTTAGTAGGCCTACTATCTAGTAGGGGTTTCGTGAATAGCTCACTAACTTAGTAGGCCTACTAAGTTAGTAGCCTGATTAGTTAGTACCCCTACTAACTTAGTAGGGGTACTAAGTTAGTTACCTTTCGTGAATACCGGCCAATGCCTCCGGCACCACCTTCGGTGGCGGAGGCATAAAAACAAAACAAATTGATTTCATTTTGTCTGGAGATAGTTGCAATAATCAGGTATTTTGTCTGGACAATTACACCCCATAAATAGGGTTAGGTGTACAGTTATGGGGGTAGATTTTTGACGGGAGCAGTTGTCCAGGGGGTAGTTATCCTAGAACCTGTTCAGCCCCCTTCCCCTCCCCCACTTTTAAATATGCTCTGCAGCCCTTGAAGGGGAAGTTCACCCGGGGTTTAAATTGGCTTTAAAAAATGCAGAAAAATAAAAGAAAAATATGAGTGAAAGTTTGAAGAAAATCGACCAATAAATGATGAAGTTATGAATATTCAAAGTTTTAATTCTGTGACGTCACATGCGAGCAGATATCCTATATGTTATGTAGTGTAAATTCCATAAAATATCATTTTTTTCAGAAGAAATTAATTATGTCACCTGTGCGGTCGATATACCATCAAACATATGTTCATATACATGACTATGTCAAATTGACCCATTCCTTTATCAAGAACCATGACAAAAAGACAAATTTATGGAATTTACATACAGAACCAATGGGAGAGCTGCTCGCACGTGACGTCACAGAATCAAAACTTTAAATATTCATAACTTCGCTATTTTTTGGTCGATTTTCTTCAAACTTTCATTAATATTTTTCTATTATTTTTCTTCATTTCTTAAGACCAATAAAATTCCAGGGTGAACTTCCCATTTAATTTGTCCTGTAATTCATCGTCAAATCATAATCATTATCATTTCTATTAATTATTACAACAATCTTACCGTGTGTAGCTCTCTCCTAAATAGAATTAATGTTGCGAAGCTGATCAGAATAACAAATGGGACTAGACTCATGTAGGCAAGGAGCTTTCCAATCAAGTCATCTGTATAAACAACAAGAAGATTTGCAATCAGAAAAATGTAAGATAACCATCTGTTCCAGTATCACAAGCTAATATTAGGCCTACTAATATTATGTGGATGGTACATTGTACATGTGCATTAAATTAAAGGTTCTCTTTATTACACTTTGAGATGGTTAACTTGTGAATTACACGTAGCCTGTGTGGAATTGTAGACAGCACATTCATACATTGCGGTCAGTAAAATTACATATTAAATACTAGTGAATAAGTAGTTCTTTCAAATTTTCGACAGCTTTTTTCAGATTGAAAAAAAAATGAAAATTCATTGGAGCAATTCTTTTAAAAATTATTTATGTGTACCAGAGCTTCCTGTACATTGATCAAAACTCCCATGTATTTTTCTCTTAAGTATGTGATGTCTTTGCAATGTAAAAATTACAATAACATCCCTGACAGTTTTTCATCAAGGAAGGGAATCGGTTTTCAAATGAACAATTAGAAATAGCATTGAATTTGCATTTAATCATGCCAAATACTTAAACTTGATGTTAATTTTCCAATAATAAACATATGTATATTAGGTATACGGATTAAAATGAAATAAGTTTAAATAATATAAACCCCTCCCAAAAAGTTTCGCAAATGGACTTTGGGCCATGATAACTTTTCAGGTACGCTTTAGTTATTCCTGATATTCATACCATTGGAAAGATAATTTATTCCCCTTTTTATTGATATCCTATTTGTAATGAAAATAGTCATGCTTCATTGCACAGAATATCAAAATATGGAGAAAAGTAAAAAGTCAAATGTTGTAAAATGCACTTTTATTGATCACATTGAAGTTCCATAACTTGACTTTAGGTCCTGATAACTTTAGGGATATTTTCTATTTTTTATTTAATTCTATACTATTGTCAAGTTTATTTATTCCTCTCTTGATACCTTATTTGTCATGGTTATGTCATGCATGGGTCCACAGAAACCCTGAATATCACATGAATACATGGCAAATAGAAAGATAATTTTCAGTTTAAATTTCTGTTACACTACTTTGAACCTTGATAAATTTTAATGTGGGTTTTTAATCATTATCAATTTTCATAGCATTAAAAGGTTAATTTATTCTTCTTTTTATTGATGCCCTATTTGCAATAGTAACACCATGTTTGAATTCACATAACTCATGAATATAATGCAAAGTAAAAAGTGAAAAATTGCGAAATGCATATCAGCATTGTTATTGCTGGCAACAGACAGTAATACTGACAATAGGCATTCAATTTGCAACATTTAACTTCTGATTTGTCCTAACATTCAGGTGTTCTGTGCATGCAAGAACAACACTCTTGTTACAATTAGGGTGTCAATAAAAAGAGGAATAAATTTACTTGACAATGGTATAAAATTCAATAAAAATTAGAAAATACCCCAAAAGTTATCAGGGCCTAAAGTCGAGAAGCGGAAATTCACTTTGATAAATGCATTTCACAACATCTGACGTTTTACATTTCTCCATATTCTGATATTCTGTGCACTGAAGCATGACAAAATAATTACAAATAAGATATCAATAAAAAGGGGAATAAATTATCTTTCCAATTGTATGAATATCAGGAATAACTAAATCGTACCTGAAAAGTTATCATGGCCCAAAGTCCATTTGCGAAACTTTTTGGGAGGGGTTTATATATATAAAAATATAAAAAAAATATTTAAAAAAAGAAAAAAAAAGAATGGGAAATACAATGTATATCAAATGTTGTAAAAAAAAAATTTGATGTTTCCATTCATACCGAACTATCAATAACGCCAAATACCTGTCACCTTTTCGTTGGAATGAAATTTGTCTCATCATAAATATTCAATCGAAAGCCCAAGTAAGAATTTTGATTTTGCTCATGTGGGTGTAAATGTAGTAAGAATCATGTGAAAAAGAGTGCCTTACAGTGTACAATTGATGACTACATGTAGCTTGTAATCTATACATGTATAATAAACAAACACTTAATCAACAAATACTGGGCAATTTATGCACACAAATTTGTACCACGAAATTAGCATGTGTACACTGTAATTATGCATTAATGGCAACGATCTGTTACGGACAACACATACTGATACAATATACACGACATGTAGGTAATGTACATGTACATTATGTATGGATAACGCAGCCTGGAGACAATGTAATTAGCTCTGCTCCAAAGAGTTCTTGGGGAGCATGCAACTGCCGTAATGATAATTAAATTGAAGATGCTTTCAACTCTCTCTTGCAACGTATAACACGCAAAATAGAACAACAAGAGATGTAAAAGAGATGGCAAGGATTTGAAAGTGAAAAAGAGCAATGGTCATAGGAAAAGAGAGTGAAAATCAGAGGAGAGAAAAGAGAAGATGAGAGATGGAATGATAGAGATAGAAAGCGGAATAGAAAAGATAGAGAGTGGCAGACAGACAGAAGTCCTGTTCATATCCAGTACGTGAGATTATTATGGATGTTGTTGCTATTTAGCTTACAATTACAGTACATTTATATTAATGGGTGTCAATATTGCAGCATTATAGGTTCCCCCTACATGTGCATACATGTATTTCATTACAAATTAACATAGGCTTATTTTAGTGGTTTATTTGATAAAACACCTGTTCAAGTAAAAATATGTGGTAACTATATAATAACCTTATTTTGGGGGTATATGAATGGGGGTTACAATAAATGTACATTGTACATGTACATGTACAACATGTAGGCATCATGTATGAGACAAGTCCATAGATAGAGATGAAAAGCGAGGGATAGGAGACAGATACACATTTCTGCAGGCGACATGTAAAAAAAAAAAAAAAAAAAAAAAAAAAAAAAAAAATGAATACAGACAGACTGGCAATCAAGGCACTAGCAGCTACATTTGTATCTGCTTAGCTGTAAAGAATGATAAATCATGTACGGAGGAGGGATGGAGTGAAAAGGTGACAGAGATATATGACACAAATAAACAGATATGGATGGTTACGGAAAGAGTAAACATAGTGAGATGTAGAGATGGAGGGCCTACAATGTAGGGGTCGTGATAGAGCTCTGTATGGGCAATGGATTACTATGAGCTGGAGTCTTAACAGATTTTTTTTTTTTTTTTTTTTTTTTGCGGGGGGGGGGATGAATTGGTATTCTATATAGAGGAATTAAAATGTGCCTCTTTTTCACAATTTGTTGATGAAAACAACTACAATTAAAAATAATAATTTATGTCTTGGGAGATTTATTCAAAGCATCTTTCAACATTCTGTGTAATGAAAATAGAGCTATGAGACTACCCAATGTTATAATTATAAAATTTTACATCATCTCTAAATAAACAGCTTTTCTACCCCATCAATTATTCTATTCATATAAAATATTTAATATATATAAATGAAAGAACTTTCTACCTCATTCTGTATAACCATGATGCCAAAATGTAAGCCCAAAAATTAGTGCTTGTAAAATTGTAAATATCAATCCCTCTTTCAGTTTCCTAATAAATTTAAAGGAGAATTGTCCCTTTGTAGGTCTGTAGTTGGTTTACTGTGGATGCAGAAAAATCTAATAAGCACATTAGTGAAGATTAGGTGAAAATCGGATAAATGATAAAAAAGTTAAGAGTATTTGAATATTGAGATCTCTAATGACATACGGAATCTCCCATTGGCAACGCGGTCACCATTTGTGATGTCACGAAGGGAGAACTCCCCATATGGTGTGCACAAAAACTATTCATAATGTCTCTTTATTTTCATTCTAATGATAAAAAGGCTTTTCTTTTCATGATATATTATGACTGTCATATATTTACAAGTCATCCCATAAAAAGATTCCTTATTCTCCCTTTAGAATCAAGAAAAAAGAGGATTTTAGTATAAATGTGTACAATAGATATGGGAAAGATCTCCCTGCATTACATCACACATCATGGTCGCGTTGCCAATTGGAGGATCTCCATATCATAAGTGATCTCAAAATATAAAAAATTCATATCTCTCTTATTCATTGCCTGATTTTTATGAAACTTTCCCAATATGTTTTGGGGGTTTGTCTCCATTCACTGAAGCTTAACTTCTCTGAGGGGATAATTCCCCTTTAAAGATTTTCATGATTTATTCCAGAATAAAACATTTCTATTCATTGCACTTTGTACTCCAGTAGATATTAAAATTTAGCTGTGGTGTTATTCTTTCAGCTTAATGTGAACATATATTTCAAAGGATGCTAGATTGAAAGCTAGTTAACTTCAGTAGTACATGTAGTGGGAGGTATCTATTGCAATGCACACGTACACACACAAACCATGCAACAAAAAAATTGTTCCTTAATTATGGTAATGTACATTTAAGCCATGTTCAGGGTCATATCATCAGGGGCAATGTCATGATTCATTAACAGTTGAACAATAGACCACATTGTCCATAAAGCAATTCATGTGGTACATTGTATTTCAATATGACCATAATATCCTTTCAAGAGTGGTGACAGAAGCTTACAATCAACACATAATATGGGAAATTGAGTCTACAGTCTGTGTCAAATAAAATGGTACAAGTGGAAAACATTTTTTTATAGTATGAAGATTAATCACAACCTGCTATTGTTTGGTATTTGCATAAAGCAGGAAGATAAGGCTTTCACCACAAGATGTGCTACGCATGCATGTCCCTAAAAAGCGTCGAAAAGGGTCTGTTTTCAGCCTTTCGGTGGCGTCGACGCTTTTTAATAAAATATGGGTGTTTTTTTCATTTTAATCGTCATTTTCATAAAAATAGGGGTGTTTTCAGCGGAGTTTGTTGTTTTAGGGTCAAAATTTCACGGTGTTTACGCCATTTAGGGTATGTTTTTCCAGTCTGACGTCGAAAAGGGGTGCAAATTTGACTTCAGGCAATGAGACGTTTAGGGTCCTTTTTCAATCTGACATCGAAAAGGGGTGCAAATTGAGTCCATGCAATGAGACGTTTAGGATCCATTTTCAGGGTGCGGGGACACGCATGGGTAGCACTTTTTTGTTTGAGTGACCCCCCCCCCCATGTATACAACATATTATGCAATTTGAAATCAAATTTATAGGGGGTAACAAGAATTAAATTCGTGCAATACCCTGTAACATTATAAAGACTTACAATGTATGATCTAAATTGCAAAGTTGAAACAACTATCCTGACTGGTTGACAGCTCTAGAGACTTTATGCTAGAAGTCTACATGCAAGCATTATGAGCATCATCAGCCTACCGTAGCAACTTAAACATTCTGTGTTAAAAAGACCTGTCGAGACTACGCCGGTTCATTATTTTGTCCCAAATCTTTAAAAAAAAATTTTTTAACAAGCATTAAAAAAAAGTCTAATTTCAATCTTATCTTAATTTATTTATTTCAGTGAAAATAAAATATTAGAAAAACCTCAATCTACATTTTCACCTCAGAACATAATTTTTCATAGCCTGTTTTATGAAACTATCAAATGAGCACATGAAGGGGGTACCTACAGTATCTCATGTTCCTAGGTGGTCTTATTAATTTCATGATAAATGCCTTTTAAAGATATGCAATTAGTGACAACTTGCAGATCAACACACACTTTATGATGTTTACATAATTTTTTTGAACTATGAAAGTATCACAAAAATAGTTTATAAATCAGCGAAACCGTGTTAAAGGCTATTATTTGTTGACACCTTCTCCAATAATATTAATATCAAAGGCTGTCTAGAGCTAGAACCTGAATATGTAGTAAGATTGGAGCTAACTTTACTACGACTAGCCCGTGTGCGGGCTACGCTTTATAGAAATCCGATGGCGATGTTACAGGGCGGGACAAACCCGCTTGCCCGGGGCCAGTGAAAACCACGGGCGGGCAAGCAAAATTTTATAACACTTACCCGATTGGGCAAGCGGTGATTTTCAAAATAAAAATGTAAAAAGGGCCATTATCTCAGTACTGAGGTGGTAAAATCACAGTATTTCGAATAATCACAATTTGGGCGAAAAACAGAAACACATATCAAAAGATTACCATGATTTCTTGTTTACTTTATCAACTAAAAAGAAGTAAATTTCTACGCAACATACTCCGTTGCAGGGAGGCTGCCATATTGATTGAAAACGTTAACAATTAGCGCTAATTCGCAGATAGATGGCGCTAGATTGCTGCAAAATTAAAACCCATCAGCGGAGATCGCTGTTGTATATTTGTGCATGCATGGCGAGGGCTGTCCTAAGATCCGAGGGGCGCGCGCTTACGTACGTCCGTGTGTGCGTCGTCTCGTGTGTTTTTGTTGATGACGGCGACTCGAGGAAGACGATCATGGCTCAAAGAAAGATAGGAGATTTTTTCGCGCAACGTCAACGAGCGGGAGAGAAAGACACTCAACCACCGACAATGGAAAAAACACCGACAAGGGACAAAAGACAAGCGGCTGCTCCAGCAATACCAGCGAGCTCGAATGCAGAGAAAAGGCCGCGAGCAGGCAACTCTCGAAGGCCTACTCCAACAGCCGCGGCGACGAAAGAGAAGAGGAAAAAATACGAATTTGTGTTTAACATAAATACTGTCTTCAAATGTTTTTTATTGACTCGCAATTAGATTAGACCTCCTATATTTCCTACAAAAATAAAAAGTCATTAAAAAAAAAAGAATATAAAAAGAAAATTTGGGCAAGTGGTTTTTCCTCTCGGGCAAGTCAAAAAAAAATCCACTTGCCCAACAGGGCAAGTGGATTTTTTTTTTTTTTGTAGAGGCCTGTGTTACTTGGCTTTTCATCAGATTTCCGGACGATACATTGAATCCTAGTTTGAAAACAAGCTATAAAATACTTCAATATATACTTACAGATCGTCCTGGAGTATCCTCTTATATTTTTTTATATGACATTTGGGGGTCAAAATTTCCAGACTTCTCCAGTAGAATGATTCGTGGTGAAGTTTTGTCTTTTTAATACGCATGCGTCATGGATATTGCTTAATCAACATGGCGGATCGGACAAATTTACGGTACTGACGGAAACCCAAAGGAAATCTTCATATTCTGGGAGGAATTCATCTTTTTTTTTAATTCACCATTTCCGGCTTTGTATGCTTAGGTAAGTGGCATTGCATGTATGTGTATCATTTGTTATAATCATTTTTTTTGGGGTTGAATTTCATCATTTTGTTGGGGAAAACGGTGCGCTTGGGTCATATGAATATGTTTACTTCAGGGGCTAGAGCTAACTCAGCTCTGGTTGGCAGATCTATAAGATATGACTAATTTGTCGTTGGTTTTAATAATGAAACGGCCCCAAGATTTCTAACTTCTGTTTTTTGGATTAGACCCTCGCCCTTGGTAGGTAATCCCACACAAAATTTAAAATGCCCAAACAGTCTCAAATCATGCCTGAAAATAATCTTGAACATCTAACTTAAAACATAAAATAATTTTAAACTTGTGTGGAAAACAAAACTTGTGAAAAAAGGGGTAAAACTGGTGTAAATTATACGTTCAAATTTGTGTAGAACTTTTGATATCCAAGTTTCTCTTTTCTTTTTCAGAATGTAGAAATGTGAGATAATTCAAAATTTTCACATTTTATGGTAGATGAGTTTATTATTTCCCAATTAGTGCAAAAGTGTTCCTCCTTGAAGAGAAAAGCTTGAAAAAGGTAATATTTGAAATCTATTGTTCTGCATTGCATTGAGCTCAATGCAAAGGGTCACAATTTATGCATTGACAATTGAGAGGCATGCATGTGGGACTGCAATCTCTGAATGGGGGTACCTACCTTTGGAAAATGACATTACAATTGTACTTAAAATGACATCGAAATAATGGTCGTAAAAGGATGGGTTTTTTTAAACAATGGATTCGCTTCAAACTCAGGTAATGAATCAAACACATTATTATTTAGGCCGAGACTGCTCTGTCTTCATCGTAATACCCCTTACGATGAAGACAGAGCAGCCTCGGTCTAATTATTAATATTATTTTGATCTGATAAGTGTTTCAGAAAAAAATATTGGCAGGATAGATCTAGCTAATTGTTTACATTCACACAAACATTCTTACAAACATGGCAGACGATCTGAAATATTTTTGACAATGCCAGAAGCCTGCAATTACAACAACAGTAAAACTAAATGCTCTGTTTGAAACTGCAGATTTTATGAGGCTGCTACATGCACCTACATGTACATTTTGTAGCACCTAGTTAGGTACCCCCACAAACGCAAGATGGCGCTCTCGCGCACACATGCAAATAGGTACACAAAAATCGGTATCTCGAGAACAAAAGACACTTCCGATATCACCTTGGAAAAGCGAATGCAGCGCCTTGGTTTTCGTGAGTTTTTTTTGATTTTGTAATTGCCCCAGAATTATTGATTATCTTATAAGTCATGTCTACAAGTGTAACGAACGGAAAAAGTCATTATCAACCTCCTAAACCCAGAAATTTCCCCCTGAAAATGTAACGAAGTGCTAGTACTCATTTTGAGGCATTGTTATTGAAACTTACCTTGTTTTTTCCCCTAAATTTTGAGTGGCAAGAAATGTCTTTAAATCAGAGTCTTTGGCATTTTATGGCTGTTTAGTTATTTGTCTATCCATACGTCCTTGATATATCGTCCCCCAATAAACAAACAATTAGAATTTAAAGGCATAGAAATGGCTTGTCAAAGTAACAGTCAAACGATCCTCCTTTGATTTTTCTGAGTATTTTTCTCGTTTTCCGCGCGTGTCGGCATGTCCCGTGCCTGCTGTACAGAAGCCCTATCGTAAGGGCTCACCCTGGTGCGGGCACGCATGACGCACACATGATGATCGTTTGGACTATCGATAACTCATGCAGAGACGGCTTTCTTATTGAAATTTTCAACACGGTAAGTGAGCTGTTTTAGCTGGTTTTTTGCGCTTTCTGAGATTTTAAAGTGAGTTTTAAGTCATGTACATGCTAAATGAAACATTTAACTTTTATTTCATGTATGATTTGTGACTGTCAGAGCATTTTTGCTTTTTATCTGGGAGTACCTAACCTAATATAGCCCTCCGCGCCCGCCCGCCAGGCCGCCCAACCGCTCCGACCCGAGTGGTAGCCCTGCCCCTGACTTCAGCGAGAGCTTGAGTCACAGCATGCAGTGCAGTGCAGGGCTCATGCAAATACACACGACACACATACGCCCTCGCCTCATCCCCATTCATACGTACCGTCAGGATACTCGACGAAAGTGAAAGAGATTGCCTTCCATTTTATAGTGTCATAGTCATCTTCAGTGGCTTGGCAATGACCTGCCATAATGACGAAAACAAAACAAGCCTTTAACAAATCCTTTAAAGAGGTGAAGCTTTAACTATCTGGCAAATTAGAAGCCGAAATAACGTCGCTTAGCTTCGTTATTTCGCATCCACATCAACTCCTCGATTCCGATATCACGCAGTATTAAAACGAGCTACCGGCCGATATATCGCGATCGGAGGATAGGTTGGTTGGTACCGGTAGTGTACAGGCGAGGCGTATCCGAAACTTTTTCTTTTTTTATAGGGGGGGGGGGGGGGGGGGGGGGGGGGGGGGGGGGAGGGGGGGGGGGGGGGAGGGTGGTCTGGAGGAGAGGAAGGGATGTGTTGACTGTTTTGTTTCCAATCTTAGTTTAATATTTATATTATATATATTATAATATCAGTTCCTTCATCATCATCAACCTATATATTCCATTTTTTTTTTTACAAATATTAATATGAACTTATCTCCGAGAGAAATTCTTATCTTCTAATTTTGCCACAATCTCTCCAAGAATTAAAAATACATCTATGTTATATTTTTTTCTTCTTTGAATTTCTCCTCATATCTTTTCCCAGCTCTCTTTTGGTGATTTTACATTTTATTTTCTCAGATTCTCTTTCTCATCAATTTTTCAGCTCTGCGACACGGGTCATGATGACCCTACACCAAAATGTAGATGTCTATAGGCACTCAGACTATAGGGATGTCCCCCCCCACCCCCCCCCCCATTACATGTCTCAGAATATAACAAGCACAGATACCAGCTTCTGCTATTACAAAGTATTTCTTTTGGTCCTGATTTAAAAGTAATGAATAAACCTATAATGGACAATGTTTTCAGTATTAAGAATCATTTCCACTATTAATTGGCTTGGTGCAGAGGTTACAGAGGGTACAGCCAGCCCCCCAACCCCCTTTTTTCAGCAAATGTGTAAAAAAGCGAAGATAAAATAGATTTGGTCATTTTTAGCCCGGTTCAGCCCCCCCCCCTCCAAAGATGGCGGCCCTGTGGTGTATGTGCACATGGAGTGTGGTTTTCAATACATGTGAATGCCAGCATGTTTTCCTAAGCTTTCGTTGCAGTGCAAGAAAAACGTTTAAGAATGAATCATAGACATTTAACTAATCTTCTGTGATTTCAAAGCCAAATGACAAGCCAGTAAAAACAAAGTACAATACTTTGTTTATTCATGTCTCAACTTTACATACACAACACCTGTTCTTTTCCCCTACATGGGCCTAAAATAAGATACAGTAACATCTTCAGCATGATAATACAAAATGTATTCAAGTTGCCATACATAACAGTTTCCAGTTCCAGTTTCATCAATAAATGGAAAATGCCAAATAAAATAGGAATATCCATCACTTTACATGAACATTACATCTAATAATATAAAGGTAATATATGCTGTTTTCATGCAGAATACAGATATTAACTGCTACACTATATCCATGATAATAAAAAGGCATGACATTTTACAATTACTGGTTTTACTACATTAAATATATTCGCTACTAATCCAATAATAATATATAGAAACATAAGGTTTCATAATGATTTCATCAAACTTTATATTTGACTATTTGGCACTGAAAAAAAGAAATATTTTTGGCGCATGACAAAAGATTTAGTGAAACAATGAACTTGCACCTACTAGATTTATTTTTTGGGAACATTGGCTAGTTTTTCAGATTAAAATAACAATTTAAACAAGACTTAATGAGACTAAAAAACAAAAAACACATCCATGAGAATGATAAAAAAGATGATGCGAATCACATAGAATTATAAAGTATAAATCAAATATACTGTCAAATGAGTATTGTTAAATAAATGCAGAATACACATTGTTTTAAAGAGATGACATATTTTTCCAAGGACTATCAATGATGCTTATTTTAATTTTCAGTAATACAACAAAACAAAGTTTGGTACATAAATCTAACAATGACTTTTGTTGAATTTTATTTGCTTTGTTTTTGTTTTTACTACTTTGAGGTTTATTTGGTAAACATCATCCTTAATAAATAAAACATAAGAAGCAGTAATCGAATTACTGATGAGCAAGATAAATGAAATTTGGGATATGATGAAGATTCGACAAAATATCCAAGTCTTAAATAAAATATCAGACTTAAGCTTCATAATTTGTTCCAAAGAGCACAGTATAAAATACTTTTTAAAAATATAAGATGAATCATAGAGACATAATAGACACTTCTGTATAACTATCATTTAAAGTGCATATCTCTCTTTTCACCTTGACTTTTCTTTATTTTTTCCCATTGGAAATAAAACAACATTTTCGAAGAGGTAATAAAAAATCATAAGTAAATAAAGCGATAAAGGTTTTATGTTGCTCCCATTATGAATTATTCAACCTGACTTTACAACAAAT